>VWZG01002506.1:0-76827 GCA_013396735.1 Grallaria varia | reverse complement strand
GAGCGGGGAAGCGCAGCGGGACGGGACGGGGCAGGCGGAGGAGGGCCGGGCTGCGCCATGGCCCGCCAGCTCATCGGTCCTGCGCTGCCGCCCGGGTTCCGACGCCGGGCAGAGGCGGATCCGGGCGAGGACTTCAGCCAGGGTGAGGGCAGAGGGATGCGCCGGCGGTGGGATAACGGGGATCCCGGCCCCTATGCCCCAGGGCGGGATGCTCCGGGAGTGGGATAACGGGGCTCCCGGCCCGTGTGGCCCAACGTGGGATGTGCCCGGGGTGGGATAACGGGGCTCCCGGCCCGTGTGGCCCAACGTGGGATGTGCCCGGGGTGGGATAACGGGGCTCCCGGCCCGTGTTCCCTAACGCCGGTAGGAGTGACGGGTGTCTGCAGCCAGTGTTCCACCGCGCGGGATGACGCACATGGATGGAGTTGAACTTCGCGGGGGGTTACTACAGTGACTTTTCCAGAAAAAGAAAGAAAAAAAAGCAGCCTTATGTGATGGTATGAAATGCACTGAAGCTTGTTTTAGAAAAATACTGCGTGGAGTCCTGTATTTTTTCCTGCTCAGGACCCCTGTGCCTTTTAGTAGCTCCGAGTGCGAAGATAGTGGTAGGAAAGAGAGGCCTTTGTCAAACCAAACTATTTCATCAAACTGGTTTTCCAGGCAGCGTACCTCGGGATGTGGAGCAGGCTGGCAGTCAGTGAGGCAGGCTGTGGTGCCTCGCCAGCCAGGATCTCTAATGTTGAAAGCAGTCACGGCAGAAGGGGAATCCCTCTGAGACCAGCCGACCGCCAGGCTGGCTCCTCTGCGGTGGAGCTCGGTTTCCCCCACTTAAACACTTGCATACTGCCTGTCAGTAATATCCCTGAAAGCAGCACTTTGAGCCAGTTAGCACTCCCTGTCTTTAATCTGGGTTCAGGTCACTACTATGCATATTCAATTTCTGGCAGTGTGTCAGCGATCATTCAGTTATTCTAAAGAAAGGAGCTTCGATGGGAAAGGTTTGCTGTGCTTGTCTGCCGTGCTGATTTTTTAATCCAGAAGAGGGAGCAAAGATACTGCATTATCTGACACCATGGCAACATCAAGCTCCATGTCTGTAGTTTGGCTTTGTGTTGAAGCCCTGACTACACACTTGTTTGAGCTGATGCAGCCTTTCCTGCCCATGTCTGTGTTGATGGCTAATTCACTTTCCATCAGCATACTGATGCATGTTGCAAGTATCTATATCATGTATGAATCCACAAAGCAAGTTAAACTTATCATTAGGTTTATGATGGTTTCGTGACACCAAGTGTTCGGGCAGTATCTAGTCTGGGCTGCTTAGCCTAGTTTGTCCACTTTTTGTTCTAGTGTATGTCAGTTCCACAGTATTACAGTAGCACTGTCAGATCTGCTTGGAGATCTCTGGGTGAAGCAGGTGAAGGAATTTATTTACTTTAAAAAAAAAAAAAGCCAAAGCCATCAAACCCCAACTACTGGGAGGTTGTTTATTTGTTTTTATAACTTTTACAAACTTTTGCTGACTTACAACAGCTTCTCATGACAACTAAGTGTACCTCTCATAGGGCAGCATACTTGCTGCTGTGCAGAGGAGGAAGGGAGGTCAAGTACTTTGGCAATAACACATTTTGCTGTACAGAACTACAGCTCCAGCTGCAGCCCTGCACCTGGAGTGACAAAAATCTTGTGGTAGGGTTGCCACAAGCATCTCCTGTGCTGTAACACTTGCTGGGTCTTGAGTCCAGTGGGCCTGGAAGTTGTTCTGTAGCAATTTCTGTTGTGTGCTCTGTCCTAAGAGATGCTTCACCTTTTAAAGCTGAACAGCTTTTCCAATATGGTTCCTTTCCTTGTGGTCTCACTGATATTTGAGATGCTGGTTGCTTTTCATTAAGGACGCTTATTTTTTTTATTCTACTTTCATATTTTCTGCCTCCCAACAGCAAAAAAGTAGGACTTTGAGCATCCTCTGGCAGTGTAGTCAAGATAAGGCTCTCAGCCAGGTACAAGAAGTAGGACACATTGATTATGTTATGATACGCTGAGGTCTAGTACTAGTACAGTATGTAAATATTGCCAGTGAAGTATCTCAATAGCAACTCTATCGTTGATTACAATGGCTTATTGTATAATTAGATTGTGATTCCTCCTGTGAGTCATGAACTTCTGTGAGACCCCCATGCTTTCTAAGCTTCTCAGAGAAGTCTGGGGGCAGCTGGGTCCACATAGTCTCAGATGGCCAACAGTTTATGTCTAAAGGGTTATAACTAAGTTTGACTAGAAACATACGACTTTACAATCTTTGGCCATGCAGAATTCACAATTACAAAGCACCTGTGTAGTTACTTTAGGATTTTATCTCCATAGTTCACCAGACCTTAGTGTTTTTCACACTCACCCATCCAAAAGTGAGTGTTGCTTATTTTTGGGCTGGATGTACCCTGCAGGCATCCCTGCTGGGCGTGATCCACCTGGAAGCTGCATTTTATACTCTTACACAGGCTGATGTGCACCACAGTCAGTAGCAAATATCACAGCTACCCCTTGAGCCCTGTGCCCCCACCCCATCTCTGGATACAGCATCCAGACGCTTTCTCTTGCAGTACTCATTTGGTGTTTTTGTCATAGGACAAACCATATTGCCCATCAGAGACAGACAAAAATGGAGAGGGGGAGTGTATGTGTGGGGAAACATACTCCAAGACCAAACTATCTCTGCTGTCAGAAAAGTGTTGCTACTAATACTCTGTGACCCTAAATGAGGAAGAGGATGGGAGCAAATGGTAGTTGGACAGACCCAAAAGATCACCCCTGGTAAATCCTTTGCCTTCTTCAGCTTGTTGCTGTCCTACCCATGGGACACACTCATCTCCTAATTCTTCACTTCACGGTGGTGCTTTGAAGCTGGCCCAATTGTGCTCCTGCTGGAAGAATCATACTTCCTTTGGTCTGCTTGTCCCTGCTGCTGCACTGTCCTTGTACCAGCAGGAGAGAAATGCTAGGGAATAGCTAAAAATAACCAGAAATGCAGAAAGGAGTTTTGTCTATTTCAGCATTGAGGCCACATTTGTTACAATACTGATGTGTTGATGTGATACATCTGAGTTGATCTACAATTGTGGTGAAGGTGAAAGGCCCTGTCTGTCCTTGAGAGATTCCCTGTGCATGCCTGATGGTGTGGTAGATTGCTTACAATCCCTAAATACAGCAGAAATTAGCCTAGCAAAACAAAACAAAAAATAGTTTTTACTTTGGTTTCTGAACTGCATTGACTTAATTTTCAGGCAGAAAATCCCCAGAGCCAGCTAATTGGAGAAGGCAAGTCAGAGCAACATTAGTAGGATGGCCACTTCTAGCAGCCCTGAAACATTCGCTTCAGTGTGACTTGGTTCTGTTTCTCTCCTCTCCACCCCCAAAATTTTCTTCTTATACTTTTTTTATCCCATTGTCCTGCTCCAAATTGTTCTGCGCTCTCATTACTTTGTCACTTTTCTGTTGTTCTACTGTTGCTACATCCACTTATCTTCCTCACCCTCACAGGGTTTCGTTTCCTGACACTGGTCTCTTCTGTTCCTCCTTTCTTCTTTATTTTTCCACTTTTCTCTGGCTTTTGGGGTATTTAATTCACAGACTTCTGATTAGATCTTGGCCTCCTTTCTCACCTTTTCCTTTCTTTGCTCTCAGAATCTGTGCTTAGTAATTCCCATTCCTGCCTTTCTGCGCTCTCCTGTGGCTCCCCAAACCACCTTGATCCACAGCTATATTCTTGCCTGTGCTGATTGTTAGTCTCAGTCAGTACCACAACCATATTAATTTTTAATCCCAAGTTTCTTTCTTCTCCATTTCTTTTCACTACATCCAATGACTTCTTCCTCAGGCTTTAAATGCCCTTCATTAATCAGTCTCTGTCGCTATTTGTTCCTGGTTGTCCTTCTTAGGTTGCAATTCCATGAACAAACAGTTCTTTCACGGGAGCACTGGGGTTTGCAGTGTTATTGTTATGCCTTTCAAGTTCTCTGATCCAGTTTTTTACATAGCCCATGCAAACAGTTTTGCCAACATAAAAGAGAGGAATTGGAATGAAAGTATGGATGTTAGTCCTGATGTCAGACAACATGTCAGTGGGACCAGTCTCCCTCCGTAAATAGTTTTGATTTTACTAGTTCTTTCCAGCTCACAAAGCTGCTCCCAATTTCTCTCTTCCTCTGCAGTATCAGACTCATCAAGCTGCACCCGAGTTTGTTCCTTTCACTCCAAGTTCTTTCTCTTGCCTGTCTGCATTCAGAGCAAATGAAGTCTGCTTGCAAGATGTCAGGGCACCAGGCAGCTGGAGAAAGGTGTTGTGCAGGTTTTGTCTGGCTTTTAAGTGCTTTTTATCTAGTGGTCCTTTTCTTCTTATACCAAAAAATGAGACTTCTCAGTAGCAATTTTTATTCCTATTTATCATTCATCTGTTGTTTCGCTCTCATCTTGAGCTTATTTTACCTTTATAGGTTGGAGTGTTGTGTTGTTTGGATTTTTTTAGGGGGTGGGGAGTAGTTTGTTGGGGATTTTTTTTTTTCTTCTTAGTGCTGAAATGGATTTTTATGCCCCAGTTAAAATCTTCCCCATTAAAACAGAAAACAAAGAAGTGGCAGAACTTTCTGGGTGCTTTGTAACTAGTAGACTGTCCTTGCTCTGTGTCTTGGTGCTAAAGATGAGTAAAAGCTTTATTAAGCTCGCTTGAAGGACTGTTTCTGCCTGGCCTTTGTCAGCTAACAATGGAACCGTAACCTCTATCAGGTTTTGTATTTTGCACTATCAAAAAGTGTAGTTCTTTAACTGGAGATGCAATTTCCTGGTACCATTAATCTTTTCATCTAACCCTTGATTATTCATAAAGCGAACAATGTCTTTTCTGCACCAAAACGCCTCTCTGTCCTGTCAGTCTTGTACTCAGTGCTGGAAATATTAAAAGGAGGAATGGTGTCTGTGCCTCAGGGTGCGAAATCATCAGTAGGCTGTTCATACTGTGTTTCTTTAAACGGGTGCTGCTCCTGCATGCATTGTCCTGGATCTGAGAAGGCCTCTTATCTTGGGACCATTGCTGGTCTTTGCTTACTCCAGCTGGCTTGTTGTTGACTGAGCCTGTGAGGGAATCCCTGTTAAGTGTCTTGCTTGGGAGACATTTGCTATTAGGATCAATGGTTAAGCTACTTCTGCACCAATGTACATGGTACTGTATCCAAATAAATCCACGAAGATCAGTGTCTGCTGGTGGGGACAGTGGCAGAAACAGCTCAGGCTTGTTTAGCAGTGTTAGTGTCTGAATTTTTCCTTTGCTGGGATATACCCCCTCATCATTACTCCAGAGGGTGAAGGGCTGACCAGAGCTTGAGAGCTTCATCCACTGCTCTGGCCTTCTGACAGCAACGATTCTTTGAAGAATTAGTTCTTTCAATGCCTAAATCATCCCTTTTTTAGCACAGTACTTAAGTCTGTGCCTGCTGTTCACACTTAGCTGAACTGGGAGTAAACTTAATGGTTAAACCATTCCTAAAGTAGGCTGGCAATTAATTTAATACTTTGTGATTGCAGTGCTTCCATTTAATAGTCTATGGTCTGTCCCGCTGTGTATGCACAAGTTATTCACTAGTTTCTTCACTAGTAAGTTTCAAATGCTTTATTGAGGTGGTAGTTTCTTTTAAATATACTGGTTTATACCATATGCATTGTAAATCATTGTAATATAAAACAGGGCTTTCTAGTCCTGTTCCAGAAGACACTTGTAGTAATGAATTAGTCATGTACTAAGTTAGTACAATTCAGGGTGAGTTGTTTATTGAAATATGGTGCTGAAAAAAGTAACTTCTAGAAGTTTTTTTAGATATCTTCCCTAAATAGTAGACAGAGCAGTGATAGAATAAACTTAATTCCAAGTAGATATGTGTTTTGAGAATGCCATGATAGATCATACTCCTTTGAAATGTTTAATAAGTATCCTTATTAAACCTAGTCTAGCAGAAGGTTCCCTGCCCATGGCAGGGGGATTGGAACTAGATGATCTTTAAGGTCCCTGCCAATCCAAACCATTCTTTGATTTTACGATGTCAGATAACACTGGATTTTCAGTTGCAGGACCAGCACTGCCTCCAGGCTACAAAAGCAGCTGTAGCTCAGAAACTCCTGACAGTGATGATGACTCTGAATCTCTTCCTCTGCCCAGAGAAGCAAACAGAGATTCTGAAGAGGAGACAGAAAGGAGTCCAGCATCCAAGTGCGTATGTTCTTAGGTTATATGTGAATTTACACTGTATTGCAAATTAAATGTGTCTAAGAGAAAGGGACAATCTTGTATAAAAAAAAAGGTAAAGTCTGTACTTGTGTAAAACTTTTGATGACATGTTCTACATCTTCTTTGTGGTCCTTACAGTGGAATTAAGTTATTTGGGGTAATCAAATCTCTGTATTTACATGTTTTATTTTAGTTCTGCAATTTTACATGTTTATACTAATGACAGACCCCACTTACCATGTATGTATTTGGTACTTGAGTTTTGCCCTGTTTAGGTATACCAGCTCTCATTGAGAGGCTGTAAGAACTATTTATGGGCATGAACTTACACATTCTATTAAGTCAACTCTAATGAAAAAAAACCCTGAATTGTTTAGCAAGTAACAGGAGTCTGCACATACTCTCATTTGGTGGGTTGATTACTCACAATTGCTGTGTTAAGAATTTGTGTGTGTTTGCTCTAGGCATTGTATAAGAAACTTGAAGGTCATTATGCCATCTTAATGAGTTTTAGAGTAATTATTACTCTCTTCTTTCTTATTTTCTTATTCAATAGTTTTCCAGTTAGCTAGAAGTGAACTGGGAAAAATACTACTCAAAATGCAGACAGTGTATAAAAATGGAGAAAGAAGTGTGCTGAGTTTGAAATTACTTTGTGACTAGAAAATGGTATTTCAACATTATACTACTTTCTATAGCAAAAGCATTATTAATGTTTTGGGGATTTTAGTTTTTTTTCTTTTTTTAGATGTCAGAGCATTTTTGGAGTGAAGCTTATGCTCCCAATTTTTTAATTGCTTCAAATTATTTTGTATCCTTTTGCACTGTTTCCTTGGTAACAGCAGGATATTTAGTACATAAGACCATCTGAAATCATTTTATGTATTTTTTCCTTTTTGAAATGTAGATAATTGCTATGCATGTCAAGGTAATTATTAAGTGGAATTTGTATTTGCAGAAAGCCAAAAAGAATTCATGAAGACGATGATGATGATGATGATGATGGCTTTTTTGGGCCTGCTCTTCCTCCTGGATTTAAAAAACAGGATGATTCTCCAGAGAGGTAATGAAAATGGAATTAGATTCTTTTCCTTAAAACACAATTATTTGAGATAAAATATTCTGTGTCATTATTACAGAGCACTTCAATTGTGCACTTCAGATTCAGATGATTACAACTAATTCTTCCTCCACATTCTGAGAACAGGAACAACATTCCCTTGAAACAGAATGCAGCCTTTCTAGACTTGGAAGGTTGGAGAGAAAAAGAACAAATGAGAATTGTCTCAGATGTGTTTTGAATGTCAAATTTCTTTCATTTTCTTTTGAGAGGTCTCAGATCAGTGCAGAAAAAAACAAATTACAGGTATGAGGAGGACCCATAGTTCTTTAGTTCATTCTGGTCTGTGAGGGAGTGGGACAGTTAGCTCTTGTGTGGTGCAACACAATGCAGATTATTAAAATTGTCATTTGCTACTGCCTCAAGGATTATTGTTTATGTCTCTCCAGGTACAAAATTATGCTGTACAGTGTAGGTTTCTAGAAAAGAGGCTGTCAGGTCTAAGCAAATAAGCATTATTTATGGTCTCTATCAGGAAGCTTTCCATTTGATTGCAGACAATTATAAAATACTTCCAAAAAAACCTATCTATGGATTTTCTATGCAGAACTCAACCATGTTGCACAGCCTTTTAGTCTTTACATCAGTCTGTGCACTTCCTCCTATAATCCACAGTGAAATTGGTGCTGATGAAAAGTACAAGAGTCTCTTGATCACTGTTACTTAACCTTCCTCAGAGCGATAGGGAGCTGGTAGATAAAATAAAGCAATGCCTGCCTGTCAGGGATGAGTTTTCAGTTCTAGGAAGGTGACTCAGTTTATTGTTGAGTTGTGTATATAGTATACTATCTCAAAGAAAATTTCAAAGTTAATTTTTTTTGTTTGTTTGTGTTTTTTGGGTTTTTTTTTTTAGTTTTGATAAATTTTTATGATGCTTGGCAGCAGTTAGGAAAAGAAGAATTTATGTAACTAAGGTTATTTGGAAGTATCCTTTTCATGTATGTTTGGTTATACTTTGCTGTAATCAACAAACCCTTTTGTAGTTGTGGGTATCATGCTCAGTGGGCTCGTTTGGTGCTTTGATGGTCCAAGAAAAATTTTTTTTTGCCTTGTGTTCCATATGCACAATGTGCCATTTTAATTATAAAATTTAGGAGGTCACTAAAAATAATGTGATCTCTACTAAAGCAAATAAGTGCTTGTAATTTTTAATATCAGCAGAGGTAGCCTTCTCTCTTTCTTGAGTTTTGACAAGTACTCGTGGTAAAATGAAAAGGAGGAAGAGGCCACATTGTGAAGATTAGAGAGTTGAGTACTAATGCAGGGGGACAGCCATTTGTCTTTTGTATATTGACCCAACTTCTACTTATTTCCAAAATTCTGGATGACTTGCGTTTACATTGAGGCAAGAGTCTGCTCTGTGTCTGTGAGCAGAGAAATTAAAGCAGTAGAAGGCACTTGCTATGTTTTTTATTACCTCACCATACAACTGCTCCTTGCACATGCTGAGAAATCAGATTGAGCAGAGCTGTTTTGCACTCAGCCTGATTCCCTGAATAGGAGGGAAGGGTGTGATGCGTGGGAAGAGCCTTGTCTGTCTTCCACCCCCGTGCACCTGGGAGTCTGGTTGTGCTGACACACTGAGGTGTGTAAGCTGTGCAGGGCAGAGACACAGTGCTGCTGACTGTGTCCCTGCTGCATTGCCCTTAGCCTTGAACAGATTGCCAGCTGACAACTGAGCCATGAATAATTGAAACAAATGCAGGCTGTTTGTTTCCATGTATGGACATACTGTTTATTAGTTTTATGTGACATACTTGTTCTCTTAGTAAAGCTTTTGTTCTCTTACATCTTTTCCAGACTTGTCAGAGCGACATATTCATGATTAGGGGCAGCTCACAGGGCAATTTGCAGCTTGTTGAAAGTGGTTTGAATCATTCCAGCATAAAATACATATGTGAAAAGATTTCCTTCAACTTTTGCAATTATGTTACTTTTTACCAATGTTAGATAAAATGCAGCACTCATAAATATTATTGAAGTGATCACACATCAAGGTAAAGAGTGAAGGTTATCTTAAAAAAATTTTGTGTTATACGTGAGAAGAATGCTGAAATGCCCATCTCAAAACATGCATTAGCAAGGACTCCCCAAGTCCAACAACTGGAGAACATTCTTTGTCACATATGAAATGCAATATTCCTTAAATTCAAGCATAGTCCATGACAAGTTTTGGGGGCATTTTTGAACATGTATATGTAGGTACTGAAGCTGCCAACAGCAGTAAAATGTGTTTTAACAGTGATTTATTTGGATTCACTTCACCTGTTTAAAGACCCTTTGGACATCCAGGAAGCTGTCAAGAATCATGTCAGCTGGGTACTGATGTGGAAAGACCCAAGGCACAGGGTTATTCATGTGGGAAGAAAAAAGCGTAAGAAATGGAAAGTGTGGGAAGGATGAATATGGGAACTATTTTTCTAGTCCTTGGAAGGTGTTTGAGCTGTAACAGAATCAAGACAGAGAATCTGAGATTGGTTCTTTTTCATAGGTTGCACAGATACAGCCTACAACATAGATACTCATATATATTTTAGTAGAGAGCTTTTTTTATAGTTTGGTTTAACTGTCTCTTCATGCAAAAATAAAGGTACTCATATCTTGGCTGTATCTGTATAGGTTTAAATTCAATCTCTTTATATTGGGAATTTAAAACATGGTTTTAACAAGAAAGCAGTCAGAAAGGAAGGGAGGAAGATGAAATTGCAGCAGCTAGGTGGGAGTGGAACTTCATATTTAACCCAGACTTCTTGCCTGGGTTTGAAACCTCACCAGTGCCCTTGTCCTGGCCTGAACTCTTATTTATTGCTCGTGTTTGTATATCTGTAGTTGGCTCTTCAGCAAGACTTTCTGATTTTTATATCTCCTCTTTACATCCTGACAATAGTATCAGTACAGGAGAGCTGTACTGATTAGATTATGTGGGATCTAGTAGAAGACTGTAATTAGCAAATTCAATATATGTGTTGTTACATTTAATCACCCTAAAGCTCAGAATGGAAGATCATAATAAAGTAAGTATTTTCTGATACTTTCTGAGGATACTGTCACCTGGATATTTCTTCAGGTGACAGTATCTTCACCTGAAGTTGTTTGAGTTTTAATTCGTTTTTATTAGATTTAAAGAATATCATGGTGTATTATTAAGAGAAACTCACATACAAAAGACTTTCAATACTGCAAGGGCAGTTTGGAGTATTCTTTGAATTGTTTTCACCCTTCCTTTGTTGTGGAGACAACTGAATTAAATTGCCTGCATACCTGCTGCATAAAAACAAATCGGTGAAGTTACCTGGAATCACAAAATGTTTCTTCTCTCATCCCCACTCCAAAGGAAAATAAACTTAAAATCAGAGAGTTCACTATTTCTGTTTATTGAAGGACAGTGAAACTGTGGTGCAAGACAAGAAGAACAAAATTGGATATGTTGCTAGAGAAGTGTATAATTGGCTTAACACCTTTCATTGCTCTTGAATCTGGCAAAGGAAGGGAGGGAAGAAAAAAGTGGATTTTCCTAACTACATACTGCAACTTTCCTGTTTTTTGGGTTTTTTTGCATCCCAGCTATCTGCACAGGCCCTCCTTAAAAATGGAGACACTCTCAGTTATTTCTATGGTGTGTGCATAGGAAGCACACTTGGCATGGGGAGGAAGGAGAGTCACACTTTGCATCAATATTTGATTTTTATATTAATTGCTACATTTTTCCCCCCTCAAGTGAAAAGCAAGATAAATCAAGATTTTTTTGTCTTTCCCCTTCAAGGCCCATTATAGGTCCTGCATTACCACCTGGCTTTAGGAAACCTTCAGAGGATGCCAGGAGTAGCAGAGGTTTCACAGGACTGTCTGTTTCATCAGAATTCTGTCCCCAGGTTTGTGAAAACAGAAGCCTTTCGTTTTAGTATAAACTATCTGAAATGGTTAAACAAGTTGCAGCTTGAAAAAGACTACTAGACATACTTCTCAGGATGACAGTTTAATTTTGGACCGGGAAGTGTCTGGCATATTTTTGCCTGAGTCAAATACTGAGGCATAAATAAGCCTTAAAAAACCAACCAAACAAAAAGACTGGTCTTGTTTGTTATGCTTTTGCTGTTAAATGGATAGTGCACTCACTGAACATGAGGGATCTAGGCATCCTGAACTGCAGCCACAGTAATTCTTCCCTACATTTTCCCATTATTTGTTTTGTTGTGCCATTTTTAACAAGTGAACATCTTAACAAAGTTCAGATTTTTAAAGGCATTAAAGAAGGGATGAAACCTGTAAGAATGAAAATATTTGCCCATAGTTCCAGCTTTTACTCCTTTGCTGGTGGGGGAGCAAAATGGTCGAATGTTTCACATATCTTCACCTCCTTAAAGATGTTTATTAGTGGCTACATTAAGTAAGTTTATGCTAAAGAATACAGTCAAGAATGGCATTACAGTGTCAGTAATTGTTCTGATCAATAGCAAGATGATACCTGTAACTGAGAGCGAGGTGGTGCAG
Organism: Grallaria varia; assembly: GCA_013396735.1. Taxonomy (NCBI): domain Eukaryota; kingdom Metazoa; phylum Chordata; class Aves; order Passeriformes; family Formicariidae; genus Grallaria; species Grallaria varia. The sequence goes on along the minus strand of VWZG01002506.1, from coordinate 64,945 downwards.
GATGGTGATACTGATACACCTTTTTGGTTCATGTTTTTTGACTGTTCTCATCAGATTAAGTGAAAACTACATAGAAGTTCTGTCGTCTAATACCTAACCACGAAATAAAGCATGTGTTACTAAAGAGCGTTCGGGAATAAAGTCTGTGATAAAAGACCGCTAGAAGCATGGGGAATATTCAGCTCTCCAGACGTTGACCTCTGGTACCATTCTGAGGGATCCGAATCGTCTGCAGGAGAGGCTGGCAGATAGGGAGTAGCATCTTAGAAAAGATTCCACCCTTCTTGAGCAGCACCTCTTAAGCCAGGCAGGATACCCTAACACCAGAAATGGTGCTGGATACCAGTGCTTAGGCAATTGAATCGGTCCCATGCTATGATAAGCTGAATATTAATTCCTTGCAAGAATTAACGGTTATTCTGTTTCTTTTTAAAATAGTTACATTTTTATGTTTAACTCCCAGACACTGGGGGAGATGCTAGGAAGGAAGGATGCCAAAACTTCTCTGAAACTTCACTTTTTTTTGTTAGTAGTTTCAAAGCATATAATTCTCCAGCCTCCTACAGCAAGTGTTGTAATCTATCATGAATGATGATTATGTGACATTTCTGAGATACTCATCATCTTATAACTCCAAATAACAATTAAGCAATTTATCATAGTGACAAATCTCTTGAGGCAGGGATGTCAAAACTGGTCTGCTTACATATTTTGCAAACAAAAAAGTCCCTTTTCTCATAAATACATCTTCTAGCATCAGCTCTTTTACAGCTATTACAGAACTCACCTTTTTTCTCTTCCTAATAATTATATTTTTTTTACCTCCTTCTAATAGTATTATTTTTTAAATTTTGGAATATGAATAATTTTTGTTTAGTTTGTTTTAATTGCCTTAATTATTTTGTATTCTAGTACATCTTTAGAGGCAGCTTATTTCATGCTGACTCTTCACTTTGTGTTAGTGAATGTAATGAATTGCCACGTTGTGTATTCTCAGGTAATGCTTTGTGCTTCCTGACTACACAGCCTTGTTGTGGCTTTTCCCATTGCTTTATCACCCACATTCAGACTGTAGCTAAATCTTTGCCCTTCGTAGATATTGGGCACCTGAGCTTTGCTTCCAGGGCCCTGTGGCATCACCATTTTTTAGTCTGGTCTGGTTTTGCCTCCGTCCACATTTGTACTGTTTGAACTTGGAGGGAGGGACCTGTGAGCTTTCTGTACAACCCCTGGCAACTACAAAGGTTCTTATTAACATCTAGTCCCTTACAAACTTCGTTTTTTGAGCCCTTCTCCAAAGAATTGCTTAGAATGCAATGATAGAATTACAGAATCATTTAGGTTGGAAAAGACTCCAAGATCGTAGATTCCAACCTTTGACTGATCACATCCTTGTCAACTAGACCATGGCACTGAGTGCCATGTCCAGTTATTTCTTGAACACTTCCAGGAATGGTAAGTCCACCACCTCTGTGGGCAGCCCATTCCAATGCTTGGCAACACTTCCCAGTGAATAAATTCCTCCAGAAGGGATCCAGAAGGCATCGAAGAAGTGAATGACAGAACCAAGAGATTAGACTGGCAGACGCCGTACACCCAGGGGGATAGTACCATGCATGCCACTGTTACCCTACCTTGCATGTTAATCTTTCTATCATTCTTACAGAATCTAAGATTGAGACAGTTCTTTCAGTGTGAAATTGTGATCCTTATTATGGAGATGCATCCAAATATTGCTAGTGATGATGAGACTAAGCATACATGTTGAAGGGCTAATCTGGAGTTTTAATCTAGATTTTTGTTGTCTGGCAGATGCATTGCATTAGGTTTATATGTTCTTCTAGACAAAATAATTCTAGTCTTGTAAAGCTAAAGTGTTTCTTGATGCTCTTAGCACTATGGTTGAGCAAAGTGTTTTATTTTTGGAAGGTGACAGATAGTAGCGAGGAAGAAGACAATCTCATAGGCCCAATGCCTGCAAAAGGACCGGTGGAGTCTGATGTGACTGAAGAATTTGAACGTAGAGCTCAGAGAATGAAAGAAAAACTTACTTCAGCAGACAGTGTAAGTTGGATTTCTTAATTTCTGTTATTTTGCACTGGATCGTATTTGTCTCTTTCTGTGCCTATTTCTGTGTGAACCCAGTTGCAGTTCCACTTGGGATGCTAAGTGTTTGCAGTTGTTAACACAAAGAAGAATCCATGATTTCTGCCCAAAGTTAAGAAATTCAGACTAATTTTTGATTATGCTTTTTTTACTTTTCCCATGCCTCTATTTCTTTTGCAAAGGATGAACCCAAGCAAGTTACCAGGGAATCATGGATGACAGAGCTTCCTCCTGAGTTGAAAAGTTTTGGATTTGGCCCAAGAACATTCAAGAGACGAGCTGATGACAAGTCAGGCGATAGATCTATTTGGACAGATACTCCTGCTGACAGAGAGAGAAAAGCCAAGGTAAGCATTTCATATACATCTTGTAGGCAGTATGTATGTTGTTGATCTTCTGTGAAAACAAAGTAAAGATACCCTGGGCTATTAAATGACACTTTTCCCCCAGATTTTTCTTTGTTACCAAAATGTACTAATTCATGCTTAAACATAAAGGCAATGAAATAACAGTATTAAGTATCATTGATATTCATTTAATCCTGCTCCCTTTTACAGTAGTCAGATACTCTGTATCAACTCATTGGATTTCCAATTAGCCTGTCTAGTTTCTTTTTCTATCAAGCTGAGCAAAAAATACCTGGTGGCCTCTACCCTTCAGATTTAATTAAAGTAGATACAGATTTCCTTGCTTTTTGCTTCAGACATTCTGATTACTATATTGTGTGATTTGCTTCTACTCATCAGGAAAGAGAAGAGGCAAAAAAGTCAACCAGTAAGGATAATGAAGAAATAGTGTTATCTGGGAGAGACAAGAGACTTATTGAGCAGGTGACTTCATACAATGTAAGTGTAATTGCAAAATACTTCCTGTATTTCCCTTAGTTCTTCACTCCTTTCTTCTGGTTCTCATTTCTAGTGCTGCTGGTTCCCATGGTGATGCCACTACAGTTTTCCCTTTTACTGCCTAAACCTACTGCTATTTTAAGTCATTAGAACATTTGCCATTGACTTCAACAAGAGCAGGATTGGGTCCTCTCCAAAGTGACAGAATTTGGGTTTGTATATATTGTCTCAGTTTTAGATGGTGCTTTCCTTAAATCATCCTCATGTCATGACATGGATGCTGGGAGTAGGCAACCTTAATTTAAATATTAACTTGCTTCACCAAATTGCTGGCATCCCAAAAATAAAACAATAGCAGAGGATTAACTCTTAGGACAAAATATGCATTTACCCAAAAAAGGCTTGATGGGCCAAGCAGATCAATGCATTAATTACAATATGTCATTAATTACATTAACTGCTCATTATAGTAACTTCATTGCATGTAGTTTTCCTCAATCTCTATGGGAGCAGATAATTGTCACAGACAGCTGTTGATTACTAGAAATCTGAAGTCCATGTCAAATTCCCTCTCACTTTTCTGTCTGTCAGCCCTGTCCACCAGAGTGTATGGACTCTTGCCTGCCTTATAGCTGTTAGTTCCAGTTCTTCCCTGGTGCATGGCCTGGACTCTTATGGAAGGCAGTCTGATCTCTTGAGAGTATAATTAACTTGAGAATCACAGCCTTGTCTTATTATACATGAATTATGTTTATCTGGCACTTCTAATAATTTATTTGTAGTTCATTAAATCACATGTCCCTCTTGACTTAGAGACTTGCAAATCCAGAGCTATTAACATTCTGTCTTAAATTTCTTCTTTATTGTCTGTTTCTACTGTCGCTATGAATGTATTTGAATAATTTTTGTGCAAAACTATGAGTTTTCTCTCTACCCTTGCCAGAATAAAACATATACAGACCTTTATCTTCTCTAAGGTTAATGGAGTTCTTTAAAAAAAAATAAATTGAAGGTATCTTGTTTAAGAACAGTGTTTCTTGGGTTGTTTTGTTAGGGGTTTTTTTGTTTGTTTGTTGGTTTTTTTAATCAACTCTTTTCTGATTTTCAGGTAGTTAGTTGTGGGTTTTTTCTTTGAAAGTTTTTTCCTCTATTATTTTCTATTTCTTTCTCCACTGACATTTACCAAGGATACTTTCCTGGAACACGAGCTTTCATTCTTAGAATAATTTCTTACAGTTTATTCTCTTAATGGTGATGCTACATATATTCTCTGGTGCAATTCTGTCAACACTGACACAGTTATACCATGAATAAATATTGTCCATTTGCTCTTTTCCATGAGAATCATTTCTTACGTCATGTATGAAACATTATTTGTATGTGTGATGAAGTTAGTGTTTGAGCAGAAAGTGAGGGAAAATGAACCTTTGAAATAAAAATCACAAGAAGAGAGCTGCTCATCTTTTGTACTTTTTGATGACAGAATTGGTTTGGATACACAAATGCACTGTATCTGAGTAAAGGAGGGGCGACATGGTCTTGTGAGAATTAATACTTGTGTGAAATCAGCAAAATTTTATGTTGTATTTGGGCTGGATTGTGCTCTCTAAGAAATTAATCTTAAGTCCTTTGTTTGGCAAAACACATGCTCTGGCTCAAGCCTGTGACTTTGTCCTGTGGGCTTTCAACAGATGGTTCAAAGTTAGGAGCACCCATTAAAAAACCACCACAGGGCATGAAAGTTAGAGCGAAAGGTTACCTAGCTTGTGCTTGCCCCTAGCAGTGACCAAAACCAGGTGCTTAGGGAATGCGTATAAGAAACGAGGGCTGTACTTTGAGGTATTTCTCTTGTTGTCTTCATTTGTCTCTGCTAATAATGGCAGAGCAACTTTTATATTTCTTTTGCATTATTTTTATAATTTATCTCCATTGAATGTGGAGATTCAGCAACATTATGGATATCTAACATCAGTGAATTATTGGTATTTTACTCAGCCTAGACAAGATTTCTCTTATTATCTCCTCCATGTGTGCTAAAATAATCATTCTATATCCAGTTACTTAGCTGTCTTCTTTTTCTGGAATTTTTAGCCTTCCTAACTTCAGTCTTTACATTCGGATTTCTGTATGTTGTTGATATTCTATTATACTTTATTTCCTCTTCCTTCTTCTCATTTTTTCCAGGAGTCAAAGAGGTCAGAATCTCTCATGGACATATATCAGAAAAAGCTGAAGAGCAAAACTTCCGAAGAAAAGAGCAAACCTCAAGAAAGAAGGCCATTTGACCGAGATCAGGATCTCAAGGTCAATCGATTTGACGAAGCACAGAAGAAAGCTCTTATAAGAAAATCCAGAGATCTGAATAGTAAATTTGAGCACAGTAAAGGCAATATGTTTTTATAAGATAAAAGCTTTTTTGAAGTGAAGTCAATCAAACTTTGCATACTTAATTTTTGTAAGTATTTTTCTGTAAATATTTTTATGCAAAATAAATATCCTGATGTTTAACTATTTTTCCTCGTCTGTACATACACTGTTAGGGAGGATCATCTGTACTAAAACTTACCTAGTAAGGGAAAGTCATGCTATAAAAAAAGATAATGTAAATTTGTTCCCTTAAAACTTTGATATGTATATTTTTTTGTTGTTAGCCTATACATAACTAAAATAAAATAGGTGTTATTTTAAGGACTTCTAGATTTGATCTTGCAATGCAGGTGGCAGTTTTGCCTTTTCTCCTTTCATGCTTAAGAGTCTTGTTGAGCCTGACCTGAAGACCATGGAAAAATCCCCTTTAGGCTTTTGGGGAGAACATTGCTTGATTGGAGTTCCTGCTGGGGAATGTAAACTCAAATGGCAGTTTTTACATCTACCCAGTGTTTTTATTTCTGTGATTCTCTGTCTGTACACAAATACAGGTTTATATGTATACAGTATAGTTTCTGTACTGTACTAGCAAGAGCGAGAGGTAGCAGAAGTAGTAAGACCTCAAGGTTTTCAGATTTAGTTGTAAAATAAGAGTAAATGAGAAGAGAAAAACTAATTTGACTTTCAATTTGTAGGGCTTGTCAGCAGAAATCCATCTTTTCTTTAAGCAAATACAATGTGAAAATCAAAATGAAGCTTGTTTTGTCAGTTAATTTGCAGAGCAGAACAGCTCTTCTATATCAAAAAGGAAATAAATTTGATGTTTTAAAAAGCCTACATTCATGCTTGGAGTTCTTTACCTCTTCTGTGTGGGAGTAGCAGAAAGGATTGTTAAACATGGAACAGGCTGCCCAGAGAGGTGGTGGAGTCATCACCCCGGAGGTGTTCAAGAAACGAGTGGATGTGACACTTAGTGCCATGGTCTGGCTGACATGAGTCAAAGGCTGGACTTGATGATCTCAAAGGTCTTTTCCAACCTATTTGATTCTGTGTTATTTATTCAAAATCGGACTTGTACTTTCACCCTTTTTGACTTGAATAATACTTGGGGTCCTTTTTGATGACTTGGAGTTTGAAAATACCTATATATGGAAATAATTTTATATGTGAGATGCTGATAGCTTGTTTGGAAGTATTATATACCATGGGCTAATGTGAAAAAAGTCTACCCTTGTAGATGGTGCCTGTGTTGGTTCACCTTAACAGAGCTGTGGCCTAACAATCCCCAGAAACAAATGGCTAAAACCTTGGTCTTATTTTACTGCATGTGTACATAAGCCCAAGACACAGCCTCCATGTGCTGAGAAGTCTTGGAAAGTTTCCAATATTGCAAATTAATATTTTTCCAGAATGTATTTACATAGTGCTTTTTCTCTTTTAATAGACAATTTGTTTTGCCACCTGAGAAATCTGCTACCTTCAGGAGGAAGAGGAGCTGATTTTGTATTGTATTTGCTTTTTCTTTAATCAACTTTCAGTTTCTGAGCCTTTTGAGGTTAGAGGAGGGTTTAAACAAGGGCTATTTATTTTTCCTCTCATAATACAGACTTTTCTTTGTGCCTTGTGCTTTTTTCACTCAGCAAGCAAGGCCTTGTTAGGTTTCTACTTTCTGAGCAAATGTGGATTTCTTAATTGGAAAAGCAGTATTAGAAATGTTTGGGCTTTTTTTAGGCAACTAAAGTGATGACAGGGTGAGCATCTTGTGATTAGCTAAATCTTCAGAGTTGACAAAAGATTATTTCATGAGCACATTGTGCAGTCTTCGCTCATTCAGACAAGTCTAGAGCAGCGATGAGGGCTGCTTGTATGAAGACTTCGTTGTTATGTGCTTTGTTTTCATTTTTGTTCCTTGGGCCCTCCTCCTCCAAACTGAGGGCCAGTCATCAGATGTCACATGTGGCCGGACCTTGCCATCCATCTGACTGCCTGCTGTTTGCTCTCTGCCCTCCCCAGCTCCACCGTGGTCTCCTGCCCTCTCCAAGGATGTGTTTGAGTGGAGGCTCTGCCGTGTTGCTCGAGAGGAGAGCTCATGTAAGAGGAGTGCAGGCAGCCCCTTCATGGCCGTACATTACGCCTCCGTATGTGGGATGTGAGGGTCTAATTCGTAAATCCTTCATGCGAGCTGGGAACCTGTTTGTGCTCACCTCTCACCTGCTCAATCTTTTTTTTTCACCACTCTGAGGCAGCATCTCAAAGACTTGATGAAATCCGTGTTACAAACTTGAGATGGGGGAAAGTGGAATTGTTGAGAGTTCAAGTTAAGTTTTTCATTACTTTGTGTAAATTGAGTGAACCTTTGAATTGCAGTGATACACAAAACTCATCTCCTCTTACCCATGCCGAGCCATTCCCTCAAACAGTCATTAGAACAAGCAGTAACTGTAAATTACAAGCTTTGGGAGCCTTTGTGTGAAAAGATGAGACGTCTTCTACAATTTGGAGACGTTGTAAAGCATTTTTGCAGAAGTCTTAGGGAGTGATTTTTCAGAATCTCCTTTGAAAAACCAGACTCTATTAAACAGAAAATCCTCACCATAATTACTATGTAACATTTCTGGTAACCAGCTCCTGGCACAGATTTAATGTATGCTATTGCTATTCTGCAGCGCTAGCTTGTGTCCCAGCACATCAACTCCAGGCATATCAGGAAACCCTGTTTTGTGGAAAAAAAAATGTCAGGGAGGTTTTTCTGGCTGTGAAAAGTCTACCAGCCTAGATTTTATAGAGCTTGGCTTTGGTTTGTGCTGGCATAGACATCCTTTATTAATACTGAAAATTTCTGCTCAAGAGTAGGGTCCCCCTCCTTCTGAAATGTTAAAAAGGTGAGTAATTCATAGTGTGGTCAATAAAAAGAAGGCTTTTGTAGTAGGCACATGATAAATTGGATGTTTAAAATGAAATTTAAGGAACATTATCTGTTAAAAAAGGAAGAAAAAAACCAACCCTTGTTGAATCTGCTGTTACCAAGGAACAATTAAAAGCAATAAAGAAATTTAAAGAAAATGTACTGATTTCTTTGTATGTATCTTCAGGAGAAATATATTGAGCTACTATGATGTTTGAGCTGGAAAATTTTATAATATGATATAGTAATATGTAAGTAAAATCCCTATTTCTGCTCTTCTGGTGCAAACACCTATTTGTGGAGTTATATTTTGCTTCTGCTGTTCCAGTTTATGGATGCCCTGTGCATGTTGGCTTTTCTGGATGAACTGCATTTCCCAAATAATAAACAGCAATAAACAATAAATAGCAATGCATTTTATTTAGGGCTTTGATGGCATTGTGTTGATAGCAGCAAAGTGGCATAGTTGAAATTGCTTTCTTCTAGAAAGAAACATTGAGATGAAACATTTATATGTTTTTGTCCACTAGGAAAGGGGTTTTTCCGAATAAATGATGTTTTAAAATGATCCAGAGGACTCTGAGAGATCGGAGCTAATTGAGCCTGGGGAGTTGTTTTGTTTCTGAAATGAGACCTTGTTATTTATGTCCAGCCAATTATGTTTATTTAAGAGTAATATAGCATTAAAAATCAGAATCTGTGAAAACTATCTGTACAGGCATCCTCAGCTTCTGCCACTCCACCTGCAGAAAGTGCATATAGTTTCTAATTGCATGATTACCTAATTCTCAAATAAAACACATGCATGTGATTTTCTGTCCTCATGAATTGTGTGCAGTGGTTTATATGCTGGGGAGAAAACCCCAACAAGTTATGCAGACTCTTTCAGCCAACATTTTTAGATTTTTTTTTTCATGTGCTTACAAATGAAGATGGTGTCTTTTTACCTGAGGAATGCAATAGGGATGCAGTTGTGGCTTCCAGTTGTGTACCTGTGAAACGCATCTTCCTGATACTTCCAGCTCTGGCAGGTGAATGGGAAGTGGTGACCCTCAATAGTAACTCACTCAAGTGTGGCATTTCTGTTCTTTCCAAATGTGACATGGAGGCTGAGGCATTACCCATGCAGAGCTGATTTTTTTCATAGCAGCCACTTCTGGGTCCTCCCAAAGTGACCATCACTGCAACAGCAAAAGCCCTTTCTTCATCATCCCACCTTCATTTCTTGTGGTTCCGTTCATCAGTTTCCTTACACTGGTCTTTAAACCAGCAATAAATCCCATTGCTCTTTGACATTATACCCATTTTGAATCAGCATGGCAAATCAAGCCTTATTTTTAAAAAAAGTCTTTCTTTTAGAGTGGGAACTTAAGGTCTGTCATTTTAGCAGGAGCAGCTGCAGCTGTGACTTCTTCCAAATACTTATTACAAACATAGATATTCAAAAATAATTCTCATAAGCAGACTTTAGAGGGAGGGGCAGGGGAAAAAAGTGGCTGGCCCAGGCTCTCGACTGCTTAACATTGCAACCACTTGTTTCACTTCATAGGGCTATAGCCACTTGTCCCTGCACATGTACGCCTGGCCAGCAGTTTGACTGTCTCTCTTGAAAAGCCTCACTCCCTTCCTTTGCTAGTACCCCAGCTGCTGCAAAACACTTCATGTACATCAACAAATACTTTTTGCTACATCTTAAGTTGCGTGAGCCCGGGAAGAGCCAACACAGCACTCCCCATCATCAGTGCTGGTGGCTTGGCTCCAAGAACAAGCCAATTGCAGAGTTTGATGGTTACTCTTTTATATTTCCTAGGATCTGCCCTTAGATCTTGAGGGTTTGTACAGGCTTGTCACCCATCAGCTTAAGTCAGGAAGGAATTTGACTGTGCCCAGACACAATGGAGAGAGGACAACTGTTGAATTATTACACTGGCCACAGCTCATGGAAGAGAAGACCCTTTGCCCACTGGAGCTTGATATCAAGGTTTATAGTAGAGCAGCAGAACTGTGGCACAACCCTGATCCCAGCAGCTTCCCTGGTTGAGTTCCTCAAGCCAGACTCTAGTCCAAACACCAGAAATTCTGGAGCAGGAGAGCCCCACGGGTACATGTCTACCTTCCTTAACCTGAGCAGCAGCCCTGTCTTTCAGTAGAACCCATCCCTGCAGTAGCCATGCCCCCTCAATAAACATCTTGAAGACACTTACCCTATTTAGTGTCTGGCCAGACAGCTTAGTGGGGCTCACACAGTTTAGCATTACTGGGCTGGATCCATCCTGACTGCTTGGCTCAGATCTCTGTGGTATCCAACAGTCTACTCAACATAAGTTGGCTTAGGTCCACCATGATTTCTTATTATTAATTTTTTAAGCATTTAAGTCTCCAAAATGAGTGCTCTGAATCTGGTTTGGTGGATGTTACAGAGCCACACTGCTTTGGCTTGGAGTTTGGGGCTGAGGAGAGAACTAAAAGCCCTGTGAAGACACCTGGGTTGCCTCCCTGGCCAGGATGCAGGGTGCCACACAAGTGCACGTGTCATCCCAGACAATGCTAAAGACCAACCATCTCCCCCCTCCCTGTAGCACATCGATACTGGGCATGGAAGGACTTCCCTGAGGAGAAATGTGGGGCTCTCCTATCAAAATCACCACCAGCAGTGTCCCCCACACTGGCCCCATGTTACTTCCTTGCCAGCCACCACCTTGAATTGCCACGACATGAGCTGCCCCACAGAGCCAATCTCCTTCTCCTCTGAATAATATTAGGAGATGCTGGAGACACAACCATGTAGAATCATAAGCTCTGCCTTCAAAGGAAATCCTGATGTGGCTCCTCTTTCTTGTCCGTGTTGATTATAGATAAATCAGAAAACTCTGCTGTCCAAACCACACTGGCTGTGCTTATGGTTAGGACACCAATTTTCAAGCCCATTAGGTACATCTCTTGGAGACGTGCTCAGCGCAGCGGCTGCCGCAAGAGAGGTGCCCCAAAGAGGAGATACAAGGACGCTCTGAAACAATACCTCAGCTTTGGCCGTATTGACTATCATCAATGGTCCACTTTGGCCTCCAATCGGGAGATATGGAGACACACCATCCATAACGCTGCTGATTCCTTTGAGAATGCACGCAGAATCAGTCTAGAGGAGAAAAGACAACGCAGAAAGAACCGTGCCTCACCAACACCGCCTATGGAGACTTTCTGCTGTGCCTTTTGCAACCGGACTTGCCTATCTCGCATCGGCCTCTTTAGCCATCAGCGCGCTTGCAGCAAGCGTGGGTAGAGCCCTTCCCAAATCTTCATTCGCGAAGCCTAGCCATGATGATGATGAGGTACATCTCTGCTCAGCTTTCACTTCCATCACTGGTGACATGCTTTAATTAATATTTTCCAAATGTCACCATCCCTGAAGAGGCCAGAAGTCTAAAGGGGCACAAGCATGAGGGAGCAAACAGATCCTGTAGCCTGCAGCCCTGGGAGTGTTGTCCTTCCAAGATTTTATTTGCTATTAAGAATCATACTCTTGGACACTGAAGAGGTTTTCCTTCTTTCTACACACTTGACACAAAAAAAAAGTTCCTGTAACTTCATCATTTCCTTTTCACAAGAAAATATTTGTGAGGGCTTAACACATCTTCCCATAAGGTGCAATATGACAGTGCAGCTAGAGTGCCAGGCCTTAGCTGAAGCTAAAAAGGCTGTTGCAGAACAGGAAAACTAATTGTAATCCTCCCAGTTCCAGCCTCTAAATGAAATGACAGCTTTTGGGACCACACTCAGGCTGCTGTTGCTCCAGACCTGCAGGCTACTTGAAATTCTATATAGTGATGTCAAACATTTTCTGTTTAACATATATGCTTATATTCCATGGAACACATGGAGCTCTAATGTCCCAAGTTAAAAACTGTTCTCTAAAGGGTTACTCCAGAGATATAAAAATTTTCACTGTTTCCTCTTTGCAATTTAGTCTCAAGCTGATTTCACACAAGTCTCTAAGACCATCTTGTAAAGACTGTTTTATAAACACTGTCTTTGAGATAATGTTATGTAAAGCTTTGCAATGTGCTTTCATCTTGAACTTCATCTGCAGTGGCAGAGCATCGAAGATAGGTTTTCTTTGGGTGGTATTTTGCAGAAACTGTCACATTGTTTCTAATCAAGTAGGTTGGTATATGAAAGACATCCTGTGCTGATTTGAAAGTGTTCATTACAAATACAGCAGATGAAATTCAGAAATTGAGGATGGCCACCCCTCTACTCAACAATTAATGGCAGAGTCCTTGGCAGCCCAGTGGACTGTTTGCTCCTGAGCCTTGTGGAATTCCCTTGTGGAATGCGTTAATATCCCCTCCTGGTTCACTCTTTTGATTAACATTACCTCCTACTGATGGTTGATCTTTACAAGGAAACAAGCATAGCTTTCCTGTGTCTCTGTTCTGACCTGTAGATCTGACTGCAATTCTTTCACATTAGTGCAGTCTTGTGTATTTTGTGACAAACCCGTGTCCCCACTGAGCACTCAAGAGCACAGAGCAAGAAAAGTCTAAGAGCTTTGAAAGGAAAAATTCCTGTCTTTAGAGCTGTGATGAATTTAAGGGTTCAGATCTGTCCTGCTGTGCTGACAATTGCTTCTTCTTAGCAGGCTGGTCTCCTCGCCTGCCACAGAAGCCTGCTGCCCCATTCTCTTCTTCCCTGACATCTGATCAGGGTTGAAAACCACTAGTGGTATGTGGTCATGTATATTCACACACAGAGGCAGCTGTCCTTGGACACAACATCCTGCAGCTGCTCCCTGCCCCCCTGCTCTGGTACCCAGTTGCTGGTACCTGGACGTGCAAGCCCCCAGCTCACAGCCCTGTTCCAGCTGCAGCACTCACCCCTCAGCCGCTGCTCACCCACCAATCTAGGATCATGCTTGCTGTGCTCACACACACCCACTCAGACAGAAAGCACACACTGGTTTTAACCAGATAAAAATAGGTTTTAGTGAGAATACAGAACAGATTGGAGTGATCAAGAGCAGGCAGGGCTCAGGCAAGCATACTGACCTGCCTTTTCTATACTCTTTTTTTCCCCCACACTTGTACCTTTCCAATTCAGCTCAATTCTTTCCTTTCCCCACTTTTAATCCCTCCCCCAACATCCTGAACTAAGTCTTGTATGTTCCCACAGCCTTGAAAAATCTCCCAAAACAGGTTGTGGACAATCTCAAAAAAACGTTTTTCCCACATCCCACAATGAGTCTTATAGACATCATCTTGTTTCAAGCACCTTTAAGTGTTTCTCCACGACCCACAAGAAGGTCATGTGCCTGCTCTGCAGGGCCTCACACATCATGTCGTGTTTCTTATCAGAGCTCTGCTGCTGCTGGATCTCTCCCACACAAAATCCTCCAGCAAAGGAGATTTTCTGAGGACAGGGTTGTCCACAGAGACAAGAAAGATGTCAGGTGTGGGAGCTCCTGAATGCCATTCATCATTCAGAAGGGGACTCCTACAGTGTAATTTTAGGGAGTTATACATGTGTTCAGGAATAGGGTCTCCAAGACTCCAATAGAGGTTGGTGTTGGAAAAGGAACGAGACTGCTTGTAAGAAAAAATTTTCGTAAGACAGGACTGAAGCTGGTGTTTCCCTTCCTGGCTATTCCATACTCCATGTCTGACATTTACTGTGATTTTGAGTTACATTTCTTGTCATCTTCCTGTTCTGCCTGACTTTCCCCTCTTCCCATTGCACAATACATGATGGAGTTGTGGATGGCACATTGGCTTCAGGGACAAGAAGGACACAATAAGGTCAAACGCGTGAGCCATACGCTAAGCCATGGGAACAGGAGCCTGCTGCAGCAGTGAGCAGGCTGGTTCCATCTCAGTGGCCATCATAGCCAACCACTGCATGGCACTTGGGAGCATGACGGGGACTGTGGACTCTCCACCTTGCACAGAAGCTGGAGAGCACTGACACTGATGCTGTGGAAGACTAACGATCCTTTCCACTGCTTAGAGTTTGCTTTTTTCTGTTCAGCTGCTTTGTACCTCTCCTTTCAGGGCAATGAAGGTTTGGCCTGACCTAGAGGGACATCTGAGCTCTGTGAAAGCAAGCAAGCCCACCTTCCCACTGCTGCTTCCCAGTGTGGCACCACTCCGCATCTCACACCCCACAGCACCAGGAGATGGTAAATCACAGTGTGAGTTCCCATCCAGGGAGACAAGGCATAATGGAAAGACAGCAACTTTAGGAAAAGAGGGCCAACCTACTGCTGGTGTGAACAAAGCCCAGAGCCCTGGGGAAGCTGTCTAGAAGCCATCAAGGTCTTGCTGTGGTTTCCAAGGCAACTTCCATCTTCTGCCACCCAGGTGAGGCTCAGCTTTTATCATCATGCAAGCAGAATACAAATAGTGGCTCTGAGGTGGAAAACAAAAGGCATACAAACTGCCATGTGTTACCCCACCTGTTCTGCTAGTGGTTTCTCAGCTTCCCCTCTTCCACATCTGTCCATTAAGGCAAAGTGCCAGGAAAAAGGAATTCATCCATGGCAGTTGAACCTTCAAACTCATTTGCTGCCAGAGGGAAGTCAGGTAATTCAAAACTACCATAGGTGGCTTTCCAACTGGAGTCATGACTCAAGAGTTCAGGGACCTCATTAATGTACAGCTTCTTGGTGTCCACACCACATGGATCTGACTTTCTCTGTGTGCTCACCTGAGAGGATCAGTGAGTCCTCCAGCCGGCATTGGCAGCAGCTGGGCTTGGCTGTTGCCTCAAGGCCAAAGTCAGGATCTTCCAGGGACATGAAAGAGTGAAGGCTTCTCAGACTTCATCTCCATAGCAACCAAGGGAAAGCTGGGCTGCTGTCATAGAACCAAGTATCTCTTCCTGCAGAGAGTCACGTAGGTCAGGTGCTATTCACCTCTGGACCCCCTGCGACCATAGCCACTGTGTTTTAATTGCCTCTTCAGCATGAGAGGAAAATAAGAGAAGTGAGAGGATGCACTTACAGTCATGTCCTCAGTGCAGTACTTTAATTCTTTGATATACTCATTATTGTCCACAAAAAAAGAGTTTACAAGAGCAGAGGAGCCAAGGCCATTGCTGAAGACTTCAGGCTTAAATCTGGGAGTCTCACCAGCATCAGGAGGATTTTTCTAGTTTTTACCAAATCTATGCCACCTACAAGTCTTGGATCATCTCAGGTCACAAATGCTGAGAAACAGACAGGTTGGAGTCTGAGTAGCACTTCCCTGAGACCTGCTCTGGTGATTCTGCACCCCCAGACAAGGGGGCTTGCTGTGATCTGCTTCCCCAGGCAGGGGCTGCAGCAATGCCAGGATGAGTGGATTTCTCCCAAACCTGGGCTGGCCTGCAGGAACCTTGTGGTTCCTCTCTAAAGGATATGGAGAGATACACTTTGTCTTGTCCATTCCTGGGATGAAATGATGTACCACCATCAACCGAGGCAACCAGTCCCGTCCCCCATTTGTCAAATTCTGCTCATCAAGGTTCTGGAAAACAAAGTGTGGAAGGAGCTGCCTGGTTGGTGGTAATTTTCACTAACACTGGGAGATGGCCAGCCTAACATATTGATACCTCTTGGAACGTAGATAAATGGATTTGGAAACTCTCATCTGGCTTTAGGCACACAGGAAAAGCAGGGTCCCCACCCAAATATCAGCAGCGTATGAGATGAGACATGATGCAGGCAGTTGAGACATCATCCTATTTTGACTGCTGCACCTCCCTCAGTTAGCAACTGAGTAGTCTTGGTTACAAAGTCATATTAAAAACTCTTCACCAGGAGGAATTCTTGCTTTAGCAGCTAATATGAGACAGTGAAGATTTGCCAAATGCTCAGGAGTTTGAAAAACGCTAGGCACAACTTTGCAAAGGCAAAAGAAAGCTTCTTTCTCAGCCTGTCAAAAGATACATTCTTCAGCTGGGATGAAGTGCTTCCAACAGACAACATTCCTTACAGTGTAGTCATTCCACCTCTGATCTCCCAGCTCTGATTCTCAAAGAAAAGCCTACAAAACATTCCCTAGGTGAATCTGGGAACGTTATCTCATCACTTCCCTGAATACTAACATTTTCAAATACGTTACCATCCTCCTCTCTGCACCTTTCTCAATAATCAATCCCTCTGTGCTCTACATCATGCTGCTATTATTCTACAAATTACCTGCATCTCTTTTCCCCTTAGGAGATAACTACCAATATTGTCTTTATATTCCATGAGTGCTGTCAGATGTCTAGCTCAGACACAGGACTAATTAAACCCAGAACAATTGTTCTCCATGTGCAGTTAGGTTTGAAATTCAACTCATCTTTGCTGAGGAGTGTACATGCCCCAAACCTCATCTCCTTTCTCCACTTCATTAGCTGGCTTCATGGAAGTTATTGCACCTACCTAAAAATTCTTGTCTTTAAATCTTTGGCCCTAACAATACAACAACACCGAAAGGCTTCACAGACTGCAGATAGGAGGGGCAGCATGCAACTAGGTCTGGTTTAAAAAAAATAGAAGTGTAACGCTATGACATGCTTCACAGAAGACTTAAATTCTGTTTCACAGGACACGGTTGGGTTGCGCATTAGTTCAAAATCAGTGTTCATTTTTGACTAGCAACATTGATGCATGGCTACAAACCCTCGTGCAGCTCAGCCTCCCCTTCACTCCTGCAGCCCCTGCCTGGAAGAAACACCTTTCCACTTTTTCATAAGGCTCCTCTCCATAAGCGAAGCAGCATCCAAACTGTCCTTTCACTGATCTTCAGTTTCCCATCTGTAGAGGTAATGGTATTCCTCAGTCCTGGTAAAACAGGTTCAGGTTTAGCCACTCCAGGCTGCTGTCCCTCCCCACTGCTTATCCATCTCTCCTCGTGTCTTCTCCTGACCATAACCAGTCTCTTTCCAGACAGCCACCTGCACTGCTCTCCCCCAGAGGTTTGTACAGCATCTCACAGTCAGCTTACCGCAGGAGAAGGGCAGGCTGTCCTACCAGTATCTCCCAGGGCAGCTGCATAATAACTACTGCACATTTGCACAGCAGGAGAGGACCTGAATCTCTCCTCCTTGAAGCCAGGTACCCTGACTGAGAGCTTCAAAGATGGCTTACTCTGTGTTTGCAAAGCCCTCATGCTTCTGTGGCAGCAGCTGCCACAGAAGATCCCACAGAGAAGAAACATTGCTCATGGAAAGCAGCAGGCAGGGCAGAGGCAGAGGGATTCCCTACAGTGGGGGCCAAGCCAACACTGTCACTATGCCTCCATGGGAAGAGCTGACTGTGTGGGGCTGAGCTGTGCAGAAGAGCAAGGAGCTCTGAGACCAGAGGGAACCCAGCCTGCAGGGTGACCTACTGATATGTATTTATCCCATTTAAAGAACCAGCAGAAGAGTAAACTTTGACTATGGCCAAGTTTTTAATAAAGCATGGAGACCAGCTGAAGCTTTTCTCATATCTGGAGATATGAGCATCTCCTCCCTCAGGCTGCTTTGTTAGTTCTGAAGGGTTGGGTTTATACTGGTTTTGCTCCCTCTCAATAGAGCTCTAGCAGGATCTCTTTTCTCAATTGGATCTCTAACTTCCATATATTTATGGCAGTATAGTATCTTTAGGATTTAGGTGAAGCTGGTGGATGGTTTCAAAAGCTAGGAAGGGAGCAACTGTCAAACAGACACAAGCCTACACAGACAGCACGACCCCAAGGGACTCCTTCCAACAGAAAAACAAGCTAAATGCTATGTAGTCATGACATTTAACGCTCTATTACAATGCTTAAACATAGAAGTACAGAAATAATGGTGTGTGAGCAGCCTAAATTTTGGCCCCTTTTAATGTTTGACTCCTTGACTTTGCAATTTTAACAATTCTTTCAGTGAAGCATTTTCATAGGGAATGCAGTACTTCATGCAATGGGACATTAACTTTGATGGACTGTGTTCAGGTGGAAGAAGATCCCTTTTAATCTTCTGCTGATTTTCACCTTATTTTAATTTTTCCACACACACACTTGCCCATGAAGAGTAGACCAACAAACACCTGCACAAATACACAGAGGATCAGCAATACAAAAGCCATCCACATCTGTGTCCCTATGCCACAGATGATGGGTGGCTGATGAGTTTGATCCTCAAGCCTTGCAAGACAGGCTTATTGAACTTGACAGCACCACTTGTGTGCAGAGAGATGACTCACTTGAGCAGAAGCTGTGGGATCTGCCCCTACTTCTGGAGCCACTTTCTTAGCAAATTTGCTATTCTATATGGCTGTTCAAATAACACTCATGTTTCTATTTTGGGTCACTGTTTACAAGTACAGACTAACAACAGTGCAAGAATGGAAATCTGCTACCAGCCAGTGGTTTTCTGGTGCTCTCAAAAGCAGTTGACAGAAGCTATATTATTGGAGAGGGTCAGAATGGACAATTGCTTTAAATACATTAAAAAGATGATATTAGCTGCCACGGATTTCACATTTGTAAAGAGGAAGGTGAATATCTGCCACATTTTCTATCAGGTTAAGGAGTAATTATTAGTGCAGAGACTTAGACACTGACTCTTATCTTTGACAGCATGTCAAGGATCTCTGAGACTAGGGAAGTATCACAATGTTTTCAAAATATCAGCAAATTTTCTAGTCAAGAGCTGCACAGTTATGGGTGCTTAACTGAAGCACCCCTTAATGGCTGTCAGAAATAATTTGCACTGTCACTCAGCAGATGCAACACATGGTTTAATATCCAGGCCTTTTGTTCTGCACAGACATGTCAGCCAAGTACCCATCAGGCCCAAAGGAATTTGCGACCCATTCTTTTTACATTTGCTTCTCTTGGTATGAAATCAGCTGCTACTCAAACAGCTAGTTCAAAATCTCTCATCAAAACCATAACCGTAGTTTAATCAACAGCATTTTACATGAGAGAAAATAATTCGACCCGCAGGTACTCAAAATGGAGTTCATGCCAAAACTCCAGGTGCGAGGACACTTTACACGACCTGCCATGATTTTCAAAAGCTGAGATTTATTGAGCAGTCATTGTGATGATTTTGTGCTGTCCACCTTTCTAATGCAGCTGTGGGGTCCTTTCTGTAAAGGATTCTGCATGCTTAGAAAGCCCACAATGAGCTGGGAGGCACACAGTGACTTTCCATGTCTGGGTTTTCTTCAGCAGAAGCATGGTTGTATGTCACTGAGATCAGAACAAAGGGACAAGGAAAGCAAGTCACGGAAATTGAATCTCAGGTCTGCTACTCATTTCTCCACATAGTGAGAAAATCCTTAAATATTCCCCTTACAATTTCAAACCTCTACATTCTGAAAAGTATTGTACAGCTGTTAACATACTATCAGTATTTAAGATTAAAGATGAAACAAAAGCTTGTCTGAGCCAAAGGAAAGACTCAAAGTCAAAAAAATGAAATTCAAGTGGAAAAGAAATCAGACTTCATTATTCCTAGCACAGTCAGAAAGATGCTTTCTCTCTCACCCCAGAAGTTCTCCATGTGAACAAAGTAAGTTCAGGTAATTTAACCACCATGCTGTTAAGGAGTTGTTATTGCCTAGCATAACATGCCAGCAAGTGAGGTTAAAGCTTATGGCTGACTTCAAGTCACTGCTGTCTCCACTCCTGATCAAAAAGGTTGGGATCTTCAAGTGGTAGCCAGGGCCATCAGAGGTGCTGGTGATGCACAGTAGGGACAGCGAGATGAGTGACAAGCTCAGCTGGGGCCAGAATTGTTCTTTAGTGTTTTTTTAATGAGACGGCTGAGTCAGAGTCAGCAATGACAGCAAATCTGTAACAGGAAATCAGTAAATTAGAGACAGAGGTCTTGAAGGTAGAAAACATGTCGTGGCTCATATGGGGTTGTTCCTAAAAGGATTATGTTCCTTTTGTTCTCTAAGAAATAACTCGCTAATGTGCCATGCAGACACGAACCAGAACTGTGGGGCAAGGCAAGGCAGGCAGACAGGGAATACCCATTCTCAAAGAACAGTGTAGAAAAGCAAGACACTGCTAATTTGCTGAGGGGCTCTGAGCCCCAGACTAAGGAAGGGCAGGTTAGGCAAAGGCTCTAAGAAACCGAAAGGATAATATTACCTGTGTTTGGTGTAGCACACATGCTGCAAGACAGAAAAGGGTCTTAGGAAGGTGTATGGATAAGAATAAGAATATAATGGTAAGGCCTTGAAAAAGCTGTAACAACCAGAAAGGTTATTTAAGTGAGGACAACTATGCCTGCTTGAAAGAAGAGCAACTGAGTAACATTGTAAAATGCGGCCAAGAGCTTGAATTCACAGAACAACGAGAGCTACTGTAAGCCAAAGGGCCATAAGGGCAGGGAGAAGTAACAGGATGAGGTTTACAAAGTTAGTGAAAATACTGCAGGCTCTGAAGGGAAATCTCAGTGCAGTCAGAAATGGCCTATTGTTATTTAAGTTTTCTTCTGGTAACTTTAAGAAAGAGATCAAACTTTAAGAAAGAGTTCAGCATTCAGCTTTGTTAGATAAAGCTTCAGTGACTCATCCTCAAGCATATATGAAGTGAACAGTTGACGTGATCATGTTGGGACTGCAGAAATGACAAGTGTATGTGAAACACTGTGTAAGCTTCTAGAGGGAGGTGGACGTATCCTGCAAGCTGCAAGTACTGATTTGAAGGTTGCTGCTGCCAAATGCTCAGTCTCAGAAGAAATTGTTCTCTATGATAAGCCTGCAGTTTTTAGCAAGAAGCAGACTATGAGGAAATGGCCTCTGATAATAAATAATCCCAGAAACATGGTATTTCTTTCTCCCAGCCCCGTGTGTCATTTGCCAGAAGACAAAATAAAGCAACATGAGGCCATCAGGGTTGGCTGCAGTCTCTGCCCCTCTCACAACCATTTGACACCCACATTCTCACTGGATCCTCTTGTCCTCACTGGTTGTATTTTCTGTTTTCCTTGGTTCTTTTTCTGCTTATTTTCCTCCCACTGACTGAAATGCCATTTCTGTTNTTTTTTTTTTTTTTTTGATGTTTAACTTACAATAATTGACTAGAAGGCAAAATTTCAGACCTTATTTAACCTCATCCATCAACAGAAATCCAGGAAAATATGATCCAGCAAAATATGATCCAGCAGCAGGTCTGTAACACTTTATACTCATTCCAGTTTATTCATTTCAATTTAGTGGGAAAGCCCTTCTTTGCGGCAAAGAGGATGTATTTTGCTCTGGTCTATAGCAGCATTGTTAGCTTACGAAGTGAGGAGACAAACCGCTCTTGCTTAATCATATTTATTAAATCATTAGCACTCTTTTAGAGAAGTGCCAACAATCAGGACATAGGGAAAAAAGAATGCTGACAGCAAAGGCCATCAGGTGGAAAGGCTTTGGAGACAACCTGCAGGCAGTGCACAGCAGTAATGAAGCAGACCTGTCTGATGCCTCCAGTTAATTATCTCATTGAGAGCTTGTTGTGAGCCTCTGCTGTGGCTGAGCTACAACCAGGTGCAAGGGTGGATATGAGGATGGATGTACACACCATCTCAAAATTATACGCACCTGCCTATGTTTTCAGCTGTGGGCAGCTGCAGGAGGTTGTCAGCCAGTCAGACCTATACATGTTCAAACAGTGTGCCCCCTATAGAGCAGGCTGGCTGGCTTCCCAAGAGAAGTGTTTTGTTTAGTAGCCATGTAGATTTGTTCTTCTGGTCATTAATGTTGTTTTTCCTCAGTTTACTCACACAGACTTCTCTTAGTCTTATTGGGAAACTCTCTCTGCAAAACAATAGCCCATTAAGAGATAATTTACATAATAATAACATACTTGGTGACTGTGCATTGTCTATACCTACCTAATAATGGGAATATTGGTGGCATATAATCAAGTTTGTTAAATTATAACACAAAGGAAATAAATCCATTGCAAACAATTGGTTTTTTGGTAGCTGAACAGAAAGTACCCTAGTTTTCCCCAAGTCATTAGTGGAAAGTCCAGGTGATGAGTTACTGTAGGTAGTGCTGACCTTTCATTCCAAAGTAGTACATCACCAGAGAAAAGGATCAGAAAAAGGGGAAAGGAGTGAAGGACTGGATAAGAGTTCTACGTAACATCTACACACCTACAGTGAAAAGGCACTTTAGAAATCAACAAGTTGCTCAGAGCTCATATTACCTCATATTACTATTACTGGGTTGAAAATGTTGCATGCTTAAAAATCTTTAGAGATACCGGTGAAAAATGTTAGGGTTTTGTTTTTTGGGTTTTTTTTAATGCTGAGAGAGGCAAAAGGTACCTTGAGTTAAAAAGATAATGTCGTTTTTATGGTCACTTTTAAAGAAATTATTTTAAATGAGGTTCAACAAGTATCTGAAATTCTCTAAGGTTTTCTCACTTAAAAAAAAAAATTACAGCAGCGTCATTAAATTGTCTCTTTTCCCTCCCTTCCTTCATATGGTGAAAATGCAAACAAACAAGAGGCCAAGCTACCTACAGTCGAATTCACTTCACACTGTTAATGTGATGGAAGACATGGTGTGGGTGAAACTGTAAGCAAGCTGCAGTGTCACTGCCCTGAAAACTAAGTGTTCTCCTATGTTGTGCATAGCATAGATAAATATGTGTGGCTGTAAACATATAGAAAGAATTAAAAATTATTAATTAATGAATAAAAGTTGCCCTCTGCTCAGAACTGGAGTTTTGTGTTCTGTTTTCAGGCAGATGTGCCACGTTTAAGATTTCATACTGCCTAGCATTGTACTGAAATGGGAGCTCTGCCATGAGGTTGATGCTTTGCACTCTCTACTACAAAACAGCTTGGGGTGAACAAGTCTGTTATTAACATGTTGCTCAAAAGCAGTTTGAAAACACAACAGCTAGAACATATATTTTGGCTTAAAGAGACATCGAGAATCCTTTGCTGCCTCTGGAAATAGATATGCAGCTTGGCCTATGCCCTGTTTTGGGAATAAACTACACAGGGTTGCTTTTCTCCTATTCCAAAATAATTGATCATGATCTCCCCAGATATTTTTTGCCTCTCTGCAGATTATTTCCCCTCTTTTTTCCACCTTCCACAGACCACCCACAGTGCTGGCAAAAAAATGATACATCACAGCTAAAGATGCCAAAAGTTTGCCTTCTGCTTATCCTTGCAGTTCAAGCATTAATGGTAGTTTTAAGATTTAATTCTTGCACCCTTGCACCTTTGTTGGCTGAAAAATCAGATGTTCAGGCTATAGGAGAGATCCTCGTTGGCCAGCAGAGCTCTGCTGTTGCTGTGTGGAACTTGTAACTGAATAGGACAAGCAGCTCAATAACAATCTCGATCTATTAGTTTTCTTCTTCCAAAATGAGTTCCCTGCTCACACTGTGTCAGGAGCTGAAAAGATTTCTCAGGTGTCCTGTTTTAGTGCTACCCAGCAATAAAGCAGGATTTCTCCATGGAGTGTACAGCTGAATGATTCGAGCAGTCTCACTCTCACCAGCAGGTTTTTTTCCCCCTAAAAATTCCATTTTATTACTGAGAAGTGTTTTCAGTGAAATTTCTTTGATGGTGCCCACCACTGACATCATAGATGGGACCACCAGCTCCTAGAAGCACATCTCCCCTCATTCTCACTGGGCTTTGAGGAAATCACGTGAGTTCCCAATGGCAAAATTCCTGTCGGCTTCAACAGGACAGCATCAGGACTTTCACATCTGCTGCTGCTCTGGTTTTCACCCAGCACTATCAGGCTGCAGCAATTAGCCTGTTCCTAAAATTGATGAAGATAAACTTTGTGCAATGCTGATGATGCTGCAGAGTCTTTATCTCACCTCGTTGGACAAAGGGGAAAAAAAAGAAAGGTTGTGCAAGTCTGAATTTGGCCACCTCTCTCCTCAGACACAACCTGTGTTTCAATGCATGCAAGAAGAAAATGGGTGATTAACACACAGCTCTGCTGCTCAGCAGCTGGCCCCTGGATCCTCCCGCATGGCACTAAATGTGTCCCTGGTAAACAGAAAGTTGAGATTTTTAAGTGAGGAATTAATGAAAATGCACTCTTTTCCTGCTTGTTGTCCCTTTAAATTCAGTTTCCATGGAAACAGGTACTGGAAAGACTGCCTGGAGGGAGCCAGGAGAGATCTCTGCCTGGCTGCCTTCCCCTTTGAGTTGCCAGCTGAGCCACCCCAATTGCCAGGCTTTTACAGAGGATTTTGCTACTGTCTTTTCTGCCTGTAATATGAATGATGACTCCTCATGGATTCCTTCTCCAAGGAATCCAGAGGTGGTCAGCCATGCACCTGCTTGTGAGTGGAACTCCTCTTCTTCCATGGCCATTCAGTGGAGTACAGGCTCATCTGAACCCCCATAACTCCACTTTGCTGTAAATGACACTCCTGTTAGAAACATCCATTCCACTGCTTTTCTCTTTTTGAACATTGGTGGCAGGTGTGATCTGAGTGGTGGCAGAGGGACAACTTTGTTGTTAATTCAATGTTTTTCCCGGGGAAATATTTGAGATCTCACCTGGGGTATCATATCCTGCTCTGGGGTTCCATCACAAGGCAGACACAGACCTGTCGAAGCAGGTCCAGAGGAAGGACACTAAAATGGTCAGAGGGCTGGAGCACCTCTCCTGTGAAGGCAGGCTGAGAGAGCTGAGGGCCTGGAGAAGCAAAAGCTTTAGGGAGACCTTATTGTGGCCTTTCAATGCATAAAAGGGGCTTACAAGAAAGATGGAGAGACACTTTTTACCCAGGGCCTGTTGTGAAAGGACAGGGTGCAAAGAGGGTAGGTTTAGACTGGACATAAGAAAGAAATGTTTTTAAATGAGGGTAGTCAGATTTTGGAACAAGTTGTCCAGAGAAACTGTGGATAGCCCATCCCTAGAAGTGTTCAAGGCCAGGCTGGATGGAGCCCTGAGCAATCTGGTCTAGTGGAAAGTGTTGCTGCCCAGGACAGAGGGTTTGGAACTAGAAGATCCTTAAGGTCCCTTCTAACCCAAACTATTTTATGATTCTATAAGTAGGACCCAAAGTAGACTGCAAAGTGATGGTATTTGTCTGTGTAGATCCACCCTTTTTCCAGGTGAACAAAACCTAAGGATCTTAGACCTACAATATTTGAAAGTGGCACAGTCCCAAGAATCATGGCTGGTTTTACAACTGTTGACATGCATCTGCTTGCATTTTTGTTAGCATTTGAGGAGATGCCTCTGGTGTGTCTGTGAAAGGTTGTCTTAATGAAATCTGAATTTCTAGTGGAAGCCGACTAACAATATAAGCTCTAGCCACCGTCCCAGCTGAGTTCTGCAGACAAAAACAGTTCCAATGTAAAAACAAAAGTGATTTTTAATTGTATTTTATCCTAATCAGAATAGTTCAATGTTAGCAGTTACTGCTTCAGATATATATACAAACATTGCTCTCCTTGGTTACCTAGATGCTTGCTATAATTAGAAAGACAGACTCTCATATCTGAGATGTAATACTGAGACAGTTTTCTGCAAGCCAGATGAGCAATTTCTTTCATATTGCACCAGAAAAAACTCTCTCCTTGCCGCTGGTACAGTCTCAGACAGGGTATGATCTTCATATTGAGCAACTAGACTTCAAGGAGGATGTAAACCTGTACTGGGGGAACCAACTGTGTTTTCCTCACTTTGTGACATGATGCTCTGACTTCTTTCCCGGGAGCTGCTCCTCTGCCTGTCATTTCCCTTGCACACAGAAGCCTACCTCTGTCTCCAGGCTGCCTGGGTCGTTTTGCATGCTGCTGTTGTACTTTGGCATGTTGGCATAACTTTTCCTGCAAGGGGAGAGAATAACTTCCCACTCTACTCAGCACTGGTGAGGCATTATCTTTAATACTGTGTGCAGTTCTGGGCATCACGAGATAAGAAAGATATAAAGCTACTAGAGAGTGTAAAAGAGAAGGCTACAAAGGTGGTGAAGAGCCTTGAGGGGTAGCCATGTGAGGGTACTTGGTGTGTTCAGCCTGGAGGAGACTGAGGGGAGACCTCATTCCAGTTACAACGTCCTTGTGAGGGGAACAGGAGGGGCAGGTACTGATCACCTCTCTGTGGTGACCAGTGACAGGACCCCAGGGAATGGCCTGAAGGTGTGCCAGGGGAGGTTTAGGTTGGATATTAGAAACAGGTTCTTCCCCCAGAGGGTGGGTGAGCACCGGACAGGCTCCGCAGGGAAGTGGTCACAGCACCAAGCCTGACAGAGCTCAAGAGACGTTTGGACAACACTCTAAGGCACCTGGTGTGATTCCTGGGGATGTCCTACAGAGGGCCAAGAGCTGGACTCAATGACCGTCGTGCTTCCTCCCAACTCCGAATACTCTGGGACCGTCTAATTCCGGAACTTTCCTCGGCCACCCCCGAGTCCCGCCAGGGCGGGGCCTCGAACCCGTGGCCGAGGCGCAGTGAGGGCCCGCCCCACCGCGCAGCGCGAACGGAGGAGGTTTGGCCGCGGCGGGCCGCCGTGTGCCGGCTGTGCGGTGCTGCCGCCACTGTCCCCCCACCGCCCGTGCTGCGCCCGCCCGGCCTCGCCATGAGCGACAAAGGCGAGCTGGACCTCACCGGCGCCAAGCAGAACACCGGCATGTGGCTGGTGAAGGTGAGGAGCCGCCGGCGCGCCCGCGGGCCCGGCTCAGCGCGGCCTGTGGCGGCCGGGCCCTGCCGTTCGCGCCCGCCCCACCGTGCCCGGGGGGCCGCTGGCGGGTTCCGCGGCATTAGGCCGGGGCTGCCCGCGTCGGGCTTGCCCTGTGCCACGTTCCCCCTTTCGGGGACAGCGCGGGGCTGGGCCCCGATACCTGCTGAGTGAAGGAAGCGCCGCAGGGAAAGCTGGGCACCGGGGAGCTGTCGTGGAGTCACGGGATGTTGAGCGATTGGAGTGGGTCTTAGCCATCATCGAGTCCAAACCCCCCGTGCCATGGGCAGGAACATCTCTGACTCGACTGGTTTACTCAGGGCCACGTCCAGCCTGGCCTTGAGCACTTCAGGGATGGGGCGTCCACATTCTTCCTGGGCAATCTCTGCCAGTGTCTCACCACCCTCACAGTAAAAAAAATGTCTTCCTAGTCTTTGGCTAGTCCTTTTGTTACAAGTAACAAGCATGTCAGTCTAGCTTTATTTCCGCAAAACTCTGATAGTTGAGGGAAGTCTGAGTATGCCCAGGTTCATATCCTCATTTTAAAAGACAACAAACAGAAAAAGCAATGAGGGAATTGAATGCCAGTATGTTTTCACTACAGCTCCCTTTGGAGTGGAAAGGTACTGAGACTGTCAAATGGAACCTGTTTGGTTCAAGCCCACGCTCACGCCTGGTGCTGCTGCTAACGAGACCAGCACTGCCTGTGTGTGCTTTGTTCCCTGGAGTGTGTGTCTTGTTATCAAGATCTCTTGGTTGGTTTTGCTGGCAACAGCAAGTGTCTCAGAAAAAGAAGACTCACAGCTGGTGGGGGACCATGTGCCCTGCCCCTCTTTGTGTCCCCTGTGCCCCTGTTTTTCTAGACCTGTATTTGTTCTGTCTGGGCAGAAATGGCTTCCTCTCCTTCCTTCTTCAGGAACAGGTTCAGATCTTCAACTTGAAAGTAGGGTGCAGAGTGGTACCCAAATGCTAGTCCTAGGTGGCAAGGGAGGTGTGTGGCATCATCATACTTCAGCTACCAAAACATCTTATTATGGCCCTCTAAAATGATGGGGAATTTCAGACTTGCTTTACAGTGCAGAATTTTTGGTGGACAGGTTGCTGCCTTTGTCTTCCTGTTTTGTAATGACACCTGAGAGTCATGAAACCACAATGAACACTGCATAGTGCTCTCATTGTCATAGCTTATCCAGGGCAGTATAAATGAAACCTGACTGCAGAAAGCTGCAGAAGTATATCATGATATACCGAGTGATAGGATGATAAAATAGCAGATAGAGTTCAGAGATGAAAAATCTAACCTAATGTGCATAGAGAAACACTATCCTAGCTATATGTACACAGGAGTTTGGTCTCTGCTGATTGTTGTCACTCAGAAGGAGATTTAAGTTTGCAGTATATGCGGGTGACTGTAAGAATGCCATGTCAAGTGAGCAGAATCAATATTGGATGTGGTTATGAAGGATACAGAAAACAAAAGAGAAAATATTGCAGCATCATGTGGCCTCTATTTGTAATGCTCTGTGTAGTTGTGGTCTCATCCTCCCCGCTGTAGAAAGTGGACAGTGGACCTAGAAACAGTACAGAGGAGAGCACCAGGCATTGTCTCAGGAAAAAGGTATGATGGCTGTGGAGACAACTCCTAAATATGTTAGTACCTTTCAGGTTGGCAAGAGGATTAATTTGAAAATCTTAGAGAGATCTGAAGTAGTAAATTACGTCACGGGTGGATAGGGAAGAAGTGAATAGGTAAAGGTGAATAGGAAAGAGTAATTTGGGGGCAAGAATAGAGGTGTGTCAGGTTTTTCATCTGATGGGGCTTGGAGCGATCAAAGTGGGTACCATTTTTGCACAATATGTAACTAAATTTTGGAACTTGTTGAAATAAGAAGTTGTGAATTTGAAAACTGTAGAAGCTCAAACACCATTAGTCAAATTCAGGCAAGAAAATTGAATTGAGAGATTGAATATGCTGCCATATGTGAAGTCTGCTAAGACATCCTAGAAATTAGAAGAGCATGCTGAGTAAATGTATTTTCTTCATATGCTCTTGTGTTTTTCCTAAAGTATCCACTGTTGGCTGTGTTTGGAGACAGGACACTGGTCTTGCTTGTCCTTTAGTCTAATACAGTTTGGTGTTTCCTGAAGCCAACCAGGAATTTTCAGGCACATGCTTGCTTGCAGTTGATGCTGCTGTGTGAGCAGAGAGTGCTGCCTGGTTTAATGAGAAAATGGGACTAAAAGGAACGCTTAAATATTGCTCTTCCAAGTATGAGTTAATGTAATCCTTCATGCATGTGTTCTGAATTCATAATTTGTCTGTCTTGTGTAATAGTGATAATAAAAGAATATTAAAAAGTTGCTTACACTGATAGAGCATAACAATTTTATCCTTTGATTTCCTTCAGAGTTGAACTTGGAAACAACCATCCTAGTTAGTAGGACTTCCAACACACTCAGAGGCAAGACAGTACATATTACCTGTATCTTTTATCTTCACTAGCTAGGATAACGAGGCTGAATTTATTCTTCCTTTGAGGGAGGGAGTAATCAGTTCTGATGGAATAAAATACCTGATTTCCTTTTAGCATTCATTGTGCTAGCATAGAAGTATTCCAGAGAGACTACTTAGCAGGCAATAAAAAATGTAATGATGAGTGTTTTAGAAGCATGAGCAGTAAAAGGAGGTACCATAAAGAACGTGAGTTGCTTTAGTGCAAATCCAGAAAAAAAATCTAACAGGATTTTTTTGTTTGTTTGTTTTCAGTGAAAGCTAAATAGAGGGATACTATAAGCACTTTTGGTCGTGTACTTGGGGTATAGTGAAGCCCATTTAGTGTTAGCCAGTAGAATTGTTAATTTCTTATTCCCTATGTGTTGGTCAGGGTTTTTTTTTTATACTTATTTAATCTGCTACAATTATCTATAGTTACAAAAATAACTATATAAAGATATCTTTCTATGTTCAAAGGAAAATTAAAACCTAGGACCTGACATCAGCCTTACTCAGTTTCTGATGTATTGACTGCCTATGGATTGCTATATAGGTAATGAACTAATTTAATTTTTTACAGAAAAGTGGAAGTAGTTTGTTACAGATAGGGGCTACTTGTCTGTTTTCTTTAATGGTGGATAGGAAGCTGTGAATAAGCTGAGAGAAGTGTGGAACAGGGGCACTTGTGTCATATACTACCTGCAGAGTGCCTCATGTACTGGAGCCTGGGTGTTTGTGTGATGTGAGTAGCAAGAGGAGAGCTGCAGTGTGAAGAAGTCTTGAAGTGATGGTCCTTAGAACGTCAGATTTGTTCTAGTGATTACATTGTTTTTGGTTTTTTTTTGGAGAGAAGAGTATTCTTACGTTCGAGTCCTTCGAGTGAATCCTTCGAGCCTGCGCAGTGGATTTTTTAGGTGAGGCACAGTGTGTGCAGAACTGGCCTCACCCTTTAGTCCTAAGGCTCATCTGCCAGGGCCTAGCAAGCTTGGACAGTGGCAGCAAAGTCCTCAGGACGTAGGTTTAGTTAGAGTATCCTTCTCTTAGATGGATGGCCTTACAGGGCTAAGCGAGCTCCATCTGCCCAGGTTTGGAGTTAGAGTTGTCCTTCTCCTAGGATGGTTGCCAGGAGGCTGGTGAGCCCATCCTGCCCGTGGACACACTTTGTCTGATCCTTCAGCTGAGACCTGACTAGCATGGGAGACCCTACCAGAGGCACAACTACCGCCAGCATAGCTCACAACCTCATAAGGGCACGCAAGCTTCTCCCCCGCAACAAGGGAGTGTCCCTGGAGAAGTTTCTTACCTACAAATCCCAGAAGAAAGGCCACTTGTCTTGAAAACATTCAGTAACCTTTCAGTCTGTCAGGTACTCTTGTCTGCAGGTCGCTTTTTCTGTGGATATGTATTTTTCAAAATTCTGTGTTGGATCTTTGAAAATTCTGCACTGTAAAAGCAAGTTCCTCTTGTTTTCCATGTGTTCTTTCAAGGAGTGTTACGAATTTGTAAACTGTTCTCCATAAGTTAAACTTTTATTGTGCTAAAGTTAAAAGAAAAGGACAAAGTAAGATGTCTACACCGTGTAAGACTTTATTTAATCTTTCCTGTGATTCTTTGCATCATTAGCATGGTACTACAGAGTTTAATATGTGGTTTTGTGAGTACCATCTGGTTTTACTTGAAGTATCTATGAATAGCTAGTAGTAATCCTTTGATCATAGTCCTTCATAACTCTTTGTCTTTCTCTGCATAGCAGTTGATTGCAGGTAGACCAGCAGAAAGATGATTAAATGAACTTTGAAACTGTTTCCCATGCAGCTGAAAGAAGCATGATTGATCTGCAACCTCTTAATCTGAATAAATTCCCTGTCTGAATATATTACATAGCAAGTCAGTGATTTTAACAGCATGAGTGTCCTTCAGTCCTTGTCCGCTCACACTGAATGTGCGTCTACCTCATTACCTGACAGCATAAATTAAATACAGATTAGGTGCAAGTACATAATAATATTTCTATTCAGTCAGCTGGAGCACATGTCATAGCATTTTTCTTGGTCTTAGAAAGAAAATTATATCTGATCTGGCATGGAATCTGTGGTAGAAAATTACCACTTTGAGAACTCTGGAAAAGTATATATTGATAGATTGTGCCAGTTCATGGCTTTCTGTTGTGCTTTTGTGGTTTTTTTGACCCAGTGTCTGAACTTTGTGGGAACCTGGACTGACATTTAGTCAGTCCACAGTACTTCATGGGATGTTCTGAGTCTAAAGAAAAGTGCTAAATACCAGTTCCAAGATATCTTCTGGAGTTTTTGAAGAACAGGTAAATGCAAATTAATGTTAAATTAATTTGAGCTTTAGGAAGTTAGCAGGTTGCTCTTTGTCAACAAGTTCTTGGAATGGGCTTTTTGCCACCTCAGCTCTGTGATGAAACTTGGCTTAGTTTTATTCTGTGCAAGACAAAAGTCAGGCTTCAAAGTGCTTCTTTACTGCTTGAAACAGAAAATGCCACAGGCATAGCTTAATGTATTTCTCATTGGCTGTGCTTCGCATCATTTTTCTACATGGGCTCAGATGTTTTCAGTAGCTGTGGACTGTGTGAGCCACAGTAAACTTTGCTGTACCAGTAAAGAACATTGCCACAAAGTTCTGAAGAACACACTGCTTCCCAGAGGCCTTTATTGTCCATTATGAGCTCAGGGCACCCGATGCTGCCGATACCAAAACCTTTCTAACTGAAGGAATTTGTGTGTAGGTGAGTTAACATCACTGGAGCAGCTTTTAATCCCTGGATGCATCGCGTTAAGCAGGCCTGCTTGTTCCTGTCCCTGCACTGACCTCTACTTTGTGCTGCTGTGTGGGAAAATGTGTTGGCAAGCTCCTTTGGTGGTTCCACCCGCTAAATACAAAATCAGCACGGCTAAAACGTGGAAGTCCCCCACACCTCCCAGCCAAATCAGTCTGTTCTTTCTATATCCTGACCAGCTGCACAAAGTCGTTTCCCAGTACAGTGAAGGTGTGGGAATGAGGGTGGGAGACAGATTTGCCTCAGGTCGTTCTGCTGTTGGAGAAATGGAAATTCAGTAGAGTAGGGCTGTCATCTACTGCTCAGTGTTTGTGAGGTTCCCAAACTCTAAGCTTTCCTTTTAGAGTACCTTTTGGTCTCTGACTTGTAATTGTCTAACTTCTCATCGACTGTGATTGTTTGGTTCATGCAGTTTTTTTTCCCCCAGAGACATCATAAGTTCTATTGAATATTTAAAAGTATAATTTTACCTGATAAAGTATTGAGACTACCTAATTTAAAGATATGATGCTGGTCCTTTTCTGCCTTTCATGATTGGATAATAGTATTTGAAATTCAAGCTATTATCAGATAGTTCTGTCATTTGGGGCTCTTCGCTGGCTGTAATTTTGTGCTACATTATTCTCTTTGGTCTCCCTAGTAGAATATATATATATGTTACAGCTTGAGAATTGGGCTCACATGAACCTCATGAAGTTCAACAAGGCCAACAAGGCTTTGCATCGGGGTCAGGTCAGTCCCCAGGATCAATACAGTCTGAGGGACAAAGGGGTTGGGAGCAGCCATATGGAGAAGAACTTTGGGGGTTGCTGGATAAGAGGCTGGATATGACCCAGTGGTGTGCGCTTGCAGTCCTGAAAGCCAGCTGTATCCTAGGCTGCATCAAAAGCAACATATCTGGGTCCCCCAGGATAAGAAGGATGTGGACCTGTTGGATCAAGTACAGGGAAGGGCCCCTAAGATGACTGGAGGTCTGGAGCACCTCTTTTGTGATGAAGGGGTGGGGTAGCTGGCATTGTTCATCCTAGAGAAGAGAAGGCTCCGGGAAGACCTTACAGCAGCCTTCCAGTACCTGAAGGAAGCTGATAAGACAGATGGGGCCAGACTGTTTTGTAGGGCCTGTGGCAGCTGGACAAGGAGTACTGGTTTTAAGTGAAAGGAGGATAGATTTAGATTTAGACTAGATATAAGAAATGTTTTATGATGAGGGTAGTGAAACATTGGCACAGGTTGTCCAGAGAAGTTGTGGATGTGCCATCCCTGGAAACATTCAAGGTCAGGTAGGATGCGGCTTTGAGAAACATAATGTAGTTGCAGATGTCCCTGCTTACTGCAGAATAATTTGACTAGATGACCATTAAGGCCCCTTCCAGCCAAAACCATTCTATGACTACTATATTTAGCTCATATTTTATTCTGGTCAGGGGAAAAGCATTTAAAATACATACACATGCACAATTAATATAGAATTTTAAAATTTTTTTTAGTGAAATTTGTCTTCTTTGCTTAGGTCCCCAAATACTTGTCCCAACAGTGGAATAAAGCTTCGGGAAGAGGTGAAGTGGGCAAACTAAGGATCGTCAAGTAAGCCTTTAGTATACCTTTACTAGTTGCATTTCTTAGAGGAAGTTACCTGCAGTAAAATATTTGCAGCTATTGTGATCCATAATCCTGTTTCTTGCCAACAGTATATGTGTTTCTCTGATACCTGAATGGTACTTGCTTGTGTAGTCATTAGGAACATAAATTGTACAAAATTATGCTGGAAAGTCACTGTATCCAATTACATGATGTTTGATTTCGTAAATCTAAGAAACGTATCTGGAGAATTTTCTTTAACTTACATGTGCTGTTTTGATGCTTCTGTTGTCACAAGCTGACATTTCACATTTATTCTTGGGCACCAGCATAACAAAAAATCGAGCAGCTCAGGAGTGAAGATGAGTAACAAAACTAGAATTTGAATTTTCTTTTTTATCAGGAATGCTTGACTTGAGGAATTAGGTTATGGAAACTTTGTTAATTATTTTTCATATTTATTATTAAATATTTAAACTTTATATCTTTTCTTTTTCAGAAATCAAGGAAGAACAGAAGTAAGTAATTACTAATTACAAAGGCTATGAATGTTTATATTTTGAATTCTAAAAATTGTTTAGAATATGCTGGTTTATCATGTCAGTTATTTTTTGTTACACCTGTACCACAAAATCAGGAGGAAAGAATCCTGTTAGTAGCTCTGCCTGTAAATTTACTGTGGGACTTCCAGCCCGTCTCCCTGTTCTCTCAGTTTGATTACCCATCTGTAAGCAGCATTCATAGTGGTGACCTTCTTTCTAAACATTTTGAGATGTGTTAGTGCAAAGAGCTAAGGGGGATGCACAGGAAAAAACACACAGTGCTGGTCTGAAAGAACCCTCTTCAAGTTTCTTGTTTCTGTGGCCTGTGGCTAGGGATTCTCGTTACCCAGTCCACCCTTCCTTAGCTCCTGTATTGAGCATACAGTGTTAATATGGCAAAGGAGCCATGTTTAAACCTCTTCTGTGCTGTATGCAGTTCAGGAATCCTAGGCTGATAACACTTGTTGTGATTCTTTAACACTTTTTCTGGAACTCAGCTGGCTGTGTGAAACATTTTTAAGCACTTATACTGAGCAATGGTTGAAAACCTATTATGCCTTGCATTTTAATAAGTAAAATCAAGTTGTTCTCTGACTTCAGGAGGAAGTAATTTACAATTTTGTAAAAGTTAAGTAAATTTTATTAAGTACATGAAATTTTTGAATTCTTTTTCAACACAATGTAGAAAGACTCTTATCCCCTTTTTATGTTTTTGAAATGGAAATGTGCTGTGCTACTTGCTTTTTCTCTCTTTTTGTTTCCCCATAACTTTTAAAACAGTTGAGTAATTGAGCCTGTTTAGTAACACTGTGGCAATTGTGACTGTTAGGTGTCATTTACTTTGAATGAAGAGCTTGCAAGCATCAATGATATTGGAGGAAAACCTGCTTCAGTCAGCGCACCAAGGGAACATCCGTTTCTTTTGCAAAGTGTGGGAGGACAGACCTTAACTGTGTTCACAGAAACTCCAGTAGGTAAGTTAGAATTAAAGTTGTTTGTTATGATTCCATTATTTATGATTTTAATAAACTCAATGCTGTAAAAGTGGACTTGGAGGTCAGGTTTGGGCTGTTTTGTTTTTATCTGCATAGAGCACTGTTGTAAATTTTTTGTGTCTGCTTTCTCTTTTCTTTGTGTGATTGAGCCACTGATTTACGTTCTCCACAAAGGGTTATCGTGTACAGTTCAGCTGTGGGTCTGCTGAAGGGAACAGAGAGTGTGGAGCGCAATATAGAGTGCAGTACGTTGTGTACATTCCCCTTAAGGGTTTTCACTGCAGAAAATGTTTTTGTGTTCCTGTGTATTTTTGGGATGAACTAATATTTCTTTTTCTCCTTGAGTTGGTCTCTGCTGTGAATATACTTTTATAAGAATGCGGATTTTTCCTCTATCCAGTTGAATAGATGCATTTGAACAATAAAACATCTGTTCAGTCCATTTCCTGAAAATATATACATGGTTTAAGTGTATTAAAGCTTAATAAGGTCATAATAACCAAACAGTGCAGGTTATAGTTTTTTGTATTGGATTTCATCTTCTACCTTCAATTCAGCTCAGTAGCTGTATGAGTGGTTCAGATACTCAAGACTGGATGTCCTACACTGCATGTTAGACTTAAAGGACATGGTAGTGTCAGATATGGTAAGTTCAGCAGACTGCGTTACATGTAAGTCCCTTGTGCTGTGAGGTTTTCTACTACAATTACGTGATCAAGTCCAGGATGTCAGAGAGAGAAGGCAGGTGGCTGCAGAGCATATCTCATTGTCTGCAGAAGGCATCCCAATTTCAGGCATATAGGTTTTGGTGTCCCCAGAAAACAAATAATACTATTATTGTTTCTTACCTCTGTCTTCTGTGGGGCAGAAAACTACAGTATGACCAGCTTCTGATTTTTTGATGTTCGTAGGCTGGCAAGTAATTGCTTTGATCTCAGTGTGATGCTTTATCAAATAAATGAGGGAAGGGGAATTGTAACTCAAAGGACAGAATTAGAATACTTAGTAGGTTTGACCACCTCCTTTTTAAAATGTATTTTAAAGCTTTAATGACTGAGCGGTGAGATATGAAGGGACAAGTAGCTTGGTTGTTTCAGTTGCGTTTAGAAATAAAAGCACTTATGCTACCATTCAGGCACTTTTCATTTGTTTTTCTCTGAAATTAATGTGATAGCGTTATGGGTTTTTCACTTTAAAAACCTCGTATTTTTGTGTGTACAACTTGTAACTTTTTAAAAATGATGGAATTTGTAATCCATAGATTACGAATGTGGATAGAGACAGGAAGCAAGTTTTTAAGAATGCTGCAAGCATTTTAGTCGTACCTCATCCTTTTCTATTTCTCTGTGCCCCAACCTCAGAATGCTTGACAAAAGAGAGAGATTTTTGGTTTGAAGATGTGTTTAGAATATACATGCAGCAACTTTTGCATGTTTGCTGCAAATCCCAAGACACTTAATACAAAGTATTGCTTCAGAAACCTCTAACAGTGACTTAAGCTGCAGTGAGCACAGATGCTCACTGGAATGTGAAGTATTTGTCATCAGTTGGAATGAAAGTTTTTAGAATGCAGTAGTTAGAAGATACCCATTTATTTCTGTTTTATCATCTGATAATACCAGTGTCTCAAAATTTGTAGGTACTTAGAACCTGTCTTGATTTTTTTAATTAATCAAAAATTTTGCATTTCTTAGCAACTAGAAAATGGTATTCAAGGAACATAGATCTACTGAGTAGAGGTTATTATTTTAGTTGGGAGCAAAGGATAGTTAGTGACAAGAGAAATGTTTGGAATGAAGCACTGAATAAGGACAGAACCTGTCAAATTGTTTTTGTTTGAGATTAGCAAGGATGACATACAGTCAGTGAGTTTTCATGGAACTGGTTTAGATGCAAAATGGCTAAAATCTGTTGCTGTTGTGTTTAAGTTAGTGTTGAGAGTACAGTCAGACATAAACTTTGTTGTGCTTTTCTTGCCTGACTTCTTTTGCTTGTGAAAATGAATGTGACACAAATATTCCAAATTCCAGTCAGATTCTTTACAGGCACCATGTTTCTGCAGCCATACCCATGTGTTTAAATGTATATCACCAATGTGTTTTGAGCTCCACAGCCAATTTCAACAAATTTCATAGTGAATTATGGCTAGTGTGAAAATAGGCGTCTGAAGAGTTGTCTGA
This sequence comes from Grallaria varia, assembly GCA_013396735.1. NCBI lineage: Eukaryota > Metazoa > Chordata > Aves > Passeriformes > Formicariidae > Grallaria > Grallaria varia. The sequence continues at coordinate 27,513 of VWZG01002506.1, read as the reverse complement.
AACCGCATGGATATCCCACCTGAAAGAAGGACTGCTACCCTGTTTTGTGCCACAAGATAAAAACCACTATATTTATATGAACCATGGAAAAACACTCAATAAAAACCTACACATCTTTGCACATCAGTCAATCCACAGGAAGAGACAGTCATAGGAAACTGAAAGGCATTAATTTGTAGGTTCACAGGCCTGTATTTGTTTTCATATTATAATTAACGTTTTTCTGAAAAGCATTGGTGATCCCATTCCTCTTCCTTTTCTGAAGTGTGCCGTGTAACAGAAGCAATATGCCAGTTTGAACCATGGGCCAGTTATTAAGCTGGTATGGAACTGCAGATGTCATGCATCTGGAAAGACGCATTTGAGGAATTACGCAAATGAAATACGAAAAAAAAGTTCTTCATGTACTGTTGCTCTCAGTCCTTCTTGAGGACTGAATTTATCTAAAATGGAGCAAATGGCATAAAGCAGTTTGTTTCATTTTGTAAAGGGTGGTGTTTGTTTGTTTGTGAGTTCGTGTTTTATTGCCCCCTCACAGTTTTTTGAGCACATTGAATGCCCTAAGATCTAATCTGTCCACAGTCCTTTGATCCTGTGATCCTTATGTTGTAGTACCTTTTTTATCATCTTTCTGCAGTATGTTGTAATCTTGGAAGATGCTGCAGGGAGATTACATATTCTGGATAATTCAGCACTTCATATTGACTCATCAGGTCATTTAGAGCAAGCAAAAAAGATCAAATTTGACAAGTAATTCAATATTTTTTGCCTGATGTAATTTCTGGACTTCTGAATGGATTTTCTACGAATTTTGCTTTGCTTTGTCGTAACTGAGTTTGCTTCTAATACCTATTGTATTGAAGAAATCCTTTAGTACTTTCATTGTAAACCTCTGCATCTCTGGTTGTCCCATATTGGTTAACGGATGACAGTAGGTTCTTCTGAGGTGCAATTAGTTGTGTCCAAAGTCTAATTAATTGCAGTTTCTTGCTGTTTTGCAGTATGTGTACTAGGTCTGAGCTAATATGAAGCTGGATAATGTAGCTCACATCCCAGATACTATTAAAAATCTGGTCTATTTGCACATGCTGCACCTGCTGTTTAGACTAACTGGGGTTTCTCCTGTTTCTTTTCCTGTTTCTGCATTTTGAAAGAGTTCTAGTGAGTAATACAGAGTAGTACAATGTACTCTGAAAGTACATTGTTGCAAAATATCTCTCTGCTTCTTTTGCAAGGCTGTTTGCACATGTGAGACATTGCATTGTCTTCATTGATGGGCAGATCAGTAAGGCCTGTGGTGGTGTTCCTGAGGATCAATGTAGCAAAGCTGGTGGGAAGTGTGGCTTCTGTCATGTCTGCAGAGGGATCCAAAGCACAGTTGTCTCTTGCTGTCTAGGACTTGCTGTCTAGGCTGGTTTTGGTATTATTTCTGCATTAAATATGAACTACATTCTGTTCCATAAACATCACCATATGTACATCAACAGTTGCTATGCAACAGTGCTATTTGTGCTTCCAGTCATTTTATCTTACCTTTGTCATCAGCTATCATGGCTGTAATTTTTGGGCAGGTCGAAAGGAGAGCACCTTGCATATATTTTAATGTCTTGAATAAAATGAATCTTTCATGTGAAATGAATGTGTGTATAACTGCAGACTTTCTAGATACAACGCATGGGCCATATATATAGGGTATGTTTGGTTAAAATTGTTTTCTGAGCCTCCTACTAGCAGACAACCTATCATAAGATAGTGGTGTGATTTAATAGTTGCTTGCTTGGTTGAAGTAATGGAAAGATTCTTTCGTTAAACATTTAAAAGCAAACTTTTCTGATTATGATTTTAAATTACTTCCTTTATTGCTTTAATTGCCTGTTGCTTAATTTTTCTACCAGCAGGTACTTTAGTTTTGTTGGATCTAAATAGAAATAAAGAATGCAGCTTTGTTAATGATAAATGTTTCTTACTGAGCTGTTTTTTTTTTCAAAAGTGCACTACTAATGTGACTTGGGAAAACACAGACCTTGGCAAGCAATTGCATCCCAAATTGTAAAGGAGTGATGAGTGGAGAAAAAGATTTTACACTATAGACACTAATAAAGTGTGTGATATTTCTATCAAGTTGGGTGAGATGATTCACTTTATTTAATATATCTTCACAACTCTCCCTTTAGAAGTGAGATTGCCTTAATGTCTATTTTTCTGTCTTTAATTTCTTTCATGCTCTTTCTATCTTACTGAAAGTAAGACATGTTCAGAGAATTCCACTGACAGAATACCTACCAGAGCTTTGCTTCTCAGGAGCATTCATGCATGGATTCTCTGACTTTTTCATGCTTCACAGAACATTGCTGTCTCTTAGCACTGTGTTTGATTCCTGTTTTCTGAGTCTTCTCTTTCAGAAACTGAGTTCATGACATTCAATTATTTCTGTTGTATTCTTGTTCAGTAATACACATAACTCTGCCTATATACCTTAGAAAAGCTCCTTTAGTCACACATTCCTTGAAAATTCTCCCATTGTTTTGAGTTGTTGGTATTTTTCCTTTATATAGTTTCTTGTATAGGAAAGGACCTTGTTTGAATTTGTACATGAATCACACCTGCTGTGTAATGTCCAATACATGATTGTATTCTGGTGAAAATGAATATTCATAGAGTTTTATCCTATAATTTGTATATATATACTTTTAAATATCGGATATATCCAGCCATTAAAGAAATGTGAAGGGAAGAAACAGCAATAAAAATCTTTCATTGGAGCAGTTCCTTCTTTAATTACACTTAATTACTTTCAGTAAAATACAGTGTGCTAAGAATCCTGATGCCTTGTAATACTACTTCCAATCTTATTAGGTAAATGCTTGAGTTCTGAAATTCCTCATCAGACTGTTTCTTAGGAAATAAACACCCTCACTGTTCTGCTATCTTAGCACAGCCTGCTGAGGAGTTTGAACTTTTCTACTTTAACAGTACTTCCCAGTTGTCTCTGTTCAGCCTGTCGCTTGACCACGTATTCCAGTCTGCAAAAGGCTTTGGGGTCTTACTTATTGCTTCTTAGTTCCATTATATACTTGTCTTTTATGGACTGTTAGCAGAAGCAGGAAACCTATCAACAGCCTCATAATCTAAAGAAATAGAAACAACAGCAGCCTTTCAGATCTCTGGCATTTATGCAAATTTCCAAATATTTTTGAGGATCATAAAGGTGAAACCCTTGATCAGGAGAGCAGAATGTGTGACTTAAGCTAGTCTAATTACAGACATCATTTTTATGGCTCAAAATTTTGTGTGTATTATTGTCATACAGTTCATTTTGAAAACAATTGCTACTGCTTACATCATACCTCTTGTCTAGTAAAAAAAATGGCAATTATATTTATTTGATTACTTCATATGCATGCTGGAGAATTAAAAAATCACTGTAAAGCGTGCTCAGCTCACTGGCAGGGATAAGCTAATTTTATTTTCATTGCTGTTAGTAAAACTACAGACTGTTAATTCCTGTACAAATTTAAACAATTGAGGACATAACACTCAAAGTGTATGATGTGTTAGAATGAGCTCAGTGTGATGGGAATAGTCTTTCTGCCTATTTTATTGACTTTTAAAATATCTTAGTTTTTTCTGTCTCAGTGATGTGCATGTAAAAACCAACACCCCAACGCCCTGTCACCACAACAAAGCCAAAAAACCACACCAAAACAAAAAAATCCCAACTAACCAACCCCACCCTGTTGACCTTTATCTGTGATTCTTGCATGTTTTAGAGGAGACTGAACAGCTGTAGCTTGCATTAATGAAGTGCCTTAAGTAGACATATACCTTGTTCATAGTACTAAGAAGATTTTTAAAGCAGAGACTTGTGACTTAATCATAACAAAACTGAGTTGTCTAATGAGGAGGAAGAAGAATGCCACTTCTTTGCAAGGCTGGCATTTTATCTGTTGTTTTGTCTCTGCTGTTGAGCATGGATTCTGTTGACAAATATGAAGAAATAATGTCCAATAGTAGATGTGATATACATTTATTGTTATTTGAATCAGAGATGCTATTAGCAATGTTTAAGTGTGATGTCTTTGGCAATAGTTTTGGCTAGGTGACTGGTCCTCCACTGAAACAGAGTTAAAAATTAAACAGCTTTGAATCCAGCTGCATCTCACATCTCAGTCCAGACAGGTGTTCATATCTTTCTGTATTCATACGTTCTTCATTATATCCTCTTTGCTGCTTCTGTGTGTACTGAGTATGTCCTTAATTAAGCGGGAATTTAGTTCAGGTATTGGTTGGGTAATGACATTATGCTGTAAATGCGCTAAATATGCACAAAACAATAGTGTCAGTGAGAAAATGCATGGTTTTCTGCAGCCAGGCTATTCTGCATGTATATCTGAAAGGTTGCAGGGATCTTCACTCGCTCTGTGAATGCTCATAACTGGGAAGAGACCATGTAATGGTGGTTTCTTATAGAGAAAGCAGGTGCCTTCAGTTGCTAAAACTAACGACAGCCACCTGGAATAAAGAAAAGCAGCAGTGAGATACTGGTTTTTAGATTTTCACTAGTCCTTAAGCTGTCAGCTGTCTCAATGAGGAAAGAAGGGCATCATCCTTGAAAGCCAGCAATAATCAGTGGCAAGAAAAAGGTTTTCTGAAACATTTCATGTTTTCAATTCTGTTAATATCCACCCTGTAAGTGGCAGAAATGATCATCCTAACTGAACTCAAAAATTACTCCCCCAGTCAGAGCAGTAATTCACTCTTGCCTATAAGTAAATAGCCTGTAATGATAGCTATGACTTGTTTGAGTTGAAAGCCAAGAACAAGTATATTTTACCATTTTAAACTGTATTTCAGGTAGGTGAAAACGTTTTTATCATCTGCCTTAGAAGATGTGTAAAAAGGGTAAAGATAGGAGGAACAGTCAAATATAAGATTGACAAATTTATGGAAGGGTTTTATTTCATAGGACTGGGTAAGTGCTAGAACTCAGTTCACTGAAATGCATCCACTGTCTGCCATTTCTTGAAATGTGGGATTGGAATTTCTTGCAGGAAGCTGTTTCTGAATCTGACTGCCATTCACCTGAGTGATAATTCTTTGGCAAGTCACTTTGCAAGACTGGGTCTGTTTCTTCTTCATACACTTTTAAGATTCTCTGCTCTGTGGAAGAAGTGACGTTTCTGATTATGTGTGTTTGTTGTACTTGACAAGTACAAATACTTGACAAATACAAATGGGCTTCAGCGTAGGACCATTTGAGGACAAATAGACAGGAAGGAAAAAGGTTGAAGAAATAAATTTTGGGTAATCTGTAGAAAGGATAGAGAAGAGGTTGATCAAGTTTAAAAATTTATCTAATGGCAATTCAGAACATTCTTTTGCAAAACCTGGATTGTTTTTTTAATTTACAAAAGTAATAATTGTTTGTCTAGACTGACCAGTGAGAGAAATTAAAAATGTACTTTGCTTAAGCATAATCCTACCACTGATTTTGCATAAATGTGTAACTTTGTTCTTGCAGACCTCAGTCAGAGTGTAATGGACTTCTCTCATTTCTCTTATTGTGAGTTTGGGCTCTAAAGGACTTCTTTTGTTGCTCGTGGTGGCAAATTATTCTTCAGAAGTGAATTTGTAAACATTAATGAAATCCAGTGATTGTGATTTTGTCATAGTTTTTCATTCTTTGCTTTGCAACTCACTTTTCAGATGTAATTACAAATAATCAACACAGAAACCTTATGATTCCTTTTTTATTTTTTTTTTCCAGAAAGCCAGTCAGAAGAAAAATCAGAAAGTGGCAGTGCTGGTGAGTATGGACACTTTCTTTGAAGTGCTTAAGTAATTACTGATGACTGCAGCTTTTCAGTTTCACTTACGAGGAAATTGGGAGATTTAAAAAAAGTGTCTTTTTTGTAATATTTAGGAGAATACCATAAAATTGAAAAATAACTTCATAAACTGGTTATCTGCTATGACCAAAAGCTTAAATTATTAGTATTTTTTTATTTAAAGGAAGGGGAGTAGAAGGATGAGGGAGAGGTTTAGTAATGTTCTTTGAGTTCTTTTATTTATTTCTCAACTCTGTTTTTTTAGGTTAATTGTATGTATTTTTTACTTTGAATTCTTTCCTTTTGATTGGAAAGTTTATAGCAAATTTCCAGATCTTTTGTTATTCTATTTCAATTGCATAAACTAAACAGATATAAACATAGTCCATCAAAGGTAGGTTTATCTCTGGTGCACACAGATTAAATAGTATTGGGAGTGGGATGGCACTTGTAAGTGGTAATTGCACAGATATGAGATGGCTGAAAAGGATCTCACACCTCTACCTTTCTGAAAGGTAAGACTAATGCTAGTGGTTGTTCAAAACGTCTTCTTGAAAGTACTTTTTTGGACTCTTTAATGTTGAGATGTCTGCTTTATCTAATATTGGACTTCTTTTGAAGTGCATTTCAGCATCAAATGTAGACACAAGTGTATACTTTGTGTCTAGTTAGAAGTAGGGTTTGCATTTTGTTTTTGTAGTAAGGAGTTCTTTGTGAAATTGAGATGCCTTTTATTCCATTTGCTCAAGCATGTTAAAAGAGTAGTGTTAGATGTGTTACAGGCTGCAGACTTGTACTGAATCCAAGGTGTGATTTATAGCTTCTGCTTTTTCTTAATTGGTAAAACCTGTTCAGTCTGATTCTTTGTTAGTTGTGATGCAGTTTTAAGGTTATGAAGGGCTACTTTCTAGAGATTAGTATTTTATACCACTTGAAAACTGAGTCTTACTGCTGTGTAATGGCTCAGGTAAAATAGATCTTGAAAGTTTAACTGCTAAAATGAATCAGAATTTTGATCCTTATGTTTAGTTGTTTTATAGTGTAGGAGTGCACCCTTGGTTTTGCTTGGGCTTTGTTGTTTATTTATTCTGTTTTGGTTTGGTTTTGAATGATTGTATTGTCTCTATTCTTGATGCCTCCCCCGTTTTCTGTGAATATTGTGTAAGATGGCCACATGTTTAGTTGTTTGTATTTCTGCTTTGGCCAGAAGAATAAATTACTGTATGCTGTGTGCTGTTTAAATATGCTGACGAGTGCTAAACCCATTTGGTGGAATCAAGCTTGTTGAAGATTCAGTTTCTGAGTTATGGTAGTGGGTTACCCTGGGGCACGTGAAGGAGTACTCTGAACTATCAGTCGCACTTGCTTGCTTACTTTTTTCCTGAAAATAGCTCTGGAACTCAAATGACCTTTACCAAATTACCTCTCAAATAATTCAGGTTATCGAGTGCTCCAATTTTCTGTTAATCTACTTTATTTTGGCCTACAAGTACTTTTGAGGCCAAGATGATGCCTTTATGTATTTATGTAGCATTTTATTATTTATTATATATAAATTTAATATTTAGTATTCACATTATATAAACACAAACACAAGCATTACATAAACATTACTATTAAATATTAAATTTGTATATAATACATAACAAATGCTACATAAATACATAGAAGACAAGGATAAGTTATAATACTATATGATACATATGTTTATTTCATATTTAATATTGTTAATAACAAAACTCTTTTGGGTATTACTGTACTAAAAATATGTATGACCTATTTGTAGTTAGAAAGTAAAGGAAGTATGTGAGATAAATAAGATTCAGAAATAATTTACATCCTTAAAATTTCTCCACGTTTTTACATCAGTAAGGTACTGTCAAACTTTTGTCATAAATCATTAGTATTATGTCATGGCTAGGCTTCGCATTATGTATGACATTTTAAATCACGTTTATTATTGGGATGGTTGTAAACCACTTATAAAAGGCAAGATAGTACCAGTGTTACTACTCTACTTAATAAACATTTGGAGAGAGACTACATGATCAGACCAAAGATGATCTAAGTTGGTATCCTGTCCTCAGTGTCAGTCAATAGCAGATGCCTTGAAATAAGAACAGTGCTGAAGCATAGTGATACCTCCCCAAAATACTTATTATAGAATCATAGAACAGTTTGGTTGGGAATGGACCTTTAAAGCTCACCTAGTCCAACAGTCCTGCGGTGAGCAGGGTCGTCTTCATCTCGATCAGGTTACTCAGATCTATGTCCAACCCTACCCTGAATGTTTCCAGGGGTGGGGCATCTTGCCACCTCTCCTGGCAACTTGTTCCAGCTTCTTCCGCCTTTTAATGATTCACACTTCAGAGAGATCCAGAGCCAGGGGTGATGGTTTATTATTTAACAGGATCTCATGGATTTTCCTTCTATGAAGTGTCCCTGTTGGTTGAGTCCATGTAAATCTTTAGTATTTGTAATATCTCGAATGATGCTGTGGTTACAGTCAAAATGTTCAAGAATCAAGAGACATGTGAAACAAGCTTACTTAAGCTAAATTTGAGCTCCTTTTGCATATTATCATTTTAGGTCACTTTTCCATAGAGAAATCTGATTTATCTAGTGCTTGTGATAAACAGTGCTTGGTGATTCAACCAGTGTTTTTTAGTGCCTGAAGGTTTATGTTAAATATGAAACGAGTGTAGCAAATTACACATGCAGCTAAAGGAAAAGAGAAAGTCATGTATAAATCCAGATATATTTATATAGCTCTTGTTTGTTTATGGCATTGCTTGCACCTACCTGTAAGTGCTGTCAGTGGTGACAGAAGCTGTGAAAACCAAGCATTTGTGCCAATATGAAGTGTGACCTGCTCCCTCCCCCCAATAAAAATACCCAAAAGCTGTTGCTCTGAGCCTGTGTAGCCTGCTAAGAATGATACAGTAAAGAAATGCATTCTCATGTAAGAGTAAATGTAATTAGGTAGGTGCTGTCCTCGTGGAAGTGTTAAATGAAGTTCCATGGGCAGCAACTGAGTATATAGTGTTGCCTAAGCTTTGAGCATATAGAAAGACAGTATAGTGTGAGCTGCTTTATTGACTTATTTATAATAACCTATTTATTTAGAATTACTAATTTGTATTTGCAATTTTACCAATTCTGAATGTGTTTGACTGCAGACACAAATATACAATACTTGAATTGTCTGTAGATGACACTTCTTTTTTTTTTTTATGTTGCAATTAAAAAAAAAAAAGGATTAATGTGTTGGAGTACTTGAAATTCAGTGTAAGTGCTATCATAAACACTGAACATCATGTGATAAAATCAGCAATTTTTTGTTGAAGACACAGAGTTCTTATGTTATAACATGGGACTGTATAAAGCTGCTAAATGCACATTGGAGTTCCTCCTCTTTCAAGCAGTTAATATGTATTAATAATACTTCAAAAGTGAAACTAACTGAAAGCTAATTGTCAGGAGGAGTAGAACAGTAATTCTTCTTTAAAATACTGGCTTGAAACTCCATGTTGAAGATTACTTAGATATGGACTTTGCCATTTTCATGCCACAGAAACTGTTTTTGTCTTGTGTTGGCAGATAAATACAACAAAACTGTACATACAAGCTTCCCAGTACTTTTCCAGGAGTTGTAATCAGTGATACTCCATTTGTAGCTGTTGAAACACAAAAAGAAGCAACAATTCCTGCTTTAAGGTATATCATACTGATAACAATAAATATTGTGGAGGAACAGGGAAGATGCACGGGTAAAACAGCAAAAAGGATATGGATTTAATTTAGGTCAGCCTTAACTGAAGTTAAATGTCCTTGGTGTCCTTAGGGTCTGGCTGTTTGTTCTAGTATACTGTATGAATATTCTAACATTTATACTTGTTGGGGCAGACTGATGTATTTATTGTCATACAGTCTCTATCCTAAAAACAGGACCTGATACAAAACAGTAAGAGTCAATCCCATGACCCTGGACTGTCCTTCCGTGATGTCCATGTCCAGCATGTTGAAGTATTGAACTAAGCAGAAGGATGCTTTTGGTTCGTATGAGAGGTCTTGGTTTCCCTTATGGCTCTTGAGAAATCCTGGGAATTTCAGCCATGCCTGGCATTGCAGACTATGACTTTAGAAACTGTGTTTGTCTTCTGTGAGAGATTTTGCTGATTACTGCAGTTCACCCACCTACCAGCATGATCACATTTGATGGATTCAGACCTTTTCATTATTGCAAATTAGAGCCTTGAATGATGGATGAAAGGGGCAGAGGAAGAAGACCGTCATGTAGCAGTTGTCTCCTAGCAGTATGCAGTTTCAAAGTAAATAAAATGAGGTGGATCTGTGTGCAGAACGTAATTCAGCAATATAATTTCTTGACAGAAGATGTGGGCATGAAGGTGGTATTTGCTAAAGGCTTACACAACCTTAGAGGAGACCAAAGAGATGTGTGAAAGACTGTAGGGTGATAGAATGGTTTGGGTTGGAAGGAACCTTAAAGATCAACTCCAACTTCCCTGCCAGGAGCAGGGACACTGTGCACTAGATGAGATTGCTCAAAGCCCCATTCAGCTTGGTGTGGAACAGTTTGAGGGATGTGACGTTCACAACTTCTCTGAGCAACCTGCTCCAGTGTGTCACCACACTCACAGTACAGAATTTCTTCCTAATATGTATAAATCTGCTCTCCTTCTGTTTAAAGCCTTTGCCCCTTGTTCTGTCACTACATACCCTTGTAAAAAGCCCCTCTCCGGTTCTCTTGTAACCCCCTTTAGTACTGGAAGGCTGCTCTAAGGTCTCTCTAGAGCCTTCTCTTCTCCAGGCTGAACAAGCCCATCTCCTTCAGCCTGTCTTCACAGAAGAGGTGCTCCAGCTCTCTCCGATCATCTTAGCGGCCCTTCTCTGGACTCGCTCCAATAGGTCTTTGTCCTTCTTATGTTGGGGCCCCCAGAGCAGGAAGCAGTATTCCAGGTGGAGTTTCAAGAGAGGAGATGAGCAGAAATACCTCCCTTGCCCTGCTGATACCTCCTCTTTTGTTGCAGCATCATATGTGGTTGCACTGTCCTTAGGGTTCTTCGTGGATATTCATTTGTGACCAGTATGCTGCTGGAGTCATGATGCTGAGCAAAGCAGACCCTTAGCTGATCCAGTTCTCTTACTTTCAGGCTCTGCTTCATGCCCTTGCCATCCAACCCCACACAGACCCCTTCCTTCCCTCCCCAGTTCTATTTTGTTATACGACTTCTACCAGGGGTAGTTTAAGTTTCTTCCTTTTAGCCATGGAAGTAACATTTTTTGGGGGAAGATAGTCAAGGCAAAGGCAAGAACAGCTCTTCTAAGATTCATTTGTCTCTGCCTTTACTAACTACAGCTACAAGAACACCGTAGGCTGTAGTGCCGTAGCATCTGAGTTTTCTGTATGCTGGAGTCTGAAAACAATGTAGCAGAGCTCATTTGGTGCTCTTCCTGAGCTATAAGGCTTTACCAGCCCCAGCTTCTTACAGTATCAGTGGTGATACAGGAGCAGGAACAGTATGTAGCTGTGCTATGGTGTCTTACTCATGCAGGTTGTCTTACGGATTTCTGTGCTGTACTCTGTCAGCAAAACCAGAAATCATAATCTCTGCATGGCAGAAAAGTCTTATGGAGATGGACTTTTGTCATCATATTAGAAGGCATAAAATACCTACATTTTAGATTTCTTCTTGTTGGGAAAGAACTTTATTTGCTGTTCGTTTTAGAAAATGCTTTGGAAATGTCACAAGACCTGATAATGCTGCAGGCCTTAGATAACATTAGTATTGATAAGACTCCTAACTTGAGGGTACCTTTTTCTCTGTTCAGCTGATTCTTATCAACCTGGATGGCAGGACCTTTAATTTGTCTCTTCTAAGATTACCAGTTTCAGCATGGAGAAAATGTACTGCTTTATCCTTAATACTTGCCAAAGGATTTATTTAAGTAGTAGAGAGGCAATAAATGACTGGGTTTGGTGTTAACAGTTTACATTTTTTGCTGCTTAGCCTGTTCATTACTCGTTTGTGTGCTTATTTTTTTCTTCCTAATTGAGACAGTTTGTACCCTCCTCTAAGCTATTCTTTTTTTTCACTTCGTCTGTTCCCTATGGTACAAAATCAGGAACCTCCTATGAACTAACAGGCAGTTTTCTATGGAACTGTAGCAGTAGATTTGTAGTTCAAAGTTTTCAATTAACAAATTTTTTAAAAAGTTTATTCCTCTGACTTCTGCTACAATACAGAAAATTGCCTCTTTGAAATCTAGCGTATGAAAAGCCAAAAGAGAATTTTTTAAAAACTTTTTTTTCACCCATTATTCATTTATTATAAATTTCAGGATTATTAGACGTTACTTGTATTGTACAACCTGAATGTTGTGCTGTGGTGGCATCTGCCTTCTCCATAAACCCAAGACCCTCAGGTGACACCGAATCCCTTCCTCTTCATCTAGTAGTGCTCAGATATTGTAGGCTCTCTCACCACACCGCTCCCTCCCCATCCTCACAGCTCAGGGAGTCCAGCACTGCAACCTTCCCTGAGCATCAGTCTCCAGTCTCTAGCAAGTCCCTTGGACCTCATCTTCCTGGGGCATTTCCCCAGCAAGCAGCTTGGGTTTTTTAATTTTAATTCTCATCTCCTTGGTGTGCTTCTGCAACTGGTGAAATAACACCTCCTTACACAGGATGCCAAATCTCTTCAGCAGATGTGAGTGAGCAAGAAAACCTTGTGCTGCCTTTTGGCCAGGCTCTCCATACCTGGAACAAAGCTGCTGCTGAAAGCTTGGGGTGGGGTAGTGTCAAAGGCAAAAAAAGAGATGTATCCGGGAAAAGCTTAGAGATCTAGCTTTTCACATAACTGAAATAATGCTTGGGGTGGAACTAGCAGAATCCCCTTTTAATGACCAGAAAGATGATTGCTTTCATGACCTCTCTGTAAACCAAGATTATGACCCCCAAAGTCACACCACGGGTAAACAAGGCAATATTGTAGTAATTTTTAGCATTCTCAGGAGAAGTTAACAGACATTTGGAATGACTCAGTTTATTACAGTTAGCTTCTAACTACTTGGTTTTGAAATCTGAATATGTTGAACTTGCATACCAATCTGTCATAGTAATGTTTTAAATTAGTAGATGCTGTTTACAGCTGTAATTGTTGTACCAGCTTTGTGAACGGTTTTGTTTCTGAACAGGTAGAGCAGTGTTCTTTTTTGAAGCTTTAAATGAACAAACATGGTGTTAAATGGTAATTGCAATGATGTTCAACTGTTAGCAGTGCAGACAGAAACATCTTCGTGGGAGACTGTTGCATTAGCTGTGTGTGGTACTCCTACTATACACATTTTCAGGAAAAGAAATCAACTGTCTAGTTCTACAGAATATTATACTACTTCTTTCAGAAAGAGAGGCAACTGCGGTTTCTTTTTCCAAGTGCTTGCTCGTCCACATTCCTCAGGTGTCATCATACATCTCCTCCTACCTTCCCCGGTCCTTGCTACACTGCTTGTTTTCTGGCATTTTATTGTGAATTATGATGATTTGCAGAGGCATTGTTTTGAGACAGTGTTCTCTGTGATATCCCAGTACATAGGAGTTACAGATTGTGTATTTCAAAAGTAAATCAAACCTGTAATGTTATTTTTTCCCTTCCTAAGTTTCTTGTGCCTACTTTTGATTTTGTTTCAACCTGCATGCTTATCTTGTCAATACCCAGGTTAACATGTCCTCTTCATCCCCAATCCTAATTCATCAGTCAACACAGTAAGGGCAATGTGACCTTTCTACCCAAATAAATAAATAAGTAGATGAGACACTGCTCTTATTAAATTCTATTATTTATTGCCTGCCATTATTCTGCTTGTATACTAATGGGGAATGGAGGAGGAAGATAATTTTCTCAAGCTGTTCTCATCTTGCTGAATAGAAACCTTGCAATGCTTTTAAGAGGTGAAAATAATAATGTCACTGATTGCTGCAAATAATGATGTATTTTTTTTCCCCTTTAGAATCTAGAGAGGTATTACCCACTGTAGAAAAGAAGGGACCAATTGTTACTTAAACAGTTGTAATAGGTCCAGATGCAAAAAGAAAAAAATACAACATGAGTTTTTGAAAATGTCAATAGGGCAATTATGGTGCTGTGAAACTCCGGTCAGTGGGTGAGCCAGTACTGAAGGTGCAGAGTTGGAGCTGTAATTTAACCTTGTGCAGCCTGTGTATTTCACAGCATCAAGGCTACTTCTAGAAAACACATCTGACTCCAAAAGTCATTGGCCAGGAAGTGGTTGAAGACTGAGGAAATACTTTGAGGGGACACCATGTATGTTTTTTCTGGTCTTATATTCTTTCCTAGGCGTCCCTCGGAATGGGCTGGTGAAAGGAATGGGTGAAAGAAAAAAGCAAACCAGTTGCTTTTGGGAGGAGAGAGTGAGGGGAAGGATGTGAGGGTCAAAGGATCAAAACTGGAGATTCTGCCCAGAGATGGGAAGGCTCAGGGGTTAGAAACAGTGCAGAGTCACCAGGGGACACTGGGCTAAACAGACCATAGTCTAATGTAGTGCAGACTTGTAGTTTTGTCCTCATCTAGAAATCTGTGTCGTCAGTACCTGTGCCAGTGTACTGTCAAGTGTGATAAAGAGCTCTTGGCTGCTTCTCTCTACCAATAGGGAAAGACAGGCATCCAGGCTTCAGTATTTTCATCAGTGTGGTAGCTATATTTTCCATGACCAGACATTCAAGGAACTCATGGGGGCAAGGATATTCTCTTTGTATTGTATGGGGTCAGTCCTGCTTTCAGCTGCCTCTGTCCTTTCTACTCCATGCCCCTTTTCTTGCAGGACAGTTCTGATAAGGTCATTGTGATCCAAGTCATAATAACAGAAAATAAAATAGAAATACTTTGCATGCACATTGTATCCCAAAGAACGTTGTTAGAACAACTGTTGGTATTTCTGACTTAAACACTTGATTTTGCAGCTTTCCTATTGTCATAGTAGTTACTGAATTTGAAATTTTCAACCTTAAAAAAAGACAGAAGAGATAGCTGATGTATAACGGGGTACCTTTTCTGGCACGCCTTACTGTGGCTGAACACAAGTATTCACCTGACATACGCAACATATGCAAAATATATATAAGTTATATCTAGTATATTTATGGAGTAAAAAGGAAACGTTATTCACAGTATGGAGATTTTATGTGGTCATTTTGTTCATGTATCAGAGCAAGACATGCTTGCTCCCTGGTTTGAAAAATACTCAAGTTTGTAACTACTTTGAAGTGTCTGTAGCTGACATGGCATGAATCCATATTTTAGTGGATTTGTTCAATATGAACAGGGAAGAGAATTAGTTTTTTGCCCCATGTTCCTTTCTGCTGTGCAATTCAAAGAGCTGAGTGAGATGCCTTTGATCTGAGATTGTAAAAATTTCAAGCCCTGACACTTGCAGAAATGCATGAGTGCTTATGAAAATGGGCAGACAACATTGAAGTTAGTGTTACAACAGATGACTTTACATGTATGCCATAGATGTCAGTGTTATTTACACAGAAATATAAAAAAAAATCCAATTAAAAGTGTAGGGTAATGAATCTGTGAGTTTTAAATAAAAAAACCTGCACCAAACCAACCTAACAACACAGGTATTTATTTTCACTAGTGATTAGAGACATACATTTTTCACTTTAAGAAGAAAAAGGTTGTCAGGTTCTCTTTCATAGGTTGAGGGCAATAGAAACCTGGCAAACAAAAGCTTTCCATAAATATTGTATGAATAGCTATGGAATATTTTTTGAAAATGCTTCAGTTGGTTTGCATTTTACCTGTGATTACCAGCATATGAGTAACTTACATTCCAAAAGTATTTTCTACAATAAATTTAGACCCATCAAATTCTCTACTGGTTTTTCATGAGTGAAGTCATGCTCTAATAAAAAACTGGTACTGCTTTCTGATACTAGAGTGCTAATGATTGATTCCTTGATGTTTGGCATCCTAAGAGCTCAGCTGAAAAGCAAGCAACCTCAACGTATTTTAATTAACGTATATTAACTGTTTAAAGTCAAAATTGATTTTTGCTTTTTTTCTTTTCAACTGCAATGACATTTTAAATCTCAGTCAAAGATCCATTACAAAGGAAGGTTATAACCGAAAGCATTTAAGTAACAATGGATGATTTGACATCCTAGGAGCAACAGCCTCCTCCAGACTTTGTGCTTATGCAGACTGTGTATTTGACAGCATTGAAAGCATGATGCTTTAAAACTTGTAGATTTGTTATGGAGCATTTTTAGGTTGTCATGTCACTTTCTTACTCATGTGGAGGATTGTGTCTAAAAAGGGCCTTTTGTGTAATTGTTCTGTGTGATGATGTTTCTTGTTTTTGTCCTAAAAGATCAGCAGGATTTTGGATTTCTTTTAGGGGAGCTTCCACATTAATTTTCACAGAAATTCTACAGATTCTTGTAAGCACAAAATTCGTGGTTAATGAGGATTTTTTTTTAAAAATATACCAGTTTGGAAAGAAGTTGAAGGGGGAGGAGAGAAAATGACCCATGCAAATGACATATGTAAATAATAGTATTTTACAGTGTACCTTTTGTTTGTAGATAGTTAATGCATTTGGACAAATTCACAGGTGTTTAGGGATACATGGACAGTTCTCCAGCTTGTATACTTGAATGCAGAGTGATAGATTTTTAAACAGTTGAGTTTGGAAAAGTTCCAGTTCGAACTACATCTTTTGTGAACTGTAAGTCTGTAACATGGAGACTGGATAGAAAACTTCGTTTCTAGACAGTGGCTTCATTGTGATGGAGTATTCTGGAGAGGCTGAATTTCTCTGTTTGATAAAATCATACTGGAATATGTTTTAGTCGCTGCTGCCTTGGTCTGGAGTTGTAGAGTCCCTATCTTAATTCATGTCTGGCAAGGGATGTAATTAACAACACCTGCTGTATGTTACAAGCAAAACAGAGTTTCATGTTGAAGGATAAGTGGACCTTGCATTTATATTCATAGTCCCTACTACTAAGGATTGATTTGTTTCCTCTAAAATACAAACCAAAACTGTTCTCAGCCTATCTTGTGCTAGCTGTTTTCCTTCATTGTCACTTCTGGTATGGATTGTACTGCATTTTGTTGACATTCTTAGTAATTTTTCCTTTACAAAATTGATGTTTTGGGAGAACTACTTGGTTGGGGTTTTATTTATTAGCATTTTACTTGAATTTTGGTTTCATATGAGCTGTGAATTATGATTGTGTTCAATGACAAACAAAGCTTAGGTTTAGTGCAGCTTCTTTTTGCCTTTTGTGATGATTTTTCAGTTAGCTTTTGTGAAATGACTGTTTTGTAATGCTTGTGGTTAAATTAGTTACAGTTGTTCTATAGGGGCTATTGCAACTTTATTTAAAGTATAAATGAAAAGATTTGATAAATATTGGAGAGCAGGAGAGTGAAGGTATTTATTCAATTACTTAGACACCAGAAGGTGGTCTATTCAAAACTGATAGTACTAGTTGCATTTAATAAGCCATTGTACAAAGCAGGGGCTCTATTAATTGCCTGTCCTTAAGAGCACAAACGATTGCTAGGAAATAGTGACTATAGCATTGTAGGATGTCATTACTAGAAACCTATTACATTAAATTTTAGGTCAAATATTAGCCATTTGAAAGTATATATATATATTAGAAAATTTAACATTCAGTGCACATTGAACTCATTTCCCGCAATAGAATGAATCTTCCCCCAGCATTATTTCAATGCTTTACACCTTTTTGGATATTGTTATTATTGTAGTAACACGGTATAAATTTGGGTTTAAGTGAGTTGAGAAGTCACTTAACTTCAAAATCAACTTGATTAATTTTAAACTCCCTTGCAATCTTGTTTTTTGCAAATGCAGTATAATAGATTAGCATAAGCAGTAATGAACAGTCAAAATCATTTATTCCAATTAAAATCCATTCTGAATTTGTTATAAGCAAAACATATTTTAAGTCTGCTTATTTTATGAGAGTACTGTCACTGCTGTTAAGCAGGGCAGGTAGGTGTATGCATCTTATTCACACACACAGAAAAATTCAGCTAGACTCTCTAGTTGAAAGACAACATTCAGAAAACATTACAAAAAGCATATAACATTCAATCTGTGCTTACAATGTTGACAGATAATTTTTATTAAATTCAGGCATAAAATTTTCATTCAGCTTAGGTAAGCCAGAGATAGGTGTCATTATGAGATTTACATACCATTAGCTCACATCAGTTGATTAGCAGCTGAGCTCTGTGGTACAAGGCTAGTTAGATACATTATTTGTGATGCCAGGAGGCTGCAGCTCCAGGAGGTTTACTAGCTGCGTGCTTGTTTCCTTTGCCTTTGTGACTACTTGATAAAATGCAGTGCATCACTGTGAACAATTGACCCTTTTGAACAATCCAGACTGGTCAGCAGTCGAAATCCACATTTTAAAGCTGTCATTATAGCCTCAAACTTAAGAGTTTCCAGGGTGCAGACAAAGGTGTTATCTTCCTTCAGTACCAATCGTGTACCATTTTCAGACTTTATGAAGTACTTGAATTGAATAATATTTGAAGATACTGAAAACTCCTCGGGAAATCCATCCAGCCTGCTTTTGGACACCAGTACAATTCTGGATTTTATTTTTGCAATGAAATCAGGAGCATTACAAAAGATTCTAAGCCCTTGTGAACGATCGTGGCTGTCAGTTATTTCCAGGAAAGTAGTCTCTCGAGATGCTAGCTGTTCCTTCTCCCACCTTGATTTCACTGCATCTGAGAGTACCTTAAGCTGGAAAAATTCAGCTTCTTGTGCCAAAAGTTGATTTTCTCGAAACCCCTCTGGCAGAAGAAGTTCTCCATTTCGTAGGAAGTTGAGTATGTGTCTGAAAAGGAGTCCATCTCTGTCTATGAAGTAATGACCATCTGCATCAAATGGACACATTATTCTTCCATTTATGATCCCTTCCAGAAAAGAGTCTGGATACTTGGTTAGTGTCTGTTTCTGTGTGATATATAGATAACCACCAACATTCAGAGTAATCAGAGATGTTTTATAGTCCTTGTCTTGCTCAGAGCCTTCAGAGTTGCTGTTTTTTTCTTCGCATTCGTTTTCTCTTCTGTTTGCCTTATTCTCCATTATCAAAGCTAGGACAAAAAGCCAGCTATCCTGCTTTGTTCTTGTCAGCGTGTAAAGAGGATGTTTCTTTTTAAAAAGCACCTTTATTCAGCTCCAGCACGATGTTGGAATGGAAATGCTGCTAGCATTGCTCTGACTGTCAGCTTGGGTTTGCAGTAGGTGGCGTATCAGCTGTGTATGCAGGGAGATAGCAGGAATATGACTGTAAAGGAGAATTTGCATTTAACTGTATAAGGGAAGAAGGGTATAACTACTGATTGTCTCTTTCTTTCCTTTAAGTCTAGGACGTTTATGTAGGTTAGGGCATTATCGACAGAAATACATACTACTGTTCTAAGTGACCCCTTATCTTTAATACTTGAAGATGAATTTGTAGTATCAGCTAGACATATTTAGTGCTTAAAGTGTTAAAAAGATTGCTTCTTTTATGTTTCAAGGATTTTATTTTCACAAGGCCTCTTTTCACATTTTTTTTTGGTACTGAGTGGAGTACCTGATGAATACAGCAGGATAACACTGAAAGAAAGTGTCCCTGTCTGTACAAGGGGGGTGTCATTTATGGAGTGTGTGCACATGCGTGACACTCATTTACTGGACACATGCACAGCAGTAGGATGTTTCCACAGAAGATACTGTGGAAGTGATGCTAAGGAGTTTGTTGGTCTACCTGTTTTAAGTTTCTGGTGAAAGCTTTCATTTGCAGTCGAAGGGAATATCCTCAGCAACACAAGAGCTGCAGCTTGATTAGGTTTTGCTTATTGCCTTTCTTTGTGCTGCAGAAAAAAACTGGTTTAGAGGAGGTATTTACTCTTTATGTTGGTGGTTGCTTTTATGTCGCCAAGACTGTCTAGCATTAGTTTGTTCTTTTTCAGTAGAAAAACTCAGCTGCCCTGTGGAACAAAGGGTTAGTGTGCATACAGATAGCTTTGAACATCACATATCATTATAGCTTAGCAACACTTGGGTACGGGGAGGCGGAAACATCGGCAGAGCGCACTGGAATCAAATGGCTGTCTTCTCTCCTGTGCTTTAAGCCTCAATCTCAGTTGCCTCTTAGCAAAAGGTTTCCCCTTTAAACATTTACAGCTTGGAGCAGGAAAGGGAAAGCTCTCCACACATTTCTGTGTGCATTTCCTTGGGGAGCGGACAGGCGGAGCCACAGCATGCATTCCCCAGCATGGGTGGAAGCAAACTCTTACCTTGGGCTAGACCTGGAGAGGAGGTCCCATCTTTTTCAAGGTGTATTTTTCACTTTATGGGTAGACGTGTCCTGCCTTGCCTGATTAGCAGTGGAACGGCAGATTATTCTTCTGTAAATTCTTCTGCTCTATTTCTAAATATTCCTACTGCTTCCACTGACTCTAAGGCTGTTTGTTGATACTGTAGGGTAATCACTGTAATATTTTATTAATTGGTAACTGAATCTAGTGGAAATAAATGCACTTTGTTTTTATCACTGTCCTCCCTGCCAGGGTATCCCTAGCACTAATAAGGTAAATTTTTCTGCTGCTGTATGTGATATGTTAAGCAGATATTATTCATTAGGTTTATCAGGAATTAGTCATGGTTTTATTTTTAACTCTTTGATGCCATGGATATGTTCAACATAACTTCAGTCAAAGATATTTCAACCAGTTTCTAATTTTTAAACATTTGGATTTTTTTTTCAAAATTAACTTCTTTCACAGTTATTGAATTAATAATTGAGAAACTAAAAGAGCTAATTAGTTGCAAGTATGATTTTTTTTTTCCCCCATTACAGGAGACATCCATTCAAATTTAGTTTACTGTCAAGTGATGGAAAATTCAGTGCTTAGATTGGGCATAGCTACAATATTGAACCATATTACTGTCTGTTAAACCCTAGGGGAATGATTTCTGTGGTGCTTGCATCTTACACAGTGAACTTGAAATACTCTGTAGCTGAATTAGGAGTGTCTTGGTAAGAGTGAGCAGGAATTTCCAAGGAGAGTTGGGATTTGGAAATGATAAGAAATTTTCCATGGCTAGTTAAACTGTACATTTTAAGAGACAGAAGTTACAGAACAGTATCTGCTCACTTAAGTTTTCATCATCTTCTCAATGGCCTAACACTTGCAGTTGAAATTTTCCATTTTAGTGAACAAGTAAGTATTCTTCGAAAGATCATGCAAAATTGGTTTAGTAGTTTGTATGATAAAATATTCAAAATGTATTTGATGTGGAAAATATACTCAGTGGAGTTCATGAATATTTACATTTAAACCTTTGAAACTTGAAAAATTTAGAGCTGCTGTAAAATTTTCATCACCACAATCCCATGTAACTTTATTTCACTGCAGCTGTCAGTCATCTGTAACACAAAATTAAAGCCTGGCATTTCTTGGTGAAAATTTTCCACTTTCTGTGCCATACTACAAGATTTTTCAAAAAAGCCCTTGTTCTTCCTGTGCACTCAGTGATACATACGGTATTGTAGTGCATGTAGCTTTAGTGGAGTGATTTCATATAGCTCGCTGTTTTTTGAAGGTATAGCTATGCTGGGTGTCGTCTTGTCCATGCACTGGAAGATCATGCAGAAGTTCATTTTGGCAAAGATATGGAAGTATTTCCTGCAATCAGGTTTGAGACTTTGAGCACTTTTTGTGCTCTGAGAGTCTGTTTTGTTGTGTACCAGTGTGTGATAGTTGAGATGTGTGAAGCGCATTTCAGATCTTCTTGCTTCCCTCTTGGATTGAGACAGAGTTACTTGCTGCCTATCTGACTGAAGCTGATGCGGGTAGCTAGCAATCCTGAAGTGACTGCTGGTTCACTGATTATTAGTGTCACCTGTATGCTGAGATTGGCCATTCAAGTAAGGAATAGTGCTGCGATCCAGCAATGGAAAGGATATTGTTCTGGTTGCAGGTTAAGCCAAAAAATATACTAAGCATCCTTGCACACATTTAGGAGAGTGGCTATTGTAGTAATACTACTCAGTTTCCAAGTTACTCATGCTTTGGGTTGCACCAAAGGGCAATCCACAGAGCTTTTCATATTCTTCTTGGTTAGACAAGCCATCCTGGAAACAGTGAAAATGCAGTGCTGGTGTTTGTCAGCTACACAGTAAAACAAAACCAAAGAGGAAAGGGCTAGGCTTCTGCCCTACAAGTTTCCTCCTGGAAAATAACCTCACTCCTGCTCAATTTCCACTTTCCTCCTGAACCTCCTGATCTGGAAGCTTGAGTGTGCCATGGAACTGAGGACTTAGGGCCAGAGCCCACCACGGAAAAGCTGGTGCTTTACCAGTGGTTCAGCTTACTTGCCTGTCCAAAGAGCATCAGCTTCACTTACTGTGTGCTGTCAGTGAAAATAACCTGGGTTACAGAAAACAGCTACTTTTATTACAGTACAAAAGGATATAAGGAGAAAGCTCAGCTTTAAGGGAGAGAATTTTAGAAGTGTATTAGGAAGCCATGCTAATGAAATCTATTTGGGTTATTGAGGCAGCTTGCTTGTCATTTTATGTCATACCACAGAAAATTGGCTGGAGTGTTGGACAGTTAAACCATTCAGTAGCTCCTGTCTCACGATGTTGGTAGCGTAGACGTTCTCATTCTACTAATATCTCCAGACGTTGATTAACAGCCATTGAAGCTGTTACATAGTAACAGCTCTACAGAGTAATTAAAATTGAAGATTTTCAAATCGGCAAGTCTGAGAAATTTGCGTGCAAGTGTTTTCAAAGGGTTGTGTAAGAAATTATTGAAGCTGCTGTTGATATTTTTAATGATTTTTGAGCACTGCTGTTCTACAAGACTGAAAAAGCAAATGCTGTGGCAGTGTTTGAAATGTGAATTGGATGACCCATGTATTTAAATACGAAAAGGTACTGCCTGAAAAACAGTAAGAAATCTGACTGAAAATCAATCAGTTAAAAATTATGGGGGAGTAATATAATACTAATCAATGTGGGTGAAGAGAAAATGGGTGGTGCCAAATTTTTTTGCCCGTTTTTTAGAATTTGTTTAGCACAGGAGGTGATTTTTGTTATATACTTCAGTACGTTTCATTTGTCATTTCGTGTTAGAATGTATGCCGTATTAGTTTTCCTGTCATTTAGCTATACAAAAATTATCTGCAGGCTTCAAACTGGCCAATGTTAAGCAAGGAATTACCACTCAGATGTTACTGTGATTTGGTTCTGGGTCCTAATTTTTTTTTTAGTGGTTGATCAAGAAGGAATGAGTTACTAGTGATTTTGGAGATGATACAGATGAGAGTGCAGTCATTAAGGCTGATGCAGAACCATTTGGATAGTTGGTTAGGATAACATTTGAATATCACCAAATATGAAGTTTATATGCCCAGGAATACATGGTAGGCAGGGCTTGCAGGAGAGGTAGGGCAGAGGCTCTGGTCTATGCATAATACTTTATTTGCAACTGAGAATGAGGTCATTGTTCTGTGCAGTGGTCAGTGCACAGAATAAATTTAGAGTGTATCACTGGATACCTAAATAAGGGAATGGCAAGTGAAGACCACGTGGTCCTGTTCTCTAGTTGCGTAGCTACCAGGGAAGGGTGGTCTGAGAAGAGCACTGCTTTGAGTTTGCCCTTCGAATGCAGGAGCGGAGCCACAAAATGCCTTTAGCCTATAAAATCAGAGCTGAGATCTGGTGCAGGAGGGGGCTATTACTTGTCCAACCAACACATGCAGTCGCCTGGGAAGCTGCACAGTGAGCAGAGTGAACTACCAGGTCTTCCAGCTTAGATGTTGGTTGCTGGTTTTGGCTGGGGTAGAGTTAACTTTCTTCAAAGTGACTGGTATGGGGCTGTGTTTTGAATTGGTGCTGAATGCAGGATTGATTGTATAGAGATTTTTTTTTATTATTGCCAAGCAATGTTTGCACGCAGTGAAGGCCTTGTCTGCTTTTTTGTACTGCCATGCTGGCAAGGGAGTTGGGGGTGCATGGAAGACTGGGAAGAGACACAACCAGGATGGGTGACCCAAACTGACGAAAGGGATATTCCAGGCTAGATGACATCATGCTTAGTATATATATATATGTGTGTGTGTGTGTATATATATATAAACTGTGGGAAAGGAGGAAAGGGGGTACGTTTGAAGTGATGGCGTTTATCTTCCCAAGTAACTGTTATGTATTATGGGGCCCTGCTCTCATGGAGATGGCGGAACACCTGCCTGCACATAGGAAGCAGTGAATTAATTCCTTGTTTTGTTTTGATTGTGTGTGTGGCTTTTACTTTCCCTGTGAGACTGTCTCAACCCACGAGTTACCCAGCTTTTACCCTTCTGATTCTCTCCCTGATCCTCCTGGTGGAGGAGTGAGTGAGTGGCTGTATTGTGCTTGGTTGCTGGTTGGGGTTAAACCATGGTAGTCCTTTTTGGTGCACACTGTGGGACTCAAGATAATGACAAATTTGTTTGGAATGTTCTAGACTGAATTTATCGCTGTTAGTGCTGTTCAGCTAGTAATGAGCAGGCTTCTACTCAGGCCAAGGGGCTTGGGTTCTGGTTTGGATTAAAGCAGCTGGGAAGCCACAGCCCAGCTTCTGTGAGCTGAAGAGCTGGAGACACATGTGCCCATAGTGTTGCCTAAAATGAGGAAAAAACTTTTGAGGCAGTGTAATTGGGGTAGAGAGGTGTTCTTTACTGAAAAGCTTTTCAGGTTCCAAAAGTATATAGATGTATGCCCAGCATAGGGGTGATTCCTAATTTTATAACACTACTTAAGTATCATAACTAATGGTTGCATCCAACCCAAGGACCGTCCACCCTCGTACCACCTTGGTGCCACCCTCAGAACCTCCCTCGGGTCTGCCCCTTGGCACGCCTTCCTAGAATTGAGTTGGGGGTCACAAGACCCCTTCTTCACCATCATCATCTTCACGTCCCATTCCCTGGTTGGAACTTCTCCAAAGTTCATGGGTCTTCTATCTTATTTTCACTACAATATGTGTTGTTATTCTAGTCCCTGGTACATGAGTCCCAAATAAGATGTTCTAGTTGCTATCTTACCCTTAACTGAGACATTCAGGAATGTAGCACAGAGGTGGAAACTGCTGGTTGCTGCTTCAAGTATGAGAAGCTATACAGCTATGTACAAATTTACAAATATACAAAAATATATACATCTACACAAATATATACAGTCTTAAGGCATGAATAGCACTTTTATCTCTTTTTCCTGCTGCCTGGGAACCGTGCATCTTGAGTCAGGTTGTCTTCTCTTTCCTGGGCACTGCTCACAAAATGGAGGAGTTGGTAAGGACCAGTTCCTGTCTCACATACTGTCAGGTTTGGCTGTGGGAGAGTATCTCAGGAGAGATGTTCATGAACTGAACTTTCTCAGGCCAATAAGAACAATTAAGAAACTGAAAAATTAGCATAAAGAAAGATTCGAGAAAATATGATTTATTATTTAGGCTTGATAAAGGCAGAGAGTGCATAAAGACATGGGATGAGCAGAATTGCTCTCTTAGCAGGCCCTTCAACTTAGCAGTCAATGGTCTAACAGGACACAGTGGCTGGAAATTGGAGCTAAGTGGAGTCAGATAGAAGATTGATACATTAAAATCTCCAAGTCAGTCCACTTCTCTCTAAAAACTCTTGACAGTCTAACCCCTATAAGACCATCTTCTACACAATTCCAGTAAATTTCTCTTGTGCCTGTTTGCAAAAATTGCCTTAAATGTTTTTGCCACATTCGGTTCTTTTGATAATGATTGTCAGCAGGATCTGAAGCCAGAATCGACATCTCCCCAGCATATCTCTCTATCATCTCACTGAGACAACAGTTGAAATTACATTATGAATTAGCACCGGTGCATTCGGGCAGGGAGGTCAGAGTGAGAATGCATTTGGCAGCTAATGATGAAGCTATGGTTTATGAAGACCAGCCTATCGGGAGCTGCACTGACAGCATGCTTGTACTTGCCACCCCATGAAGGGCAACTGAGAACACAGGACACTTGGGAAAATGTCTCATTTTCCTTTCTTATTACCGGTCTTAGCTAGTCTTCCCGACCTATTTATTTATCTTGTACCATCTGCATTATTTTGAGTAGGTATTTTTAACAGGGAATTGCCACTTTAATGCCTTATTCATCGATTACCTTCTAGGCTGGTGTGACTATGGAAATATCAAGGCAGATGTGTAGCACTTTGGACGTCTTTTCATTGCAGCACTGCTCCTACAACAGGAGAAGACAGACCCAAGTCTCTGAATTTGAGTTTGGTGAATGAGGGCTAATTAGGCTGCAAAGGGACTGAAAACCTTGTTCCCCCACTACAGTCTTGCATCCAGATGTTTGCATGTGTCTTTGCAGATTTGTTCTGCCAGACTCTCTGAGTGTGTTAAAATCCCTAAGAGTGTCCAGGGGAAATGGGATGAAAACCTTGGCTTTTGGACAGTGGATGAGCTTAGACAGCAGACAAGCTTAGCTGCAAGGCGATGTTCTTGGAGACTGTGGACAGCCTTGTACTCTAAAGCTATTGGAACATTTTGTCTTGATTTGATTGCAGAAGTAAAATCTGGAACAGTGGCAACTAAAACAAGGTATTAGCCAAGACATCAAAGATGAGGTATCCAGTTGTGAATGCCCCATTCCGGACAGTGTTCAAGGCCAGGTTGGATGGGGCTTTGAGCAACCTGGTCCAGGGGAAGGTGTCCCTGCCCATGGCAGAAGGGTTGGAGCTAAGTGATTTTTAAGGTCCTTTCCAATCCAAACTATTCTGTGATTCTGTGATAATAATAAGGATGAACGTGTTTGATTGGCAGATTCACTTCCTAAGTAGTTGATGTGGAGGAGCTCTCTGCTTTACTGATCCTGATCCTTAAAACTTAAAAATAATTTGAAAATTGGGCACGTGCAGGGAGATTGATACTGACATGTCAGTGTTCAGGCAGCTGGGCTGGATGGCTCAGATGAATACAGGCCTTGAACCTGTACCACAGAAGCTAGTGGAAAAATTGTTATGAAGTTCAAGCAATAGATACGATTGAAAATATAAAAAATGCTAGTAAACATGGCTTTATGTAAGGGTTTTCTGGTCAAACAAACCTAATTTTGTTTATTTTGGATATTGTGAGTTTTAAATAACAGCATGTTTGCGCTCTGCTTAGCATTTCATATTGCACATAGTCTTGTGACATTCTAATTTATGTCTGAAAAACAGCAATCAGTGAACAAGATTAAAAACAAGCTGACAGTTATCAGAAAGTAATCGTGAGTAGGAAGCCACTGAAGTTGTAGTTTGAAGGGCTTCTTCCAGGATTAGCAAGACAGGAGTAAGTGAGAATCATGGCTTATAAAATGTGTAGTGATTGACACAAAGGCTGGTCAGACAATGAGTAACTGTGACAGAACTGTTATGGTGTGACCGGGATCATTTAATTCACAGAATCTGTGTAAAGACAATTCATTTTAACCAATTATACACCTGGGAACAGGGAATGCAGAGCATGTAGCTAAAATACGAGGTTTAGAAAAGGCTCTGTGGTGGGTTCACCGTG
>VWZG01002504.1:2129-47795 GCA_013396735.1 Grallaria varia | reverse complement strand
ACAGAAGCCTGAGTCACTCATTTGTAGGTTATCTATGGTGCAATTTATAAATCCTTACAAATTTTTTTCTCAGTAAGCACTGTAAACAACTCAATATTTCGAATAAGATTGACAGATAATATATTCAGGTTTGATTTATTTTATGTAGGTTTTAAAGAACCAAAACATACCTAGGAAGTACAGAAAAAAGGTAGGACTCTATACAAAAGTTACCAAATTGTCACTTTTGTATACTACTCTAGTTTGTTCATTTAATAAAGAAGTGAAATTACAACAGAACCGGTTGTATTACTGTTTTCACTTCCTTTCACTGAATTTTCTACTGATACATATGGTCCTGTAACCATGAGGAAAAAAGCCCCTTCACAATATCTATTATTTATTGAAAGCCAGAACTAGTGACAGACCACTTTATATTGTGCTGTCTTTCCTTTCATATCCAGGCATATCTAGGTGTAACTTGGATGCTTCCATCTGCTAAACGTATGACTGTTTCATAGCAGAAACAATTTATATATGCAAACATATGACTTCTATCTGTTAAACATATAACTGTTTCACTTCTATCTGTTAAACATATTGTTTCACTGTTCCATAGTGAAAGATGTCATAAAATGATGACTCAAAGTGTAGTTACAATCCTTCTGCCAAACTGCAGTTTTTATACACTTTCAATATTTTCCCTGTACTTCTTCCTTGGCCAAATAAGGTCTGGTTCTGATTTTAAGGAGTGGCTGGACCATTGTATTTGGATACATTTAGTTTTGAATTGAGGGATAAAATAATGGTATCATCATTCAGAAAATTAAATTACAGAAAGGTCTTCTATCTGGTATTTTGTGGGAAGCAATGGGTAAGACCAGTATTTCAGTCCTTGGTATGACAGGCAACTGATATCACTGAAGTGTGAATAAAAGCTCAGAAAAATGCCAGGATATAATACCGTAAGTTAACTGGCATATTTGGGCATTTAACTCAAAATTTAATTTGTCTGCTGAAGAAAAGTGCTCTTCCCTTTGACACAGTGAACTTAGATGCTTCTCAGCAAGTCAGTGCATTCTTAATGGATGGAGACAACTCTAAGAATGACTCTTATACAGTGAATTATTCCAATTTTCTTTATTTAAATCAGGTCTATTCCTTATTTGTTCCTAGATTTGTGTAGGCTACTAAAAGTAGTAGTAATAGAAGTAATCAAAGACACATGAGACTCTTTTGAGGGAAAGGGAGAAGGAAATGGAAGGTAAACTCACAAAGCCAAACCCAGAATGACTTAGAGGTTATAAGCATTGGAACCTTAAAAGTTCATTTTTTTCATTCCTGTTCTTATTTGTGTTGAAATCAGTGATGTCAGATGCAGATGGATGCACATCTCTATTTGTCTATAAAATTGACATCAGTGCACAGACCAAAATTCTTTCTATCCTCATCTTCAAACATTGTCTTCAAATTTCACAACTTCAAAGATACAGTCTTTTTCTGCATAAGGAAAGAAGCAGAAGACATTTGTAAGAGGACAGCTCGTAAATTCCCAAGGAATTCTGAGCATCATAATATTATCAAGGAATTAGTGTAAGTCAACTTTGGCACTCAGATGCTTTCTGCTTTGAGAGCTGGTTTCATACTAGCCTTAGGGAATCAAAAATGTCAGGACTGGGCTACAGTATAGATTTCTTGCCTTTCTAAACAGTGCCCTGTGTTAATCTGTCTGGCACATCTGGTAGCTTTCAAAAGAGGAAGTAAAAAGGTAATTCTATGTAGAAAAAATGTGAGAAAGAAATTCAGAAGCACCATCCTTCTTTTTACAGACAGAGAAAATTACCAGAGTGCAGTTGGTATTTTTCATTACTGAGAACATTCAGCAGCTTAGTTTCACCAAGGCTAATTGATTTTCACAGCTGGTGCATGAAAAGCTAAAGATGACAGGAAATTTGAAAAGGACCCTTGTCTAGCCCCTGAAATTTCTGGCATCTGTGGAGATAACAGAAAATCTTTGGAGCTGGAGATACTAATATCTCCAACAATAACTTCAGATCTGTCCATACTGCAGGTAGTTACAGGAACCATTTCCTTTCTCTTAGGAGAATGTCACATATCTCTAATATATTTAATTTCATTCTGCTACCAAAAAGGTGAAGAGGTTTATGTCACATGTAATATAATTATTTACCGAATGCAACATCTTACTGAATAAGCATGTTTTATTATTTTTCACAGGCCAAACAGATCATGTGGCTAAGACAAATCTGCTACAGCTGATCTATCATCAAGGGGAGGGTTTGTCTGAAAGAAGAAAAGACCTTTCCTCTGTGGAAGGGATTAATCAAGCACCACTGTAGAAGTCATTCTTTCATACACTTAATCTTGTTCAGTATATCAGATTTCTTCATGTGTGGTCAATCTTCCTTAACACCGATAAACAAAACAGTGGGGTGCATATATTAAGACTATTGGAGCTTAAGCATGGTCCCCAATCTCTTCCTGAATACTAAAGAGTTTTTTGATTGCCTTTACATGTTTAAAAGCAACTATTTTGATTCATGTGGTACCAGCATTCTATTTGATATGCATATAATGAGAATAAAGATCTTTTACCTGTTGATTTATAAAAAAGGAAGGGCTGGTCTCAAAGTGCCACAACGTCTCTGCGCTTGTAGCTATGCCACAGCTTTGCATGAGGAGCATACATTAACAAGGTCTCACTGGCTCCATTTGATTGATTAATAAATATATTGTATCTTATCATTTCTCTCTTGATAATTCATTGATATGTTTCAACATGAAACACTTCCTACTTTGAACTTTACTTTCCATTGTAATTTAAGGTATTCATTAGTATACACACTTCATGAAAGCAACTAAATCAAGGAAGTGCATATAGTTGTTACAAGCTGCTTATTAAAACCAAGCACAATGGAAATTGATTATTTTGAGTGAACATAGATTTTGAAAGACTGGTTAAGAAGATTTTTCTCTGAAACACACTTCTATATTAGTATTTAAAAAAAAAAACCCAAACAAAAAACCAAAACCAAACAAACAAAAAACACCACCACCACCACCATATTAGTATTTAAAAAAAAAAAACCCAAACAAAAAACCAAAACCAAACAAACAAAAAACACCACCACCACCACCCAAAAAAAACCCCAAAAACCAGTCCAGCACCATAAGTTGAATTTTGAAGATAGTGAGAGAGCTCTTCAAGATGTGATATTTGGATTTTGGTATTTTGACCTGGTAGAGACACAAGATGTCCTGTGAGTCTCAGAGCAGCTTAGAGCACAAAATGAATAAAACTCCTAACCACGATGTAAATGAGATCTTAAAAAAATCTCATTTTGACATCCAAAAAATCCCTATCAAGAGATTCCAATATTTAGACAGCAGTTTATAAAACATCCAGTAACCAAAATGTACCAGTTATTTTGTCATAGAAGTGTAACATGACTTTGCTATACAGGCTTTTCTTTCCAAATGTTTTGCCTACGAGTTGCAGAAATTCAGGTAGTCTTTTACTAACCATTTCTTTCTTTCTCAATGTAGGCCAACATGGCTAAACCTCGCCTGTAATGGGTACTCCATAGCAGGCTTCTCATTCTCTTCGACAAAAAAATCAGACATAGTTTGATGGTAGCTGTCAGGAATTTTGAGCATAACATCAGAATTTAGCCTGGACTAAACCATCTGGGACCCAGTCTGAATGTGTGAGATTAACTCTGTGCCATTCAGGTAGTCATCTGGTTCAGTACTAAAAGGTGTACCAGCTGAAATTGAGTAGATTAATTACTACACCTATGTCACAATTTGCAATAAAAATGGCTGCAGGGAATTTGAGCTTTGGCTAGCAACTTTGTAATAAGGAATCCTGCATTCAATCGGTGTTTCCCCGAGTTTACCTGACTCACACCAAGTTTTGATCTTAAGTAAAGACCAGTAACATACTGATGCATTCAGTCAGGGATCAGAAAAAGTTATATCTTCTTGCTATGAAAGATGAGGGGAAAGTCTCAGAAACTTGTTTAGATTAAAGGGGATGGGATAGAGAGGGAATCATCTTGTTATACGGAAATAATATTTGACAAATAACTGAAAGAGTTTCCTCTTTCTCTGAGAAAGTGTCTGGTAGAGAGGCCAAGAAAACATTCATATGCAACAAACTAGCAGTGAAGTCACATTTTTAACAAGGTTTCTAAGGTTGAATCCGGTGGGAAAGGTGAATCTGAGATTGCAAACATTTTGAGACTGTAAGGCTTGGAATAATAAATGACCAACTTCCTCTTCTCAACAAAGCCATGTTTTTCTCTCACGCTCTGTTTCCTTGCAGCTAATAAGCCCTAATGAAATACCAGTGCCTTTATATTTCTGTGTTGTACAGATGTCCTTTCTCACTTTGTCTCAACTTGAGGCTAATTTGTCTCTCTGATTATAGGATTTTAAGAAAGTTACACTCACACTTGTTTCATCCCTTTCATTTCTCTTTCTCTCTATGATGAGAACACTTTTTAATTGACACCTAAGAAAAGATATCAGAGACATTATAAAAGAGGGTTAGAGGGTTTTAGACTTTGTCTCAATTAAAATGTCACAGGCAAGTTAATCACAAGCACACAAAATGAAAGACAATTGACCCTTTGAGGCCTAATAAATAGTTCTACAGTTTTGATTCTTTTCTTCCTCCCTCCATCTCCTAAAGAGAGTGTCATTAGAGATGCTTCCTTGAAACCAGATGATAGCTGTCTAATGAGACAATTTCTCCTATTAGTCTAATCCTCATCTGCCGAGCAGATCTAGAAGGATAATAAAGCCTACTGAAAGAAAAATCCATTTAACATTACTTTAAAATACGGAGAGGGAAAAGGTGACCTATAGCAGACACTTTATCACTAGAATCATTGCTACCAATGCTCATCTACATAGAAATGTGCATTGTTCCTCACTTCAAAGGAGTTTGTTTAGGAGAATCAGTATAAATGAGACAGGCTTTTTTGACACTATGAATCTGAAACAGAATGCTTTGTGAATGACCTTGGCACAAGTTATGCATATACTATACACGAAGACTAAAAGTCTGAGTGTATCATGTAAGAGACACTGATAGAGCCAGATGAACATGAATGTAAATATCGAAATTTTTGTTTGATTACACAAGAAGAATTTGAAGAATTCTTTCTTTTTTGATGTTTTTATGATGTTTAAAGGAAACATTGAATGATACTATGACATATTTTTAACATTTACACTTTTTTTTTTTTTGACTGGTTAAAAAAAACTGTTTTCCAATCAGTAGTGCTTGCATTAACTTACTATGCTATTAAGACAGAGACAAAATATTCATTATCTTTCTCAGCATTACAGCTGCACCAAATTTGGCTCAATTTCATTTGCTTAGACTTAGAAGCAAAGTTTATACTACTTTGAAAGAGCAATTCCAGAGCATTCATAATGAGGACACTCTTTTTCTTTCCCACATTACATCAACGTGTTTATCACAAGTATCCTGTGGATGGCCTGGGTAAGTGCATCTGGAAATCCCTGAAGATGTTGGAAATCTCAAGTGTGGAGTCTCACAGGCTCTAAGCAATAGCCTTTGGCTATGTTCCAGCTGTATCACAAGCTGTGCTTGTAGATCTGCGGTGTGAATGGAACCGTGAGTTTAAAGTCATTGATGGGTCTATTATAAAAAAAAAAAAAAAGTTTAATGGGGTGATTTCTGACTCCAACATAACTGTCTTAGAATCAGGTCACTATGGAAGAAGTTTCAGTGATGTGCCAGCACTGCCATTTGGCATAAATGGCAATGTATGAAGTGAAATGGTCAGAAAGTACCTAGGAAATATGTCTCTGAGATGGTGATTAGCTCTCTGGTCTTTGTCTTTCTGTGTCTGAGAACACAGAAGATGCTGATACTGAAGCTAAAAAGTAAATTAGGAGCAGGAAGTTTTACCTAGCCTACAATGTGAGTGAAATTCCTCCAACATGCCACTTCCAACTTTGCATTTGGTAAATGACAAGCATACACTTCCTTTTAGCTCATCATAACTGACTGGTCAAAGGATGATGAATCTTCACTAAATGCAAACCACCTGGATTTCATGAAAGGGAAAGAGGTGTTATTGAGCTCATACACCCGTAGCTCACATGTAGACATCTCTATTGTAGCCATCCAGTGACCTTAATATCCCTTTATAACTGAAGAAAATAGGGAGGTAGGTGTGCATATTAGGAGATACTACACTTATGAATTACATTCCAAAAGTGTGAAATCCTCCTATGTATAATAGGAATTGTTTTGATGCTTCACTCGAACATTGTAATTTCTGTTCTTTGCAATTCTGGATTTCTGATTATATTCCTTCACCTGTGATCTGGGAATACTAAACAACCTTAGCTATTTTTTTCATAATTCCCATTTAAAGATAGTTCACAAACTCAAGTAGAACAAGGAAGCTGAAGAAAACTTCATTTGCAGTTTCAAATGCGTATTTCTCATACACTTCATGCATTCAATAACATCCAAACTGAGTTCAGGACAATGAAGTTTCTTACAGAACTGATCACAGAGAGAAGAAGACCACTGCCATTCTGGTGTGCATTCATGCAATAAATGAACACTTAGACTCTCTTAAGCACCGTATCTGAATTTGGATTGATTTAAGGGAATCTAAAGTGACACAATTTATATGCTGAAGGAGTAGCTAAGAAGACTGTAGGAAGAAAAACAAACAGCATAATAGCATAGAGAGAGAGCTAAACCCTGCTGCAGTAATTAAGAGTGCAATATATTATAATCATAAACATCTCTTTAAATAGTTATGTCATGTCATTAAGAGAGCACCTGAGTTTATTGCAACATATCCTCACAAAGCAGATGGGACCCTATCAGTCTGGCGAGAGCCCAGTGAAATCTGCTGGTAGGCATTATTGTAGCATCTATGTTACTACTGTTAGTTCACCTTCAGCTAGGAAAATGGCATTAGACAGATGGTAATTAATTCTGGACAGGTCAAAAGGAATTACTGTGAAAAGAATAGTGAAATGGTCTGGACATCAGGGCCCCTGGTTTAAGTTTCTCAGTACCACTGAGACATAGAAGGTAAAAGTCATCGAATTCTTATATGCCTCTTTTTAGCCATACACAATCTCTATGGGACATAACCCACTTGAAGCTATACACTTTCACAGTAGCAATAAGTATAGACACACAGTCCAATTATTTAAAAAAAAATGCTTTGAAATCTTTAAAATGTAAAGATAAAAAAAACCCCTGAATATATTCGATACTACTTAATAGCACAGGGTTTTCTTTTCTTTTTTTTTTTTTTAATTTGGTTGGCTAGCTAGCTTTTTGTGAAACATCTTTTATTGTCTGCTTTACCTCTTTTTCAGTTGTAAAGCTTGTCAAAACTTCTTTCTAAAGCCTATTGTTCTCTACATCTCTTTAGTGCAACATCTCTGTCTCACTATAAACTATCACTGGAACACTAAGAAAAGGATCAGATGTATCAGCTATGAACCTTACATGTTAGTAACTTTTGATTATAATAAAAAATGTGTTTGGGGGATTTTTTTCCCATCTGCTTGTTGATCTAGCTGGCTTACTTATTTCTCCATCCAGTGGAACAAGCCTCTAGTTAGTTTTAAATAGCAAAATAGGATTTTATATAACTACATAAGAGCTGTTATAGATTTTATACTTAAGATAGAAAGGTACAGAAGTGCAGCTTCCAAACAGAGCATCTGAGCTAATTTCAAACTGGTTTTTTAGTAATGTGACTGTTGGTATTTTAAGAATAATTATCCAAAGTGTCACCCTAATTCTCAGTTCTTCATTAGACCCCATTCGTTGCAATCAGATGCATTCTTGGACTTCAGCAAGAAATTAAGTAGGGATATATTTTAAAACTTTCCCTTTTTACAGTGGTTTTATCCTTATAAAGATGTGAAGTAATGTTTTCACTGGAAAGAAAAATCATGGAAGAACATAATGGCAAGACCTAAAAAGGACAGAAAAGAACCTCTTACCCATACAACTAAACAAAGGTCCAGATTATAGATGTGATTAAAAAAGGCAAAAGACATATTTGTGAAGCTCTCTGATATATCGACTATCATGTTGTCACTCTCGTAGTCACTTGGAGCACCTCTGGAACATGGTATTGAATTGTTTCTTCCAGCTTTGTCTTTTTAATGGAGAACTCTTCAGTCTGCATTCCAAAACTTACACCTTTATGCCCCCAAATTCTTTAGTAATCCGCACAGGCAACTTGCTGTGTGCAATTGAGCCTTCTGTAGGTTTGAAATTTGAAGTGTTTGTTAGCAGATTTTCTATCCTGTACTATGGTGGGTTTTTACTCATTGTTGGGTTCTTTGTTTTTCTGTTTTCCCTAAAAAAAAACCCATCAAATTCTATTAATTAAACAAGTAACTAAAAGAAAATCTTTCAGACTATAAATACACTAGTATATGTCGAACTTACTTTGCCACAGAGAAAATAAATTGAGAAAACAAATCTTATGAAGAAAATTAAAAAAAGAAAAATAGTACCAAGCACTAAAAAAACCCCCAAAAAACAAGCAAACAAACAAATCACAAAAATCCCAACATAAAGATACAGTAGAAAGACAATAAAATATAAAGAAATTTTGGGAAAGAAAGCAACTAATTGTCTTTATGCACAATGTGTTACTGCAGATTCAAGGAGTGAAATTTCATTCCTTTTATTGAAAAAATTCACCTTTGAAAAATATCTTTCAAAATAAAACCAATCCTTATTCAGCTCATAGTCTTACATTTTGTTTTAAGGAAAAAAAAAAAAAACACCTAAATGTCAAAAGAAAAGACATAACATGGAAACAGTTCCAGTGAATCTGAAAATTTGCTTGGAATAATTTGGCATATGATCTTCAGCAAGTGTATGAATCACCACACACAAAAAGCCAATGTACTTCAAACCACTGGTAAAATGAGTCAATGTCACCATGTTCTGTTATAAAATAGATTCTCTTGGTAAGCAAAGTTACAAAATGTAATCGTTCAATTTCACTAGTGGAGCAGAAAACACCCTACAAAGGGTGTAATCAAACTGTTATCCATAAAGGGCAGCTGATGAAACACATTTTGGATGGAGTGATTAGCACACATTTTTTTTACAACTGTGATGATGCCTATCTATCCAAACTTCTAAAATATCCATATCTAAAATCGGAGGTGAATATCTCAAATCATTACATGTCAACTTTTTTTGCTTGTGTTTTTTTATTTTTTTGCTCATGGACTCAGTCATGAAACAGAGAAGACTAAAAAAGACCTGAGCAAAACTGAAGAAATGTTTATAAATGTCAGGAAAAGAGCCCTATGTAAAGCCTTTTTATTATTTTAAATCTGATATTTGGCAAAACAAAATTTCGAAATTTGATAATTTTTGTAAGAGACTTACAAATGATGGATTATAAAGATAGAAGGTTGCTCAAGAAGAAAGTTGATGTTATACCCAAACCCAAATATAATCTACATAAACCATCCTGATAATGCTAAATATCTGACCTAAATACATTCCACAGCATCCTTAGGCAATCTGTCTCAGTGCTTTTCTATCCTTTTTACTTTTTTGATCTTCCCCCTTCTCAACAATGCAACTTGAAATATCTGTCAGAAAAATAATGCTAAAAAAAAATCTTGCAAATTCAAATTCTTTATGTATTTTCAAAAAATTCTGATAAAAGATCATGACACTGTGATTACAGTAACTTTTTTTCTGTTGCTATGTAGAAGCAGTTCCTCTGCAGGAAAAAAGAGGAAAAACATTAGTATCGTTAGGAAACATGTAGATAAGAAAAAAAAGCAAGCTTATATTATCAAAATGGATCTGGAGAAATCAAGGACCTCATAAAAAATTAAAACGTTGGGGTTTTTTGGTAATGTACAAATGTATTTTTAATAGATATAGAAGTGTGTATATGTAAATTTTTGTAAGGGTGACATCTTATTCTCAGATCAAAATTCATTGTGTTCAGTCAAAGCTCCCCACTTCTGTCTTCCATTCTTACTGATCTTTCATAATAAAAGATTTTAGTAGGGTGGGTTTGGCAGCTTTATTTACAAGTTCTACTGTATTTATCTTTATAATTTTAGCTTTAATACGATCCTTATCTAATTGAATAGGTTGTTACAACTAGTAGAGATAGAAATATTATTTTGCTCAAATACTCAAGATAACCCTTGAAGTAAAACTGTCACAAAGCCTGAGCATCTTTGCTCTCTTACTGCTAAGGTTTACGTACAAACTTGACATTGTGATTCTGCCATTAGCTGACGTGGCAAGGTCTGCTGTTCCAGGACTTTAATTATTACAATCTTTGACGACACTACTTAATCCAGACCTCAGACACTCCATTTTCCCACTCATTGTGCTCTTTCGATAAGAAAAAAATTGCCCTCAAGCCTTAACAGTACTAACAACTAGACAAAAGATACGAACAGGGCCATCAAATTAGTACAGTTTATAATTGGTACAATAAGCCTATGTATGGAAAGGGACATACATGGGTTTCCACTTAATTTGGGAAGTTTATCTTACCTAAATCTATCCAGCTGCATTCTCTCTGTGGGACAGGAAAAAGCATATTCTCAACAGGAGTTATTCACAATGTCAAATTTAACTGAAGACTAGGCAAAATGTAATTCTTACACAATTCATACACTCAGTTAAAGACTACAGGGAAGCTTTCAATTTTTCTTGACCTGCTTTCATGTTTGTATTGAAAACTATAAACTGCTTTGTCTGCACTGGGATTTTATTTCAAGCTAACTAACTCATGAATGCACATTTTTATAAAGTATGGCAAGGCTTTTGATTATATGAAGTACAAGAAAATAAGTGTTGGAAATGGTTCCAACAAGAAGGTGATTTTCTGAGTGTGGTCTTTGGCACATGAGTAGTAGATGAAACCATAGTAAGAGTTCTTCAGATAGACTATAGATTCATATTATATAGAGAAATATACAACATTTTCGATTACAGTTATTCCCTAAAGCATGAGTTGAAACTTAGATTTGACACTCATCCATGAAATTACAAAAAATGCTCTCATCTGGCACTGAAATTTCTAGTAATAGTCTTATCGTGAACATATATATATATAAAATAGATAAGCTACAAGAGAGTAATTCATTCCAATTGTATAGTTCTATTAGTTACCACGGGACTAAATTGATTAGATCTAAAGATAAGAGTACTACTTATTTAGACAAATAAAAGCCTAATTTGAAACTAGTAAGAAAAATAGGAAAGTAAATTAGAGAGGGGAAAATTAAATCAGTGTAGACAAGAATGTAATTTCAAACTTTAATTAGTTAAGACATTCTTTTTTGGAAGTCACACAGGTTATATGACCAAATGCATGATTGTTAACAGCAAGCATCCAGACTATCTTTGACACAAACTCTCAGAATTGCCCAGACTACAAAACTGCAAATCTCAGCAAAGCTGTGCATTTAGGGCATAGAAATGAGTCCTTCTTCCCTCAGGAGACCAACTTCTGGCCTTACAGCAAGAAAGACAAGAGCTTGATGAGTTCATATGTGACAACTGCAAGACAACAGTGATCATAATTGGCAGCCTGAAGTGGGAACATTTGAGTTATTTCAACTGCTAGCAGTATTTCAAGCAAATTACAGCAGACTGCTTTGCATAAACAAAGTAAATTGCTCACAATAATAGGAAGAGTTGGAACATCTTTTTCTCTTCCCTCACCGCAGAGTATTACTAAACCTACTATTTTATTTTCCTATCACTTTACAAAGTGACATAAAAACAAACAAATAAATAAACAAAAACAACCAACCAACCAAAAATAATCTGTAGTCTGTAGTCTTTTCAGAGAATGATCTGAACCTTTTTCTCTCCTTCTTTATGATACCAAGAAATATAGCTACAAGAAATATGCTATCAAGAAATAATATTGGCTGTTGACTGTTCAGTGGCCCTTTAAAGTGCATCAGTCGGTTTGTACTTCTCCTTCAAGGCTTGATCAAAGAGCATAATTATGTTATTTCTGAGCATTTTGAAGTTTTCTTTATTTAAGTATGTTTAACAGCATAAAAGTTGATGCAAGATATATTAAGACACAACAAAGTCATGATAAAGTTTTTCATTGACTTTCCACATAAACTTGAGTGATTGCATTTAGCAAGCTGTGTATATATATATATATATCTATAAATCATATTTAGACTTACACGTGTAAAAAAATCCATTAAATTACTCAATACCACAGTAACACATGGAAACTTGAGATGAACTAAATATTGTATGATCTTGTAATGTCTCCATTCAGTGACTATTTTCCTCACAACGAAAATAAATATAATTATTCTTCATCTATGAATAAAAATTCTGAGCTATAGAGATATTAAAAGCCCTGTCTGAGATCAATGTCCATGCAATATATACAGGAGGATTCAGGCATGTAATTTAAGATTATCTGCTTTTCACAAACCAGACAGAGGAAGCATATTTATAAAAGCCTGCAACACTCTTCCTTCTTTAGTTATCATATATAAGGTCAAAAATCATGTAGAAATTTCTTAGTATAGAATTGCTTGTGTTGGAATTGGGAATGACATTTATAATGTTAGGTAATAAGTGGTAAAAGATTGTTCTTTCTATACAATTTCATGACAATATACTAATGGAGTTTGATTTTTTTATCTTTCTGTCATTTATAAAATAGTTCTGGATAATGTTGTTTGGTTGTTGTTTTTTTTTTTATTGTTCTTCTTTGCATGTGATGCATAATGACATATGAAATAAATGTCATAAAGACTGTTCTGTGTTAACTCATTATTACAACCATAGGAAAGAGAACAAGTTGACCTTGGTTTACCTCAGAGAATTGTATTCCTCATTTGATCTGGGTTTGATTTTAGCTAATTCATCTGTTTCCCACATTTATTTCAAATAGTCAAAGCTATGATTCTTCATTTTCACTTTGTACCATATACTTTATTCTCTTAGTGTAACAGCAATGGAATACAGATCACAACAGGTGTGAATAGAACAATGTGTCAGCTGTCATTACTTGGTGCAAAGGTGTGCCTGAATGTGGTGTTTTCAAGACTGACATTTTCAGAAGAGAAATATGGCAGTATCACAAAGATGTGAGTGTTCAAACTCAGAAACCATGGAGGAATGAAAACAGAAATTTTTTTCTTGCTCTTGGAGTTCAGAACACTGTATGCAGCCTTCTGCTGCAGCTTTGCCTGAGTGAGCAGGTTTATTTGCATGCTGTCAGTCAGTAGTATTTTTAGCAAATTTTCTTTTCAGATGTTTCTTTGAAGAAGCTACTGTGGAGAAGATGAGACTACAATTTCTCTTATTCCTGTAAGTAATCTGTCTCCCTACTCTTGAATCCATGTTTCTTTCTTTTTAACTCTTGAAATAACTTCCATAAAGTACTTGTCAGGACCCATTCATTATGATTTAGAAGTTCAACAAGTTATATCTGGAACTTGTAGCACTATCATAGCTGGGCAGAGCAGGCCTCAGGTTTGCAGAAGAGTCTGGTTTGGTTGATGAGGGCAGTGGGAGAGTCCAAGTGACAAAATAGATAGAAGAACCTGTGAAATAAGCTAAAGCAACAGGCAGAAAATACAGCTACCCATTTTTTTTCTGCTTTTGTTTTCCTTCTGAATTTTACTCTTATTTAGCTGAACACCTAAAACTGGCTTCAGTATGTCTGTTCTTGCAAATGTGCTTTTACAAATGTGCTTCTGGGTAGAAGTGTGTACCTCTTAGGAAAGAATTTCTTTTACAGTTATGCTTCAGGCACTGAATAGAACTTGTTCAGACATTTCAGCATCATCAATTTTAAAAGCAAACTTGAAACACAGAATAGGGTAATAATTGGGGTACATTGGGTACTAATCTTGATTGTCTCTTTAAAACTCTGTATCAAATGGTCTGATACTTTACTGCTAAGTTATCTATGCTCTTAAACAAGCACTATTCAGAGCTCTGGATTTATATTTCCTATTTAAGTACACTGAACTACAGTCACTCAGTTAATAAGCTAAGGCCTGAAAACATTCAAATGCACATGATATTGCTTGTGCAGCAGCGATGGAAGGATGAGTCAAATCACCTCAGCATTTCTCAGATGTAATCATCCTGTCAATGCTATACAGTTCTTATGGGGGTTTCCTTCCTGAGGAGAGAAACCAACAGTTTTCAAATTATAACAAAGGAAGCCATCAGAGTTTAAGACGTTGCATCATATTTCCCCAAAAGATTCTATGCTTTGTGATCAGTTCTCCACGTTTTGAGCTGAACTTCAATTACAATCTGAAAGCATGACATACTCACGGGATTAACAACCCCTTACCCATTTAACAATGAAAACTGTGAATTTTGCAAACTAAAGAATGCATATTAAGCAAATATGGGCACAATTATAGCAGAAGAATTTCCCTATGGTGGACTCTATTAGATTGTGAAACAGTTTCTCAAGGGAAATTGTGGAATCCTAATAGCTGGAGATGGTTTAAGCTGTGGGGAAAGAACCTTTCATTGGTTAAGGCAGCTGGAAAATGAGTTTAAACATCGTTTCTGGACTCTAATTTATATCTAGTAAGGAGAGTGACATTCTACGTCCTACTGCAGGGGCAAGTTGCCTTGTAAGCTTGAGAATTCAATGGGCAAAAGGTGAGTAAACTAGGAAAGCAGCAGCAAAGGCATATTTGAATATTTTATAATGCATGCTTATTTTGCATAAATGTTTCATAGCAGATAGCTGCAGACTGACACAAAAGTGAAAGTGCATTTTAGGCAAAACACTGAGGGTGCAAAATCTCCTGAAGTAGAACAACAACAATGATCTTTAACTGACAATCCTACTTCACTTAACAAAGAATTTGGTGTTCTTCTCTTTCTCCTTCTGCCCTTCTGCCCCTCCTCTATATTCCCTGGATATTTAATGCCTTACATAGTGGCCTGGTGAGCATATGTTCTTGGTTAAGGGCCATTGTTTATGAAATTGTTGCAGGTTTCAGATTTCTTTGTGGCAAGCAGAACACCCA
This sequence comes from Grallaria varia, assembly GCA_013396735.1. Taxonomy (NCBI): domain Eukaryota; kingdom Metazoa; phylum Chordata; class Aves; order Passeriformes; family Formicariidae; genus Grallaria; species Grallaria varia. The sequence continues at coordinate 32,717 of VWZG01002504.1, read as the reverse complement.
GGCCCCCGGCTGGTAGCAATTGGAGCCATTCAGAGGTATGTAAACATTAGAGTGAGGAATTTATGAGTCTGCAGTTCAGCTGTGTGGAACATTTCTCAACTTGGATCTTTTTTTCTCTTTCGTGTGTGTAAATAGATTCCTTGACTTCAAACACAGCTGAACGGTACCTGGGTGTAGATAGAAAAGAACAACATCTGGAAATAATAACTGCTTAGCCATTAGTCTAATGCCTATAGAAGCACTAAAATAATATTCAAGTTTAAATTCAGAAAGTTGTTCCAAATGAATCACCCAGATGATTCTGGCCTAAGCAAATAACTAGGATGTAAGGTGTAAGGAGATACAATTAGGAGACTGCAGTAGATCATTCCAGTTATGGACTACATATCTAAAAAGATAAGAAAATGAAAATTCCTGATCAGTGAAAAATTCTCTGGAAAATAAAGCTGGCAATTGGAATTATATTAACAGCTAAAAGATTACCCACACAGGAAATATCTGTACTTTGCCATGCAATGTAACCTTTAGTACTGCAGAAGAATTTTACCATGACAATAAGGTCATTGTCATTCATTTCTGAAAAATGTCTTATTGTGAATGATGGGGGAAAAAAGGCCCATGATCAAAGTTCTTTTCACCCTCCCCTATCACTTTCAAGTCTCTGAATGTACTGTACATTTTAAGCTTATCTAAGTGACTTAATGAGACAGAAAATAGCATTTGTGAGGATGCATAAGTATGAGCTAGTGGATAGATGTTTTGTCATCATCCTTGAAAGAAAAATAGTTCTTGAAGCTGCACATATAAACCAATGGTGACTGCAGAGAATGATTCAGTAAGATTCATCATACCATTCCTCAGTGGTGAGAAGAAGAAAAACAATCATAAAAAGAATCAATCAGTGATTTCAGTGACTTTATTCTCAATATTAAAAGTACACTCATATGACTCATATGTCTTTGGACTCTTAGAATTTAGTTATAACATTTTGATAAAACTCTGGGTAAAAGAGAATTTCACTTAGATGTTACTGTATTTAGTGCATTTATTGCTGTCAGTTTTTCATTCTACAGTGGACCAAATGCCTTCCTGTTTTTCAACTTTTTTCCTGAAATGTATACTAAGAAATGGAGGGGGAAAAAAGCATCATATCTACTTAACACATATTCCTCAAAGCCACTGGATAATAGGTTCACAGTGTTGTCATATGTTGCATGTGCAATGCACATGAAAAAGTCAAAACATGGGGTTACTTATTTCCTTAATATCCCAGTGCAGATAAATGACATATATATAATGAAACTTCTCAGCTGAAAAAAATATAATCATGCATGCAAAGGACATAAGACAAACATTTGTTTTACTGTAAAAATTGATCCAAAGTTTCAAAATCTAAATTCTGAACAGAGAAAAAGGTTGTTTGTTTGGTTGGGGTTTTTTGTCAAGATGCAGTTTTTCCTCAGAGCAACATTTTAGGATAGTCTAAAACTAGTCCCATATAATTTAAAGGTGCTCATTAGGCAACATCTGATTTGCAATTCAAACAAATAGTATGTTGCAGATGAGAATTTATTCTGGTTATATTTTAAACCAAAACAGAATAGAAAAACAAACAAACAAACCCCACCAAAAAACCCAAAGAAGAAAACATATGCTGTCAGAGGTGATTTATGATTCTGAAATAGATAATAAAATTATAAACATCCCCTTCCATGTGTGACTGTAGAGACAATATCCATGAAATGCCTGTTTGCCAACAGTAGGTCAGCTGGAAATTTGCACTGTGGCAATGGAAATTCACCTGATACTGAATGTGCAAAACCAACTGGAGGTCTCTCTGTCTATTCCTAGTGCAGGTTTTTGTGTAAATTTGTTGAGGTGTTCATATTTCTACTATGACATTTTCTCAGCAGAAAAACCAGTTTAGCTACAGTAGGGATATGATGAAAGGCCTGCTTATTTGTATCCATTCCACCTAAGGCTGTGGCTGTGTGTAATTTGCTCTAGGCTAAAATTTGGCATAGGATTTAAGATGCAGTTTTCCTCAAGTTTTGAAAGGTCCTTAGTGTCTGTTGATGTTTCATTTCTTTCCCCTAAACAAACCTAGAAATAAAAAACCGCAACAAAACCCACAGAACCAAAAAACAAATTACTTCAGATATTTGTGGAGGCAGCTTGCATCAAAAACCTCATTCTGTTTCGTTATTTTTCTAATTCTTGTGTTTTCTTTCTATTTTTTTTTTCCTTAGTGTAATTGTAGAGGCATGTGAGCTACATGGATGGAATTCTGAAAATATTTTAACTTCCGTAGTAAGTATAACTTTAACAAGAGTTAAACCAAAGCAAGGGAACTTGAGAGAAAGACACAACTTAGCTTCAGGTACAGCAGTACCATACACAGAATTCAGGAAATCCTTCCCAACATGAGGCTGGGAAACCATTTGAAATGTTTATATTTTAGCTCCTGGATGTGGACAAGAAATGTACAGCTAAGTATGAATTAACTCTCTTTTCCCTAGGGCATTCTCATGAACTGTTAACATATTGTGGGCATCTTTTGGTCCTAAACAATTAGTTGAACTGTTCAAAGTGTTGTTGACTGTTTATGTTTTTGAAATTGTTTTGTGAATTTATTTTGAGATAGTACCTATTTATTTATCCATGTATAGGCTGAGTAGTGTCTAAAAGATAACAAAACAAAACAAAAAAAAAAATCAGTATTTTCGCTTCTGTTCTGCAAAAGAGCGGTTCAATCACTTGGACTCTACCACTGTGAAAATATTCCTGGTTCAGAAACGTATCATCCAAGCACAGTGGAATTTTAAAACAATGCAAGGAGGCACAGTATCACTAGTTTCAGTAGCAATTCACAGGGAAAAAAGTGACATTCTGTTTCTCGTATTGCTTGCCTTACTGCAGTACACAGAAATACCCCACAAATGCATTAAAGAACGTGAATAGTGATGTTTGCAAAAGATGTATGTATCTGGGAGTTGCTACTTATATTTCTGAAAACAAACTCTTTAAAAACCTTCCACAAAATTTAGAAACAAATGCAGCAGTCCTCTTATTTATGTTTATTTATTTTGGGATGGAGAAGGAGGAATGTCTATATTGTTCATAGGATGATGAAAGGAGGATAAAGTACACCACAAAAACGGCTACAATTCACAAATCTCTATTCATTCAAATAGCAGTATTATTAAAAGGAAAATCATAAATTCATTAAGTCACTTTACAAACGATCTTCCTGTTCCAGGAAACTTTATCCTCAGTCAGGAAATCTTAGCTTTGCCTGAGTTGATGTGTTTGTTTCTGTGTTGTTTTGTGACGTGTAACTGAGGAAACAATATATTGATATGCAATTTAATTTGTGTGTTTCTCCTTCCCTTCAAACTAAGCTTAACCATATTCAAGCAATTGACATTACACATCCCTGAAAACAGTAAATTATATTTCTCTCTTTAAAATAAGGAGAAATCTTGCAGTTGTCTAAATTTCTAAAGGGAAATCAGTATGGAAATAGCATTTCATCTTAACTACAGGCTGATGTGCGCTTATGTGTATCGTTATAAGTCTCCAAGGTATAATTATAAGTTTATTATCTGTCTTTATGAATGCCTAATAGAACAAAGTACTATTAACTTCTCTCTTCTCAAGAACTTAACCTAATGGACCAGAAAAGTACCTGACCTAGAGCAGTATTTATTGGGCATATCCTTTCTCTCTGAGGCTGCTTCTGAGCTCCTGAGGCCAAGCCAAAAGATCCTTGTTGAGTTTTCATTTGCCCCTTATGCAGACACAACTTTCATTTATTTTAATGGGAGTTGTGCTTGATCCGATTCCCTGACACTTATGTGATGCAGAGGAGTAGATTGCAGGGGAGGTGTTAGTAATGGCCTTTAAAACTGTCAAGGGCCCAAAGGACAGTGATGTTATCTCAAGGAGAGCTTTTGTGCAGGAGTCATTTTATTTAGTGTTCCGTATGTCTGTGAGTGCATGAACTCTCTCTCTCCCCAGTATGCACACTGAAGAAACTCCTCAATATGGGCTGTATTTTCCTCCCTTCTGCTGTGGTGTATGCGTCTGGGTTCCCACTTTGTGTTTCTGCTCGTGTTAGAAAACACAATGGTGTTTTCAGATGATTCAAAATGCCTCGCTACAGCAGTGTCCTCTGTGCGGGACAGTACAATTAGCCTGGCAGCTTTAAGTGGGGACTTTTTTCCTTTTTTTTTTCTTGCGCAGTCCCATAATTCAGATTACAATTCAGTGGTAAGTAACACTCTGAGATATTCAATGATTACAGTCCTTCCTGTCCTCAAGAATTAGTTATAAAGTCAAATGGAAGGACAAGCATATACCACAGCAAAGAAAATACAGCATAGCTCCAGAAAGGCACAATTAACAAAGTTAGGCTTTTATTCTGAAAATAAGAGAGACAAATCTACAGTGACTCAGTTACAGAATGACCTACTGAAGGTGTAACACATTCTGTTAAGTCTTCAAAAGGAATGAATATTGTGTATGTTATTGTACCATCCATGCTTCCAGGTTCTTGCTCCTTGCGATAACTACCTGAACCCTTGGGAAATCTATGCTTTTAACAGTCAACATACAGCCCAATCAGAGACTCCATCTAACAAAATACATTTATTTTTAAGGAAATGTTTGCAGAAAACACAACTTCTATCCCTAAATCTCCACCCAAAGCTAAAGAAAAAATCCAACAACAGATCAAAAAACATGGAGAGAGAAACAAGTGTAAGTTTTCCTCTTCCCTAATTAACTCATTTTTTTTTTACTTAATACATAGCCTGAAAGAACTAAAATTATTTTTTTCCATCCAAAATTTGATTTGATGGTAAAGAAAAATAATCAAAGTAGTGGAAGAGGTATAGCATTTTATTATCAATATTTAGCATAACCTGAATGGATTATGGGAATGATGAAGAATGCATGAAGGTAATTTTTGAAGTAGCTGTTTGTTCAGTAAGCTAAATGATACTACACTGTTCCTTCTGGTACAGAAGAGAAGTTGTATGATCTGTTCCCACATCTAGTATGCATGGCTCTGAGATGTTCTTGCACTTCAATATACATGTATTCCTTGTCACCCAGTTTTCTTAGCATACCAGGAAACTGAAAGAGAAAGAAGCTATGAATTATGTGTGAAGTCTCATCCTTGAACCTTCACAGTTTTTGCCATCTTGTGTCCTAAACCTCAGAATCTTTTAAATTTACTGCAAAGATTTTTATGTCAAATGACAGCTAGCCAGTGCGGCACTTCTAAATGTGACTCTAATTTTATCATGGAGTTCCGGTGACAGCGTCAAACCTTGCAGGCTTTACTTCTGAAGCTGATGGAGATAGGAGAACCCTGAGATAAGATAACTTCTTTCCCATGTAAACTTCAGACTTAAGTTTATGTTTTATCATAACAGATGAGGGAAACATTTCAAGGGAAGGGGAACTCAACAATCTGATTTCTTTTGCCTTCTGCCATCAACTTCTCAAAGAGAGCAGGAGAATAGAATTACATTGCAAAAATACATTTGGACACCCATTTTTTTGTGACACAAAATCAATACATTTCAGTACTTTTAGCCTATGACATTACTCAATGAAAATTGTGAAACTTTAAGTTTTCTTCATTGTTTATTAAATAAAATTGATATGAAATCAAGGACCTGCCATATATTACAGAAATTACTGAAAGCCTCAACACTTAGTCCTAATTACCTTCAGTAATCATTATGTTATTACATATTCAATATGCCATGCAATTTCAGAATGATGTCAGAGACTGATGGCTTTGACTCATTCAGCATTTCACCGGAAATGCCTTAACATTTTGAACTAAGTAGAAAAAGCAATGTAAGCTGACAAGGATTTTTAAAGCTCCTAAGGTATTCTACAACTTCATAAAGTAATTTAAAAATTACACACTTTGGAAAATTCAAAATGTCTGTGTACAAGGCTATTAAAAATTCACTAAGGAGATGAATCCCTTGGTTTTGGGTGGAAATTTTTCAGACTCTGTACAAACACAGCCATATCTGACATCATAAGCAAATGTTATGCATTTGGCTGTCACTTTTCATGACAGAAAGAGAAGACTTTAAACTTAAAAAGCTTAAATTAAATTAAATGAATCTAGAATTGAGTAAAATTTAAAAAAAAAAAATCATCACTGGCCTTGCAAAATATTTTTTCTTTTTCTATTTCAAAAACAATAACTTGGGTTAGAAAGTGAAATGTGCTCTAACCATGAGCAGTCTTTTCCATCAACTGTGGAACATTATCTCAGTACACTAGTGTCTAGTCATAATCTGATTAACTGCTGATTTACCCATTTCCTAGTTTTGGACATTTGGAAATTAACACATTTATAGCACAACAAGTAGAACATGATATTTTTAACCAAACAGAATTTGTCATTCCCATGAAGATCAAAATCATCTAGCACTGACTGAGTACTAGTTAGTCATAATTTATGTTTTATACTAGAAAAAAAATCAAAAGACAAGAACTGGTACAGCATACAGATCAAGTAATTCTAAGCAGCTGGATAAAGGAAAATCTACCAAACAAGATAAGGAAAAATAAACATTTCCTTTACTCCCCTCGCACAGAGAAACCATGGAGAAGTTTTTGAATATTATTTGCATCTTTGTGGCCAGGAGATTAAAACAACTAATAATTAAGAGGACTAAAAGTTATAAATATTGGTACTAATTATTACTATAAAGAGGAAATTATACTGTAGCTTTAAAAACAAAAAAAACAACAAGAACAAAATTCCCAAAAGCTTCACAAACAAAAAAACACTAAATATACCTGCCTGAGACAGAATTCTTTCTTCATAAACAACATATTATCCTAAGAAGAAATGCTTGGAGCCTCTTTTGTTAGAACAGGAAAAGCAGAGAAGTACTCCAAGCACTGGTCCACCATTACAGAAAGTATAACAGGCGATGACATAAAAAGTTTTTCCTTGGTCTTATTTTCTCTGACAATACAATAGATTCTTTACATGTGTCCTTGTTGCCTTCAAACCACCTGTATGAATATTCAGACACTGATGTCTTTTTGGTTTTATCTATTCCCTTTTGCGTATTTTTGTACAAGAACTTTAGTAAATGCCTGTGAAAGGATGTGGTAAAGCTGATGTGCGAGACAGGTCTTCAATTGGCATTGTAAATTACCTAGATTAATTTTGAGCAAATAGTTCAAGCATACTTTTCCAACTGCAGAGTTTAGTCTTTCCTTTTTAGCTTATAACTGAGTTCTCTTTTAAGCATTTTAACCTTGTGAGCTAGAAAATAATCATTGTTGTTCTATCACTCTCCTTTGGACAAAAGCAAATCAAGGAAGTGTATGTAGATTAGCCCAAGGAACAGAAAGGTGTTTTCTGCAAATGCAAGAAACCTGTATAGCCCATATGTAAAGCTTCCAGTAAAGGAACTGGCCATGTTTCAAATCCTTCAGTTGTTATAATAAGCCTTTAAATTAGTAAAATGTAGAGAATTTGCTCTATTGCACTAATTTAANCAAATGAAAATTATTGATATCTTTTATGTTTTATCTGGTATGATAGTGAAGGAGGCAACAGTATACTAGCAAAAGAAAGCTTTTTCAGAGCTCAGCATGGCTGCAGGGATTTTATGTGCTCTGACATCAGATTGATAATTTTTGATTAAAAAGCAACATGCAGGATGGTGTACCATTAAAGCCTTAGTATCTCAGCATTAGGATGCTGGTATTGTGAACAACAAGAGGGGAAGTTGAAAAGGAAGCTATACTTTGCTATGTTTTAGGATTGTTCACACACAAGGACAACAGGGAACCAAACATGCCTACTGTGGCTATGAATACAGGATAATTTCTTGTTTATGTCAAGAATTTGACACTCCAAATGAAGTCACGGTAGAACTCAGTGTTTAAGGATTGGAGCAAATGTATATCTCATCAAATCTACTTTCTCCTATAAATTTAGTTCACATGAAACAGAAGAATTTTGAAACATTCAGTGATTCCTGGACTACTGACATCCTAATTAAAGCTACTTTTCTGTGTAGGTTGCCAGAGTTATGAAAGCCTGGAGAAGGAAATATCATTTCCTCAATAAATATACATTAAACCCATATTTCCAGGAAGTTTCAATTTGACTTTCAGGCACAAGGAAAAACATAGCCATATAATATTTTCCGAGAAATGCCAAACAGTGAGAAGATATCAGAGCTGTAACTGCCTTTGTGGGTCATCTGTAGAGACCACATGGCAGAAGCCTAGACATGTGTTGTAGAGCTTCACAGAGGAATTTTTAGGTGATCAGGAAAGTGCTACATGCATTACTTAAAAGCATAAGAATATATGATGTTCTTCCTACTGGGTCAAAGAATCAGCCCATGCAGCCTAGGGCCCAGTCATCAACACTGGCAGTGGGCAGTGTTTAGACAGAGAACATGAATCTGGTTGCTTTTTGCAGTCCAAACTGTCGATGGCCACAGCTGTGGTTAAATGGTAAACTGTTGCTTAGACATTTTGGTAAATTAAGATCTAATCTTTTTTGAACTTACTGACTGCCTTTATCTGCAACATCCTAGGGCAGCAAGCTCTATAAATTCACTACCTGCTGCTCCAAGAAGGACTGTCTTTTATCTGCTTGAAAATAACCTCCTTCTTGTTTGAAGAACATTTATTTCTAATATTGCAGTTTGGTAGACAACAACTTCATATTAGTTTTCAGAATTAATAATATCCCCACTCAGCATTCTTTACCGCAAAAGAGATTAGTAAATCCTATCCTATCCTATCCTATCCTATCCTATCCTATCCTATCCTATCCTATCCTATCCTATCCTTTCTGTAATTTAACCAACTTTCAGTTCGTGAAGGAAACTTTTCACAAGCCTATAATAATTTAGTTTCTTTAACAGCTGTTAGTGAACATTTTTTTGAAAATCCAAATACACTGGGTAAACTATATCTTGTTTATACTCATGCCTGTTGTCATTCTTCCAGAACTGAAGCAGGTCAGAGAGGAAGGCTTTCCCCTTACAGATATGCTGACTCTTTCCCAAAAGGTTCTGTTTATTGATATGTTAATAATCTTATTTTTTTTATTAGACTCAGCCATCCTCCCAAGAATGGAATCAAAATCATTGCTCTTGTGATTCTCACAATCCTAGCTAGATCTCTTTTCATACCTAGATAACTTTGACAATCTCCCTGTCCTGTATGCATGGTGGCCTCACAACAGCAAGCTGCGCGCCATGATGAAATATCATCTGGTCCTGCTGACTTATGAGCATCTAATTCATCTATTTTGCCCAATACATCCTGTATATTTTTAGAAGTGATTTAATCCTTTTGGCCTATATGCTACAAAAGGGCTTCAGACGTGGGAATCTGTCCATTGTCTTCCACAGTCAAGTCCAAGTCAAAGAATTAATGGTGCTTAACCATTATAGCCTTGTCACACCTGAGTTTTCTTTCTGAATTTTGCCACAGTGTGTGGTCTCACCAATTTCCTATCATGTCTGGTTTTGATGTGCTTAGAGGCAGTTTTGCTATGAGTCTGAGCATACTTTGCCAGGTGCACTTCATATTCGTTTTGCATTTTCATAATTTCCTGTTTATGAATGATCTGCATATTTTATTAGTTTTGTTGTTCTCTATAATTGGTGTGTTTTTAATTTTTTAGATGTTGACCTTTCCTCTGTGTTATCCTCCTTAGCTTTTATTCTGAGCTGCTGACCTAATGTAAGATTTTGAGGTCCTTTAGACATTTTGTTTTATTTTAATGCCATATTCATTTTAATTGGGCTTCCACTGTAAAACATTTTAGGTAGAGTTCAACATGAAAAGAGGTTTTTTGGGGTTTAGAGTATGTTTTCTTTGTTGCTTGTTTATTTTGATTTAAGGGTTTTTGTTTGTTAGTTTTGACTTGGGCTTATTCTCAGGGTTTTCTTTCCCGTTTGTTTTGTTAAGTTTTCTTCCTTTCTGAAAATTCAAAACTCATATTCTGGTTTGGGGTTTTTTTTGGCCTGTTTCCTGCTTTTAAGCCTTCTTTTGTCACAGTCGTTACCACAGAACAAATGTCCCGATAATAACACTTGAAATGGGTCCTCCTGAACTTCGCGAGACCAAGTTCTTAACAGAATATTTTCCTATGAGTTCTAAGACATTATTTTTTGTTCTAGAAATAAACCATTCATCCTAACAAAAAATAAAGTTTACATCTCATTCCATTCTATAACTTTCTAGCTAGGTAATCAGAATTATTCCCACTTGGTACTTCTCCCAAACGTGAAACTTTTTCCATCTCGCTCAGAGTTTCCTATTGTTCTGATAAGGGCAGGCATAGTTCCATGCTAGTTCTACATTTTTCTTAATAACATGTGATTTCCATGTAAAATTAATAATTTTTTTAGTTTATTATGATCATAATTCAATGCTGCTTAGTGTTCATACTTCACACTGTGCCATTCTTCCTCCATTATGTCCTAGTCTAGAATTCCTAGGAAGCTGGCAGCCTGGCAACAGAACATTTCATGGCTTATCCTCCTTCTACCAAATTTCTGAGTTACCTGCTATGTCAGGGTAATTGTTTTGACTCCAAACATTGTAATAATTCCTTATGTTATTTTCCTGGGTCCCAGCATATGTAAGGAAGCACTAATAAGTTTTGCCCCCATTTGACTGATTTATGTAGCATATCCTGCATATAAAGTGTTATGCTTGCCTTGTTAATTTCCTTCCTCTCTTTAGAGAGGCACACTTAGCATTAATTTTGATATCACTTCTGCAGACTGTGTCAGCCCAAAGGACCTGTTCATCTGCAACAACTGCTTTTCTTTTAACTTCTGATATAAATAATCCCTTAAGGTATTTTGGTTTTTTACCATTATAAGTTGCAGCTGGCTTCTTTCTACTCAGGCCCCTTCTATCCATAAAGTTCTGCAGTTCCTGAATAAACCTACTGTTTATTCAGTCCTTCTGTTGACTCCTTCACATATCTAAACTCTAGACTTCAATCTGTATGTAGAATTAAATAGAATTTCAAAGCTGAAGAAGAGCTTTCCAACTGAAAACTAAGGAGTGAAAAAGAATGAAAGCGGGTAAGGTTAAAAGCAGACAAAGCAAAATACTGTCGTCTTCAAAAAAATTGAAGTTTCTTGAGGCATTGTGAAATCTCATAGTGACCTTCAATTCAGTAAGTATGAGTCAGAGAAATACCCGTGACAAGCACATAGCATGGCAGACCTAACTAGATTATTATAAACCTATGAGTTTTAAGAATATCCAGGATGTGAACAATGGCTACGTATCTTTTCAATNCCAAACTATGCAATGTGGAAAACATTCTTCTGAAAATGTCAAAAAATTATTCTTCCAAGTTTCTACATTTTACAGTCATCAGAACATTTTCTTTTCAAGCCCTTAAGGGATATAGTTTTATAAAACAAATTTACTTTAAGCCATTCACTGTTTCAAAACTCACTTTTAAAAGGCAATATTAAGTAGAAGATTATAAAAAAAACCACAACTCCAGATGAAAATCATAACGTGTTCTTGTTTGTGCTGTGGAAAGATAAAACGGCAGCCGACTTCTCAATATTGCATGGGCGAAGAGTGGGAAGGGGGAGAAAAAATTTATTTTTAGACTTAGGAATGATTTTCTTGATTGACATGTGAAATACAGTCTAAGCACTGAGGAACTTTATAGGCTACAAGTACAAGGATTTGAAGTGATTTCTGTGTTCTGACAGATCTCTAGCAAAAGTCATATGTTTCTTCTTATATAAGCAGGAAGCAGAAGAAAGCACTTGTCTAGGTAAACTGGAAAAATCCAGCTATTCTAGTGCTGCTGTTGTTGGTTTTATTACCATTTGTAAGTAGAAAGAGAATTCATGATCACACTGTCCCCATATGAAAGTTTACATAGCAACTGTTCTTGAGACAGTCAATACAAATATTGCAATTTTTTATCATCCCCTCCAAAACTGGGTCAATGCATTTTCTTTTTTCAGTTACCATCAGTTGCAAATTTGTAATTTGTTTCTTCTCTTTCAAGACAAAAAACATTTACTCTGGTATATCATAAATTTCATTTTTCACAGGACCACATATTTGATACCTATTTTGAATGACTATTTTAACCCTCGAAACTCTTTTTCCTTGATTCTTTGGAGTCATCCTTGTCCAACTTGCCATAGAGGAAATACTAGGTTCCTAAGAAGTAAAATAGAATATGTTTTAATGCTAGATGATTTCTTAAGTTTAGTAACATGTTCTTTTTAACTTCACAGTAAGTAAAGCTTTGTCTACAATCAGGTTAGTCCTGAAGCACTCATCACTGCCTTCCTCAAAAATACCCAAGTAAAGGTTCCATTTAGAACATAGCCACAGAAAAAGAAAAAAGCAAATTTTTTCAGGTGAATATTTGCAATTTTCAGTGCAAGCAGTGAGTTCTGTATACTTGAATAAATCATCAGATGCTATCAGGTACATTCATCACATTCATCCAAATTGCATGTATCTGAGATTTATAGAGATGGAAGCCTAGCATTCAAATTTATTAATGTGAAGCTGGTGGTACTTCATTTCTATTACAAAGGCTTTTTCTGATCTGAGAAAATGGTACCACACCATGAACCAAACTGAACTTGAAATCTTATGTGAAGATTGAACAGTTCAGAAAAGGTTTCTGTTGTTTTCAAGACAGCACCACAGTTGATTATATATTAAATTTAAAGCCAATGCAGTCCTATCTAAGGAAGAGATATTTAAATGATGGTTTTCTGGCTAGGTTTGAGAATACTAAAAAAAAAGTGTAAGAGGCTATATGCCATAATTCTGTACTGGTAACTATGAATGGTCTCTCAGACAAGGACTTCAGTCACTTATATGAATCCTTTACTTTAATAGGTACTTTTGGACTGGCTGTCCACAATTTTGAACTTTATTGATTTTTTTTAAGAAGTAAATCAGTGTGGATGCATCAAAAGTGAAAAATGGTTTTCTTTAGGATTTTAAATATGGATTTGGCTTAACGTAATGCTCATTATACTATGACGTTGCCACCCTGGAGTGTGAAGCATGAAGAACGGTGCTGACAATTGCACTCAAAGACCTAAGTACGACCCGTCAGCCCAACTGAGATAGGAGTTGCAACATGCTTTCCTGAATCACAAATAAGAAGTCTAGAGAGGAAGTGTGTTTTGTTTATGAAATCTACATTTAATGGAGTTACCTATTTGAAAAATACTGGTACCCAAAATAAAGACAAGTAACATCTAGATGTGATGATCCACCCTTAAGGGGAAAGAAAGAGATCTGGATTTCACTGTTAGTTTTTAAAGCTGAGTTTTACATGATAACACAAGACACCTCACAGTCTTGCTCCCCGGGTAATTTCTTTGATGATCTCCTCCCAGTCTTCTAAGTAGGTGTAAAAGAACACAAGTGAGATACGTACAGTGACCCGCTGATGCAACTCCCATTCAAGATTCTCAGTGTTTTCAATCTAATTCCTTGTCAGACAGCAAGGATGTTGAGAGGGTGTAAGTATTCCCCTGATAATGATTCCAGATTCTCCCACTCTAATTCAGGCTGGTCAGTACTTTTTCATAAGAAATATAAGTAATTGTTATTTAACAAGGTAATTCAGAGCCCTAAAGTGACAATTATAGCTTTTTTTACTATTTTTCTCCTCTCATATTCATATAAATTAGTTTCCTCTTCTGACAGGTTACAAGCTGGCTGGGCCCAATGCGTCACTCCAATGTAAAGACAGCAAATCAAAGTGCCATTATTACTGCTATTGTTATTATTTCATTATTATTGTGTCTAATTTAAGTTAAAAAAACCAAACAAGCAAACAAAGCATTTGTTATTGCACAGACTCCAACCAGCCCTTGGTTCGTTTGCTTCCACCGTTCATTCTTCTTTAATCAATAAAGGCAAAGAAGATTTGATTTCATGATGCCCTCATTTTTGCAGGTTGGTGTATCCAAATTCTTCAATTTGTTTACTCAGATGCTGTTTCCTTGGAAACAGCAGTCCATACACTTCACACAGTTTAATGTCTGTTCTACAAACTGATTAGAAAAAAAAAAGTGGAAACAAGCACTATTTAATGATTGGTTAATATTTAAATATATATAATTATTTTAGTAGTTTTTTTCTTTTTTGTCCCATAATCTACATTTTTAGGAACCATTTAGATGACAAGTGTTAAAGAAGAGATATAGTCACTAATCAGGACAGCTAGGTTTGTTTGCAGAAAATGTATCCCTGAAATCAATATTGCAAGACTTAAATTTACTGCTGAGATCCTGAGGATAGTTTAACATTGAGCGAGTCTCTGGGAGTGCAGGGAACATGAGATGAAGAGAAGTTTCAGAGCTGTTATCCATTATTTTGCTCCCAGAAGGGAATTTTTTTCTCAGAAATAATGTTTATATTTAATTTAACCATTAAACAACATACAGGGTGCCCTAGATGTTGATTTATGTTACAAATTAGGTACAAATACTAAGAGCACCAAACTACCCTGTACACTTTGTCTTTTATGACCAAGTAAACATCAACCATGCTGTTGGATGTTTTTAGTGTTTCTCTTTTTCTGCACAAGAAATTTAAAAAGTACATGAACATTAAAAATAACAAGCTCTATTATTTCATTCTTCCATGTTTCTATTGTGGCAGGAAGATTGAACTGTTTCTTTCTCATTAGTCTGCTATAGAATAATTTCAATCAGTTTATATGTTATTTTTACTGAATGAAAAAGGTCTTACACTTAGTCTCTAACATTTTAACTTTAGGGTTGTTCTCCAATGTCTCTTTGGTTTGGGTCATGTGGTCATTCCCCTCCCCCTCCAGTCCCTTTTTCCCCCCAAATATATTATTTTCAAGTGCAAAAAACCACATGGCTTCTTTCCCAAAACTGGTTCCCTGAACAACAAAACCACAGTGCAAGGGCAACACCATAGCTCATGATTAGAAATCTGAATCAAGATGTAGGAGACCAATTCTATGCCATATGCCTAATATGTCTGGACTAAGCAAATAAAAGATAGATTTACTTTATATGAATAAAGGATGCTTGCTCAATAAACATGATTTCTTACTGTAATATCAAACTTTTTCCTAATGTTTATGAAGTCCTTCCTTCATATATCTTTTTCTACCTGCCTTGAATACTTTCACTAGATTTTGAAATAGGAGTAACTTCCCCAACAAAAGTAACCTGCTAAAAAACAATGACGTCAATCAAAACATCCTCTGCTAGGTCCCAGAGTTGAAACACAGAAAGAGAACATATATTCAGTATGTTTTATTTCTTTCTTTTCTTTTTATTTTTCTTTCAGAATAAAGGCTGTTTTTTATTATTTCTCTTAATACTAGAAGGTGTTAATCCATCAGTAAACCAGAATTTCAAGATCCAGGCTGTAAATTTTAGGTCACTGTTTCACTTTCAGTCCAGGGTAGTAGTGACCCCAGACTCGTACTTTGTGAGAGTTCTTTTATGCTCTATGCGGGTTGCCAAGCTCACTGCACGTTCCTATATAAATACACCGATACAATCTAACACCACTTTGACAAGTCCTACCTGAGAAACTAAGAAAATAATGTAACATATTGTCATGTTTTCAGGGGGGATAGAGCTAATTTTCTTCCTAGTAGCTGGTACAGGGCTGTTTTGGATTCTATGTGAGAATAATGTTGATAACGATATTTTAGTTTCTGCTGTGCAGTGATTACCTTATGTCAAGGACTTTTCAGTGTCCCGTGCTCTGCCATTGAGCAGGTGCACATGACCAGGAGAGTTGACGCAAACCAGGCTGTTCTATAGGGATATTTCATACCATGAAGTGCCATGCTCCATACACAAACTGAAGGCATGACCGAGAGGGGCCAGTCATTGCTGGCGGATTAACTGAGCATCCGTCACCAGGTGGTGAGCAATGGCATTGTACATAACTTAGTTTTTTAGTTGAGTTTTCTTCTGCTTTCTCACTTTTTGTTATCAATCTCCCTTTTCAATACTCTTGTTGCTAGTAGCGTTATTATTAGAATATTTTATTTCACTTATTAAGCTGTTCTTATCTCAACCCATGCATTTAACCTTTTTTTCTGATGCCCCTCTGATGGGTGGAGGAGAGAGCAAGAAGCTGTGGAAGAATATACCTTCTATATTAGATATGAAGTAAATAGGTGATGAAGCTTGAATAAGGGGAGCCTATATTGATTTTGTTCAGTGATGATTTTACTCTCTATAACTCTCTAGAAGTCTTGTTACCAAATTTATCAATGAATTTAATTTAGTTTAAAAATAATTTAAATAAATTGATTTTTTTCTCAGTAAGTTATTTCACTCTTTGGGAAAAGGGATGGCTGGGGGTAGGAGATACTGTTAGTCAACTTTTAAAACAGGTATTTCTGTCCACATGAGCAATCAAGCACCAAGATTATACCTATTTCATCAGGGTGAAAATTAATTAGTAGCTAGAAGAAAAATTCTGAATGTTTTTGCACCTTCAACTCTCAAAAGTGAGCATCCATTCTTAAGTACATATTTTACCTGAAATACTCAACAGGGAAATTGAATACTTAACAATTAATTAAGCCTTTAATTGTATAATCATAGATGTGTTAATGATGCCAATGTAGGATGATTCCAGAGATAGACAAATTCAAAGCTCTATGGCTGGAACATAATTCTCATAATAATTTTTAATGTTACAGCAATCTAAGGGGCAGTTTTCCAAGCAAGATGTAAAGAAGGTACAATCTTGAAGAACCTGCATCATTTTTTCCTCATTTGAAAGCACATAGACAACATTTGACACAAAGATCACTGTTTGCACAATTAAATCTAGGCTTCTGCTGAGAAACAGCTCTGCCTTTGCAAACCTGGAAAGAATGCACTTCTTATCACACAGCTGTGTACGGTTGAGTTGCATTGTAATGTGACAATAAGAGAAGATTCAACCTTACAGAACTATTTTATTTGCTTTGTGACTGAAAAAAACATAACAGAAGGATCAAATCCTGAAGTATCCTGCAACTTGCACAACAATAAACCACAGTTTAGATGCACAAGGCTCAAATTACTTAAAATAAATATGTGACTAAAGAGGAATGGTTTGATCCTGTAAATCTCTGTAATTTTTAAATCATGCCAGATTCTACATCTAGAATATTTGAGACACGAGACAAGGTCCATGAAGGTGACTGAGGACCTGAAGCAGCCCAAATATGAGGCAAGGCTGAAAGAACTGGGATTGTTCAACTTTATAAAAATTATTTTTCAGCTATTTGAACCTTTTTGTTTCGTTGGAGTTTTTTTCTGAAAAGGTCAAACACTGGAATAAGTCAGTCTGAGAGGTTATGGAATCTTTGTCCTTGGAGATATTCAAAATTCAACTTGCCATGGCCCTGAAAAATGTACTATAGCTGACCTTGCTTTGAGGAAGAGGGGTTGACTAGGCAATCTCCAGAGATCTTTTCCAACCTCAGTCATTTTGTGGTTCTGTGAATTTTTGTGTAGTAGCTCTAACTACTGCACTAATATACCAAAACAAGAAGAGCAGGAAAGGGAAAATATTATCTTTTTTTTTTTTTTTTTTCCAGCAGAGATAGATACAATCATTCTGTAGAAATTGAGGTTCTTCTGTAAATTAATTAGCCTCGCTCTAGCCTTGCCTCATGTGGCAAAACACCTAATTTGACTATACTGGGTCTGAGTTTGTGGAATAGCCTAGTCCTGTTCTAAAAGAGATACTTGCTCATAAAAACAAAAATAGTGCTTTGGACAACTGGATAATTTCTGGCAAAAGGTACACATCCACAGTTTTAGAGTTAGTGTGCATATGAGTGGAATCCAGAATCCTGTTAAATCCAGAACATGTGCTGTTAAAGCACTTGCACTCAGATTCTGCCTAGCTGGTCAATTCTCAGTTCTTTTAGGAATCTGATCTTAAGGATCTTAAATGTAAATTACTATCAATGCTCTTACTGTTAGATGTCCCTCATGTACATACTCACTGCTCTCCTGGATAACCTAACTGAAGGGCTTTGCCTCTGGTTTTAGGTAGTTCCTACATAGAAGTAAAGGGCAGGTCCCAGCTCCCATTATCTTGCTCAAGCCCATATGCAAAAGCTCATCACCTTGCTCTATCTACTACACACATGTGCAGCCTCAAACCTGTGCCTAAATGTATGCATATACACATGTGCACAATGTGAAGTTGAAATAGCTGTAGTGGTCACAGGACCAAAAAAATTATGTGTGTAGGTGTGTGCATGCAAATGTAGTTTCTCAGTTGTGTTTGGTAGCAGCCTTATACGGTCAGAGGAAAAAAAATAAAAAAGTAAAAAAAAGGGGGGGAAAATCCCCAAGTCCTCATCTGTTTACTAAATTTTGTGAAATGTCAAGCTCCTTTAATGATTACTGAGCACCAGACTGAGGTAGAAATGTCAGCTAGCCAGCATAAATGGAAAACAAGACTATAATATTTCGTCATAGCCCTGCCAAGGTCTAACACTGTGTGGTAGTTGAAATTTTATGCTCTGGTTAGGTTTGTTGTTTTTTAGGCCTACCTGGGAAACGTGTCAGGTGACATACATTGACCAATAAGAGGTATTCCCTACTATCTCACATCATGTGGCTATATAAGAGTGAGGGAGGAAGTTCTGGGACACACTCTCTTCGGACACTCTCTTCGGTTCAGTCTCTCCTCCGGTCAGGGCGGTCTCTCATCAGGCTCGGTTCTGGTGGTGTGGGAGAAGGATCACAGCTCAGGGCTGGACGCTTCTGTATTTGGGTAATACAGGGCCTTATCTGTCTTCCTTGGGTGTATATATATATAGTACATATACAGTACTGTTTGAGTTACCTCTCTTTCCCTGTACATATGTATTCACCTGGTATTCGTGTTGTGTGCCTATANACAACTCTTTAGGTGCGTGGTCTAACTTAAATGCAGACAGTCTCCCTTTCCATCCCCTATCCTTTTTCAACGTCGTCCTCGCAACTGAGTAGTCTGAGCAGGCAAATGAAGAGTAACCTGTTAATGCTCTGTCCATCCTTTTGGTTTAGCATTTGGATTTTATAGTTTACTTTCAAAAAAAAAAAAAAAAAGTAAATTATTTTTCTGGAAACAAAAGATTGAATGAACATAAGAAGAAGTCTCCTGATATTGTCACTTCTAATGCAACAGCAATTGTCTTTAAGTTTCGGTATTTCTGTTTGAAATTGCCAGCTGCAATTTTCTGAAGAGAAAGCAAGCTGGCCAGACTCATGATTTGCCATTTGGAAACAAAACAAACAAATATGAGGGCTATCACTTTAGTATTTTGCCCTTCAAAAGAAAAAAGAGAATATGAATGTTTCAGCACAATGATATGGCTGTCATAAATGTAATGTCATCAACCTCTTTCAGTAAGAGGATCATAAAAGTACTGAAGAGGAGGAAGAAGAAAGAACAGTAGAAATAAGCAGTGCCTTTACTACAAAATATTTTGATCTGTGATCATTTGGGCAGGTTGTTCTTTGGGTTTTTTTTTCTTTTTCTTTTTTTTTCTTTTCTGCTGGCTCTGAGTATTCAGAAACTTGCATGACAACCAGATGGCAAGCACAAACTTCTGAGGTAGCTGGAGAAAAAACCAGTGCTAAGCCTACAGGAATGGTGCCACTTCAGTTTGATTTCAGATTCTGTCAGTCCATCTGTAAGAAGATGAAGGAAATAGTAAAAACACCTGTAACTAAACTATATAAACAGCTCAAAGAATTACAGTTATGAGTAGTATGACAGTGTCCAGCCTAATGCAGGTGAAGATCTGGTGACACTTACTCAAGGTCTGCTAGCAGTCCTTTGTATCTCATGTCTTATTTTGCTCCTTCTCTTTGTATTTCATTGCTGTGGCAAACTCATGAAATCACTTTGAATCCAGGCTTTGTAATGTGAAAGCGAATTTTCATCCTGCTTAAGCATTTAAAGGTATATTGCTCAAACATGCAGGTTATATTGAGTGTGCCGGTCTGTGTATCCATTAGAAACAATGAACATTACTGCTGCTACTCATGTATTTATTTTGATGTAATTTGAAGTGTCTGCCTCTGTCTCCAGGCATTTTTAGAGTAATTAAAGTGTGCAAACATGAACATAGAAATTCACATAAAACATAGAGATAGTCAAAGTTGCCCAGTTAAAGCAAAACTATTTTTGTGTAGTGATACTTCCAATCAGAATATTTGAAATGCTCAGTGCCACATTACATGTCTGATTCTTCTGGGAAATTAAGAAAATAATGCCACATTTTGCAAGGTTTTGAATGGTATTCCACATATGTGTGTAAAAATTACTTTTATGTGTTCTGCAATATAATATAATGTGAGTGGGCTGGGCTGAATCATACCAACAGGAGAACAGGTAACAGCAGTTACAATATGCACCATCAAAGCCCCTTAATTTCAAACTAGATGTTTTTTATTTCAAACATTTCCAGTGATCACATCCTCACTTCTGTTACACTGAAGTGTTGATTTACAAAATTGTGTCCCAAGATTTTAGAACTTTCTAAATTAAATCAATGACAATCATAGCTGTGTGATGAGCACCTTTCCAAACGAAAATTACCTCTCAAATTTTTCAAAAGTTGATGTGTTGCAGTGGCCTGTCCGTCATGGGGGTGCTGTGCTTGTGTAAACACAAAGGTCTCAATTCAATTACTTATTTGCTATCATAGAAGTGACATCTGAGGTGCCTTAGGATCTTGGAGATGCCAGTGCAAACTGACTGATAAGACGGAAACCCTATTGGTTATGCAAGGCTTTCTGTTGTGGCTTCTGGGATTCTGGCTGGATACTCCTCAATTTAATTCCAATAAACTTCAGCAACTGGATGTCCAGGACACTGAATCAATCCCATAATATGAATAGAGATTTTATCTTGGCTGCAAGTACACTAGTAATTTAAGTGTGACATGGACTTTTCTCTGACAAAGTGACCACGCTAAGCTAGTATCAATTTTGTTACTCATTCTCCCACCTCACGAAAAGGTAGAAAAACCCAAACTGTCTGCTGGAATTGGCTAATATCCAGACTATGTTTGGGACAGAACTACCTGACTTGAGCCAAAACTTTGACCAAGAGCAACCCAACAATTCATCAGGCCTGGCTGGGCAGGGTGCATGGCGGGGCAGGGCAGGGCTGTGGGGAGCTGCAGACCGGCCATGCTGTGCTGTTGCTGGGAGAGGAACTGATGGCCCTGGGGAGCTGACATTGAGTCTCTCACTGCAGGCAGGATGGGGAAGCCTCAGGAGAGTTCATGCAGGGTCAGCCAGGCCTGCCAAGGGCCTGACAGCAGCGTTCTCATCTTTACAGACTTACAGAGGCTCTAAAAGAGCCTCTTATAGGGTCCATGACTACACAGGAACAGTACTAGCTCTCAGTACTGGGAGACTGCTGAGCAGCTCCTTGATAAGGAGGAAAAATAAGTTTACCAAGGTCAAATGGGAGTACATAAAATCAAGTCTAAATGGGTCTGTTAGAGGGTCTCTACAACGGTATTATACAAGCAGTTAAACAGTGGATAGTGCCGAAAGTTGAGAATTGAGCTCATCTGACTTCGTGGCGTAGCCTGAATTCAGGACAAGGCAGTCCTGGAGGTGAGGACTGATGGCAATCAGCAGAGCCCTCTTAATGTCCCCAAGCTTGCACACAACCCAGCCTTTATACAGTCAGCACTAATTTGCTGTCACTGTCAGAGCCAAAAATATTTGATATAGTAATATTAAAAAGAACATTCCACCACGCCAGAAAACCATTTGCTTTCAGGGCTAACGCTGATAAATTTACTGTGAAACATCTGCAGCGTAATGCTCAGTACAGTTTCCAAAGGCCTGGCTAATGGGGACATGTGTCCCATCTCGCTTTTTACTTCCAACACCCAGCTGTACAGAGGTAGAAATTTAAAATTAAAAATAACCTTTCAGCTGATTCCTTGTATAATTGCTAACTTGTTTTGTTAATACTGTAGCTAAATTATAACGTGCTGAAACCCTGGAGATTTGTGCGCTGGTTTATCAGCCTGAATTTGCATTGACATGCTTTTCAGTCAAGTGAGTAACCAAATCCTGTGGTCTTGAGTGAGCCTGGCAGTATTTGCATGGGAAATCAGAGGGAGATTAGGAAAAATGAATATATGCTGTCTCCATAAATAGATGCAATGATGAAAATTTTGTGCATCTCAAAATACTACTGAATTTCATTGAATGGCTGTGGCTGACATACCAGCAATGTTTTGAAAAAGCAAAATAAAAAGAGGTGCAAGGCAGCCAAACCTCTGCTGCAATACCAGGCAGCCTTCCACTGTGGTTACCAGAAATGCCCATGTCTGTCTTGACTATCATTCATGCATGGACACTAGGAGAATAAAGCAGGTATTTCAACTGAAGAAGTTGCTCATCATTTCCCATCCACAATCTGGTGAAATTAGAACTTTACATTTCTGTGGAACAGATCTGTATAAAGTAAACGTCATTTTCCCCAGGATATATGGCATTTATTAATTACCTTTTTTTCCCTTAAAAAAGGAGTACTTAATTTTGTAAAGTTTTTGTCATGGTTATCCTAAATGCTGCTGATGTCAGAAGACCCTGTTGGGTTTTTTCTCCTCTTTATTATGAAACATTAGGTTAAGCCCCCCTTAGGTTAAGGATACATTTATTAATTTCATTGTTAATAATCTTCTGAACAAGGCTTGTCATCACCAGATAGAAATGGATGTGTTCCATATGGTATCAGCCAGTATTCAATGCTTTAAAGGAAACTGCAAGAAGCCCCATAAAGAAGAACTACTGAATTAATTCCCCTTAAGGTAAGTATCAGTTTTAGGCTTTTTTCCCCCCTCATGCTCCAATCCATAAGGTTTTATTGAATCCTTAATTTTGCTTAATGTAACTGAGGATATTTTGAAGTCTTAGAATCAGTTAAGTAAGTTTTATCCATAAATCTGGAACTCCACGATGAATAGGAGCATTGTCCTCAGAGCCCTTGAGTGTTTTTACAATAATATTTCTGTTTTAGTTCTGATTAAACTGAGTCTCCATGTTCCTTGAGCTTCTGAGAGTTTCTCTCCCTTGACTAGAGGAAGAGCAGATGACTTTGATTAGATGTCCCAAGACTTTATCTTTTGATCACCTGCCTCACTCAACCTGAGGGGGGAAAAGGGCAGACATATGAGAAATCTCCTCCTTTCTGCTTCTCTGCCTTGCCAGTTCTCTGCAAGGCATCTGCTAAGACCTCATTCATCACTGTGAAAGCTGTGAACGGATAGCTGTGTAATGCCCCAAGGTCTTGTCTGCTGCGGTGGTGTAGTGCCTAACCTCTCCCCTGTAAAAGGAAAGGCTACATGTACTTTTGTCAACCTGTCAGCAAGCACTTCTCTCTCAATACTGTTTGCTCAACCCTCTTCTCCCATCACAACAATGCCAGCTTTCTGAAAATGTTTCATTTTGAAGAAAACCTCAGATGTAGCACTCGTGAGCATGTATTCTTTATTTCATTCCTCAATGCCCAGCCACATGTGAGAGATGTATTTGTCTGCATATGTGTTTGTCTATGTGTGCACATATCTGTGTATCTCAAAAATGTGAAAAAGGAGTGGATGTTGTGGGTCCTTTTGGTACAGAAAATATCAGTGCTGGCCACTAAATTTCAGGGCTTTTAACACAGTTTTAAGTGAGCCTGTCATAAAACCACAACCTTCCTTCTCTGTTTTTGCTTCAGTGAAAAGTACTCCACAGAATCCTCCAGAACGAAGATATAATATTCTCCTTGGGCTGCTGAAGAGTGGCAAGTTAATTCTTTCCAGAAGAGTTTTCCATATTCTACTACTGTTTCCTGATGAATGCTAATTTAGAATTCTTATACTAACTTACATTCAACATTAACCACAGTTTTCCAGGGAAAAAGCACCAAGACTGATGGCTGATTTAAAAAGATGTTTGAAAATTTCTTTGATTTGAAGCCAGTTACAGCTCCCTTACTTTTTAGCTGGTTGTTATTCATACAAGTTTTTGTTTAAACCAAGGAATTTTTATAATTCTGTCAAAACCATCATTATTCCCATCAGAATTTAGATCAACTGTGAAATAATAAAATCTTGCAAAATTTTAATATTTACATAAAGAATTTTATAAATGAGTAAAAATTTTAGATAGTTCTACAATGTGATCCATTTCATAAGATCAAACAGAAATTTGAATATAAATAGCATTTAAGAAGAAATAATTAACCTTAAAAGTGCCTAAGCATTGCTCAGATGTTTAATTGTATTTGCTGTAAGGGTTCTATTCAAGTTAATTTGATGCAAGAGATTTAAAATAAAAAATAATAAGGCTAAATCTGAATTTGAATCCCAAATGTTTCTTAATGTCATGGAAACACGTGTGCTGAATCAAACTTTCTCTCTGCATTGTACTGCCTTGTTCCAGGACTCATCGAAGTGTCACTACATGTGGGAAGAAGAGGATTTAAATGTATAGTGTGAGCGTAAAGTGTAAATCTGCCTTTTTTTTTTTTCTTCCTGCAGTACTAAGCACATCTTTAAAGAGAACAAAGTGCTGTGACTGCATGAAAAAATATATTTAATAGCAAAACGATAAGTGCGATATCTAATTCATACCATGAGAAGAGATACTTCCCTTCAAGATACAATTTACTTCTTGAGCTATCTGTGAGTCCTTTCTTTGTGATACAGCTGGCAGAGGAGCTCAGCTTCACCATCTCTTTGTAGACACGCTCACAAGATGACACCTTTACACCCCACAGGTGTTAATAAAATCATAGAATCCTAGAATGGTTAGGAGTGGAAGGGACCTGAAGATCATCTACTTCTACCACCCCTGACATAGGCATTAGACCAGGTTGTTCAAAGCCCCATCCAATCTGGCCCTGAACACTTCCAGGGATCATACATCCTGGTGGTATATATTAATACTTAGCAGAGTTTCAAAGTGTTTCACTAAACCTGTCTGAGAGTTCATAGCCCACAGTGGGTCTGTTTCCTTGGCTGCCAGGTAAGAGTTGAAGAACCATAAGGTCAGATTCTATAAAATTAAACTAAACATAAATAAAGATATAGTAATCATATTTTGCACTTAACCATTGGAAAACATGAAGTTTGGTATCAGCAGTAACACTCCAGACAGACAGGCGTTTAATTCCTCTTTAGTAAGACAGTCATGGCATTTTAAATAAATAGTGGCAGAATATTTAAAAACCAGAAGTAACAGTTATGTACGGGGTATCTGACAGATTTCCTAAAAAGAATAATTTCATTAAATATCTTTTTTCAGGCTTTTAGTTTAGCATCACCTTTAACTAAAGGAACTAAACACTAGAACTCCTGATAACACGCTGTCCTGGTTTAATCTCTGATAGAGTTGATTTTCTTTGTGGCAGCTGGTACAGAGCCATATTTTGTATTTAGGATGAGAATAATATTCATAACACGCTGATCTTTTATTGTTGCTTTGTGCTTACACTAAGTCAAGGACTATTCAGCTTCTCACACTACTCCAACAGAGAATAGGCTTAGGAGGGCCCAAGGACCTGGGAGGGGACATGGCCAGAACAGCAGACCCAAACTGGCCAAAGGGATATTCCATATCATATGGTGTCATGCTCAGCATATAAAAGCTAGGAAAAAAGTTGGTCAGGGGCTGGCTGGATATCAGTCAGCAGGTAGTGAGCAAGTGCATTTTGCATCACTTGCTCTGTATACTCCAATTATTATTCTCATCATCATCATTGTAATTTTCCCTTCCATTTCTGTCCTATAAACTGCCTCAACACATAAGTTCTACTTTTTTCCATAATTCTCTCCCCATCCCACGAGGGTGGGGTAGGGTAGTGAGCAAGAGTCTGTGTGGTGTTTAACTGCCTGTCATCTTAACCCATGGCATACAGAAAGCCATGCATAATTAGCAAGGAATATTTCTCCTTAATTTCAATATACTGAAAAGGAAACATATTTAGTCCACTTTTTAACCCGTCTGATGTATGATAGTGATATCTACGTGATATTTTACATTCTTATGTTGCCTGGACCACTTTACTTCATAATGTCTTTATTGACAATGCTTCTGATGTTTCCAATAGAAGAATGTCTTCAAAATAACTTGGTAAGAATGTCCACTTCTCCTTTGCCCCAAATCATAACATTGTGGACAGAAGTGAACCAATTTATTTTAAAATAATTCTCCACCAGAACACCGAACTTATTTTACCAGCTTTGAAAAAATTGTGATAAAAGCTCATGAAAGTTCTCCCCTGAATCAACAAATTACCTGGGCAGAGTTCAATGCACAGAATGTAAATCCTTTATCTCTATAGTTCAGCATGTTTCCTGTCCTTTTTCGTTAATTAGTTCATTTAAAGAAGTACTATTCATTGACCATATGGACCAAGTTTATTTGGTGAAAATTTAAAAAGTCAGAGCTGTGAATCCAACTGTGTAAGGCTTGTCAGACTACAGCATTAATGCTCAGCTGTTACGAACCTCTCAGGTGCTTGCATATTGTCCTCCAGTTTCTTACCCCTTCAGGAAATGCAAGGGTAAAATCTCACAGGTGAAGCAGGAAACTAACAAAATATTCTCAGGGAAAACAGTCACTGCATACACTTTACTCATTACCCTCCTTTGGAGGGTATTGAACTTTGAAATTGATTTAAAACTCTTTTATGCTTCAATTGAAAATAACCCCCATGTGCTTCCAGTTCTGTCCTAAGAGCAGTTGCATCTCTCTAATGATTTTGGTTTTACAAGAATTGAATTTTCAAGGTGTGGTGCAAGATGAATACTTCAATATATGCCATGAAGTTTCCTTTTGAGTGTCCTGTGCTCTCTGTTCAAATAGCTATCATTGGTCAGGACTACTGATAAAAAGGATGGTCAAATTGCTGGGAAAAAAAAAATTAACTGCAAAGTTAAACTGGTGACCAAATTATAATCAGACAATTTTTTTTTCAATTTTGGGGGGTTTCAAACAGTTTGGTGGTATTTTGAAGGAAGAAGGGAAGAAATAATCTCTCTTAGTGGTCTGAGAAAGGGATTTAAAATGACTTACCATTTATTCCTACTGCTTCTGCCATGTTTCTAGGAGTTTGGGGCAAGTGATTTTAATAATTTTGCCTTAGTTTCTCACTCCAAAACAGACCTGCTGATTCTAGTAATTCTGCAGCTGTTCTTAATCAGCTAAATATAATAGTTTTTTATTGCAAAGTTAGTAACTATTTTCATATTCCTTTGAGTTTTATGTATATTATATTATCTACAAGTAAAAAGGGAATTAAAATAATATCTTTTGATGAAACTTACCTCTATCTTCACTTGTTCTTCATAGAATGCATAGGAAATATGATCTAAATTTTCAAGAGCATGAAATTCTTATGAGGCTGGATAGGAAAGGAATAGGGTTAGCTATTTCAGCTTCTGATGGGCAGGACCAATAAATAGACAAGAAGATGAGCTAAATAACCACCATGCAGGGTTATATATAGATATATATATATTCAGGTAAATATATTCAGGTACTCTTGTGGTTTTCTCTTCTGCTTACTGACAAGTGGAGATATGACAGCATCCCCTATGATAGCTAAAGCACCAGTCACCGTGAGATAATAGCAGCAGACCTGTGACTTTCTGAACAACTTGAGAGATGTTTATATTTTGTGTGAGAGACATCAGACCTCCAACTACTCAAAACTGATAATGTATGGAATCACTGGGGTATACCCAGACCCTGGGCTATTTTCCAGAATGCCAAATTTTCCCACCCTGGATCCACCTGCAAATTTCTCACTTAGCTTTCATTTATCAAGATGGCTCACAAAAAATGTTGCTCTCTGGATTTGAGCTGTAGTGACAGAATACAGCTTTTGCTCATATGTATCTGCAGGGCTGTATGCAAACAGGGCTCTCACCGTTTCCATACAGATCTCATCTCTGACAAACAGGTTTTGCACTTTGAGGCTAACCCGACTTCTGTGTTTTTACAGAGCGCTAAGAAATATTCAGTGTTGTAAGTGCAAATGAAAACTGCTGCCTGTTTCACATCCTCTCCAATTCAAGGCAAGACCAATGGTGTTGAAAATGACAGTACATATGCTATGACTGAATTTTCAACAGCCTGTGCTTAATTCTACATAATTGGGATCTGCTTTAGATAGAAGTTTGCAAGTATTCTTTATGAGACATAAAAACAGATAAAAAGCTAGTGTAAGAAACAGAAAGCAGATAATTCTAGTAAAAAAAACCATTTCCACTCTGGGAGGAGCATTAAGTGTGTCCCACATGAATTAAGACAGATCTCTACTGTCTTTTATCCATATAAGTGGTCTGGACAGTAGGATCAAGTTTAAGTGGTTACATTTGCTGATGCTGATGGGAGAGCAGCAAACACAGCTGCCAGAGGTACACAGGGGATAGAAAAGTACTTTAGCTCTGGGCTGCAGACTGACATACTGTATTTACTAGTTTCAATCAGCCTAGTTCTAAACTCACTCTGGTTTTACTTTAACACAATGCCACTGATTCATTAGAATTACTTCTAAGGTAGCCTTTACTGTTTCCAGTACTGACAAGAAAGGCTTGTAAGTTTAGCATGAATTTACATTTTTGTGGAAGGAAGGGAGAAAGCCAAACCACCCTTCAAATGACAAAATAAACAACCTAATTTACCATTTGGTGAAGTTAAAGAATACCTCAACTGACAGTAGGACTCTGAGACTCAAATAAACTTTAATATGCAAAACTGGATGTGCTGCCATGCTTTTATGTTCCCATTTGCTCCATATCTATGCAGTCACAGGATCAGTAAGTCTCAGGAGAATAATAGTTTAAGATAGTATCAGGTGGCCTTTGATAAATTACAACGACTAGAATGAGCTCTGCATATATATGGTATCTTATCCTTCAGTAAGGAGATTAGGATGAAACAGAGTGTGTTAGAGCTGGCATTTTTGGTGACCTCTGACACTGAATTTCTTCCCACTGAAACAGAGATTTCTGAATCTGTTGTACCACCGGAGCTCCATAAACAAAATTATTTGCATCAGGATCTTCTACTCCAAGAGAAAAAATAACAAACTGGGAAAAAACACCAACAAAACCAAATCAACAGCTAAATTATAGTTTATAGAATGGGAAGGGTAGTTAAACCAAAATTTAATTCAGCCCAGAGTAGGTATGATACACACTTGAGTCAGTGTAACAGCAAAATTAAGATTTTCGTGATCTGCAGAAAACTTTTTAAGACATTTGGAAAAGTGATATCCCTTAGCATTTAAAAAAAATAAAATTCTACTGGGTAATGAAAAATGAGTAATTTCCCTAACCTTCCATAAAAAAATGAAAGCAATTACCAGAATATCATTAATTAATGCTATGATAAATCATATAATAATTTACATTTCATCACTCTTGTATAGACTGAGAACACTTATCATTATACATCTGGGATGATACTTCTAGGATTTGCCAAAAATTACAGCTATGACTGATGAAATACCAAGACTGCCTTCCTTATAAATTACAAATAATAAAATTAAGTAAAATAAACAATAACAACAATAGTAATAAAAACAACAACAGCTTTCCAGAAATAATAATAACAGGCCAAATGGGAGGAAAAAAGTGCCTAGTGCTGTCTTTCCCTTTGAGGTACGAAGGTTAGATAATCTAAACCAGCAATTTAGTTTCATATTATTTGTCAAGAATGAATGTTTGTGAAGTATGCCGTTAACAATTCTTAAGTTCCTGAATAATTTAATATCTAGTATTATGCTGCACAAAGGAAAGATCATAATGCAAATAATTACTATATAGGAATGCATACTGAGTCCAAAGAACAATGAAGTGATATTCAGTATTACCCAAATATTAACTTGCTTTTCCTGTTGCTTGGTTTGTTCTATTAGCTGACCATTTCCCAAAAACCTGAGACTTGAGGCTAAACAACATAGCTTGATGGCTAGTTGCAGTGAGTGAGGGCTTTCCCCACATTATTCTTACCCATTCTGTAATTTTTATCTACGGTTTAAGCTAGTCCTCATTTTTCATTGAATTGACTATATCTTATGACAATACAGATTGTTTTCCAGTGTGGATTTTTTTTCCACAAAAAAACCCAATGTGGGTTGGTTATTTTTGGTTGGTTTTTTTTTTTTTTGGTTGGTTGGTTTGGGTTTTGTTGTTGTTCTTTGAAATTGTTAATTTCTTTAACTACTTTTGAGGTTCCTTACATTTTTAAGAATATATGAGAATATATGTCTCTGGGCACTGTATTTCTCAGGAGTGAGAAACTCAAAACAAATGAGCAGTATTGGATTGCTTGAAGTGCATGATACTGAGATTTGTGTTCTTGGCCTTCTTCATACCACAGATGTGTGTTATTATCATGAAGCTATTACTTATCGTACTGGGCAATGCACAGTATTACTTTTTTAAAATATAATTTCTTAGTTCAATGGTCAAGTTGCAAGATCTTAAAACCCTCAATATCTTTA
>VWZG01002503.1:76190-105835 GCA_013396735.1 Grallaria varia | reverse complement strand
TGTAAAGCAATAATAGAACTTGGAATGTTATTTTTTTTTTTCAGGAGGTAAAGATGGACCAGTAGGTTTTGCTGACTTTGTCTACAAGCACATTGTTCCTGCATGTTTCTTAGCACCTTTGAAGCAAACATTTGACTTAGCAGATGCCCAGACAGTATTGGTGTGTATTATGGACTTTTTTTTTTTTGCATTCATTCTTGTGTGGCAGATTCAACCTAAGAAACCTACAATGGCCATGTGGTATTAAAGATTGTCATCTCACCCTTAGTTGTTTGTTTTTTGTTTTTTTTCTTAAATTTAGGTACTTGTATGATTAAATATTGAATATGATGGTAGTATATTCTGTAGTTTACCTCTGCTCAAAATCAACTGCAGATCTGAGTATTTAACACTGACCTGTATTACTTTTTAACTCATGTTCAGTGAAAGCAAACGTGCACTGTTGGCTGTTCTTTAGTTCATTTTGGATTCAGCTGTGCAGAAATTTTTCTGATTAGAGTGGAACAAAACGTGGAAGGTTGAGGCTTGGAATTGTGTGTCAGGAAAACGAGGAAATAATAGCATGAACTAGCCCTTGTTTTGGTCCTCATCAGATTCTTAAGGTTTGAATACTTAACCAATAGACCAACACAACAGTCTAATGTTATATATTATATTTCAGGCTTTGTCAGAGTGTGCAGTGACATTGAAAACAATTCATCTCAAAAGGGTAAGCTTCACCATACTTTACAGGGAATAACTGTTGCAGGTTTCTTTCTAGTGCTTTTACCAGTTTCTCAAAGTTAGGTACTTACTAGGGTGAATTCCTACTGTAGTGTTATATAAAATAACAGGATGACCATAATGCTGTGCAGGGATAGAAGATCCAGTACTTCCACCTCTTGATAAATTAGTGCAAAATATTGACTCTCCATCAAGAAATAAAATCTGCTCACTTGAATGGTACTGTGTTTAATGGATCAATTTGCAATCTTTTCCTTTGCAGTGTAGTAATTAAACTGACATAAAAGATCATTAGCGATGTACTGTAGAGCACTTCTTTGCGAAAAATACATGTATATTTTGATGTGTAGGAGACTGGATTGCAAAACATTTATGGACAAAAAAATGGATTTTGCATTGTCTAATGTCTAAAATAGTGTAGTTCCCGTTTTTAATGGGAAATAAAACAGTTCCTATGTCCATGTTAGTTTCTTGTTACAGCATTTAACTTACTTGCATTTGACAGAAGTTAGCCTGTAAAAGTCACAACTACAGAAAAATTTAAGTTGTAAATTCGCAGAAGAAAGATTGTTTTAATTGAGAAGACCTTCTTTGTTCCTTTTTTCCCTAAATGTAATAAAGAGAGAAGTCCATAGAAAATAACTTGCTCTTATGAATGCTGTTTACGGTTTAGGAATGGTTTTCCCCAATTCAGTGTTCTCAGTGCAGCTCTCCAAACCATGCCCTGCTCATTCATTCCCCCCTCTCCCTCTGCTGTGGATGTCTGGAGAGGAGAATTAGAGACGCAGAAGGTAAAGATCATGGATTGACATAAGACCAATTTACTGGAAACAGCAATGAAATAAGAAATGAGCAGTATCAGCAAGAATATTAATAAAAAGGTGTACAAGAAAAGCAAATTATTTACACATGAAAAGAAAGCTCACCATACAGAAACCCATACTACTCAAACAGCCATGGAACCCAATGGCTGGTGAGAGGTGGTATGGAATAACTGTCCCTCATGTCAACTGTATACCATGTTCTAATTTTAGGGTAACTTACGTGAATTAATAAAGTTGATTCACTTTCCCTTGGTAGATGTACTGGATCATGTTTGTATTCTGCCAATGTACTGTAATCCCTCCTGTGATGTGTTATGTGATAAATAGAGGTAAAGAAAGCAAAAGCTAAAGCGTTAATCAAAACGTTTCGGTTGCTCAAAGTTTGGAAGTTCCATTTTTTTTACTGCTTAGACCACTGCAGATTACATAGTCAATGTTATAAGAAGAGAAACACTGTGTTCAGCTGCTGCGCTTGGCTAATCAATTTTGCAATGGGAGTAGTAGGGTAAAGCAGTAGGCAGATACTAATACCCATTTTCTTTATTTCTTACATATGTCAGATAGTGAAATTAGGGATACCTTCATACTTAACTGACTTCCACAGTTGACATGTAAGAAACTGATTTGCTCTACTGTAATTCTTTTTTCAGTGCATTCTTTTGCTGTGTAATGGAAGATACCAAATTGCAGTAGAATCCTTAATGCCAAGGTTGAGAAATGTTTTTAGTTGCTAATAGCTGAGAATAACATAAGCATTTGATGTACTATTATTTCTCTGTAAAATAGTCATGAAAGCCACCTGTCTTCAGTTTTCTGTACCGTACAGTATAGAACTGATTTTCCATTTGTAAAAAAATATACTTGAAAAAATTGTGTACTGCTTTTTTTTAGGGTCCTGAGTGCATTCAGTATCTTCAGCAAGAGTATTTGCCTTCTTTGCAAGTATCTCCTGAGATAATCCAGGTAGGAATTCACAAAAGAACATTTGGAAAACTCATTAAATGGGAAAAAACGTACGAAGTTAACCTCCTATCATCCCGCAGTAAAATTTCCTCAGTTATTGCATATGTGAATAGGATTAATTTAGCATAAGGAGTAAAGTTACTGCAAGCATACCTTGTCAAAAAAAAAAAAAAAGTCTGGTGTATGTGACTGTCTAAGCAACCTTCCTACTTGAATTCAAATTTTGGCTTGAAGATACCCTTGCAGATAGTCCTGTTTCTGTCTGTTTAGCTAAAAGGGAATCAGATATCCTGTGTTTGAAAAAAAGTCTTTCACTCCTGATTCCACTTGGACTTGTCATAACCTTTTACTATTTTTTATCCATAACATGCTTTTCTTTGGTTGTGCATTAGGGAAAAAAAAAGAACTAATATCAGTGGCTTTACCGGTGAGGCATTTATATGCTCCTAATGTATCTGGGTTGTCTTGTTGCTTCATTCAGTTACTTAGTATTTCTTCATTCTCTCTTACAGGAATTCTGTCAAGCACTTCAGCAGCCTGATGCAAAAGTTTTTAAAAATTACTTAAAGGTATAAAGTTTTTTTTCTTTAAATAGCTTTTAGTTCTATTTGAACTTTATAATGCAATTCAGTCACAGTAGTAACATGAAATAAAATCAAAATATAAAGTTATTTAGTAGTTTTTAACTATAGGGAATCTCCAAGTAGTAAAAGCAGTTATTTGGAAAGATGGAGCAAACAACAACAAACCTATATCTGTAAAATTGTCCCTTATTCTTAGCACCTTGCTGTCTCCTCAATAGCTTGATATACTTGTGGCTTTTATTTAATAGCTGAAATAGCAAAAAGGTGATGCTGTAATTGTAGAAAATGTCAGAATGCATCATTTTTGAAGCTGAGTAATCAAATAGCACGTCACATCCTTGAACCTAATGTGTTAAATCAGTATGTTAAACATGAACGTGAGCTCTCTCAAACTGATTACCCAAACTGATTACCTTATACATCAACCATTCCTTGTCCTAAATTTCTTTTGTTCTTTTTTTTTATATATAATTTTGAACAGGTATTTTTCCAGAGAGCCAAGCCCTAAGGAAAGTACTGGAATCTCATGTACCTATTTCCATAATCCAGAACTCTAGTTGTTAATTTATAAAAACGCTAACTCTTGTGCCATTCAAACTGGTTTTGTTTTTAAGAGATGTTGCTTTGTGCTCACATCAGTACGTACTTTAACCTTTCGCAAAAAAAGCAATTTCTCCACCTGTGTCTCAAACATGAAGGTATGTGACAACATGAAAGATTACCTGTATACCTACACAAACTTTTATTATGTATAGGATGATTTAAGCTTACAGTGTAACACGTACAGCAATGAAATGACACTTATTTTTTAAATTAAACAAATTAAATGTAAAAATCCCTTCAGACCATAGCAATGGTTATTAAAATGTGTACATTTTTGATACGGAGTAAAATGTTTTAATAAGACATAAAATTCATTTGTTCATGTATGGTGACATGAAAATAAAACAATCAAAGTCATTCTTGTAGATAGTCATTTTATTGAAGTTGTCTTAATGATAAAATATATATATACCTCCTATAAAACAGATTGGTGTAATAAATGATTTCACTTAAAGTAGCATCTGGTTCTATCTTTTTATAAAAAAATAAAATTTTATCCAGTGAAACATTAAGTCTCTCTGAATCATTTTAGCTGAGTCATTTGAAGCTACAGCATTCTTGAACCGTCTGGCTGTTACATTTGAGTAGAACCTGGCAATTTTTCTTTTGCTTAGATAATAAACTGTATTGCACCCTTGCATGTGGAAGATGCTGGCAGAAAGAAAGAATTGCATTCACTGCAGTATTTCAGTAGTGTCAATGGTCTGTAGAGACTGATACTTTTTTTTTCTTTAGTTCTTATAACATTACGGTTTTTTAGCTATTTCATAGGGGCAGGGCAAAGGTCAAGTCTTGCTGTGCTTGGGATTTAATGCTTTGTTTGAGAACTGATGTCCACAGTCAAAAGTTGACTTACCTCTAGCATAATCAGATGGGCGTTTTTTCTAGACTCTGGGGTCCCAGGTTCTTCATCCGATTTAAATGGAAAACAAATCATTTTTAGTGGATCAGAAACAGCAGCCAGGATTGGAGTGTGGTAAGGTAATGTTTTGAGGATTCTCACCCCCATTCCTTCCCTTTTCACTGAGGGCAGAGAGGAGTGGACACTTTATTACTGTTCAGTAGGACAGTATCACTTCTGTAAGATTTGGCTAATAGCAAATGACAGCTTCATGAGAAAAAGTGGCCACTGCCAAAAGAGACTGGTCTGCTTCCTCATCCCCACCATCTGTTGCCACTCCCACAGGTCCCTCTGTGCCAAATCTGGAGCTTGTCTAGTCCCATAATTGAACCTATCCAGGAAGCTGAAGCAGCAGAAAACACTTCCCCCTCACAGCATGTTGCCTGCTATGGTGGTGTCAGGGGAGAATGGATATAAAGCAGAGAGTGCTAAGTGTAGGGGTGAGTAGTGCATGGCACCCATCAGCCTACCTGTATTAGAAATGTGTACCCTGCCCTCCCATCCATAACTGAAAGAGTATCCTGTAGCATGAGTAGCCCAGTTCTTCAAGGGGTGTAATTTGGTTTAGCGTGAAGAATTCAAAACGGATTGTTGATTTCTGTATGCTTTGGCCCTGTTCAATCAGTATAATGTCCTGTCAGGGCTTATGCAAGGTGTGAACTGTAAAGCAGCATCTGTGGGATGGTTTCTGTATCTTTAGCTAAACCTGTAAACACTGATTCTGGCTACTAGCAGGTTATTTTTTCTGTCATTTTCTTCAGTGGTGCAGATACTGCAGGTCTGCAGCTGGGTTATGTGGTGGGTATGCAGTGCCTAGTAACCCTCTTTGCAAAGAAACAAAGTTTAGAAAGGCAGTTGCTGGATTTCTATATATTTGAAAGAAGTGAAGTCTTGCTTTGCACTTTTTTCTTTTAAAAAAAATCTGGACTGAAAAAGAAGTTAGCTGTTTATCTCCAAAGAGAAATCTAGTGATGCAACACATTCAGAGTGTGAACTAGATTTTTTCAGGCAGTGTTCAGATACTCTGAATGTAATATGAAAACTACTTCTTGTGGTGTAGAAGAGGAGGGAGAAGATAGAGATTGATGAGAATACTCAAATGAGAGATTAGGTTGACAACGACACTTTGTCCTTTTCAAAATTATGATGACCTGATTTAAAAGCTGAACCAAATACAACCACTTGCTGCTTTCCTGTATGACTTAATGTTGCTGTGCCTTGGTCAAAATGCCCCTATCTAGACTGAAGGTGCATAAAATGACCTCATGGTGCTAACTCCTCCTTTCCTGCACAACAGAATTTCATCTTCTACAGCCTGTTTAAGTAGAAAACAGCTTCAAGTCTTAATTAAAAATGAGGCACCTTTTCTAGAGAGATAGTACCTTTTATTTACAAGCTGGTGTAGCTGCTGAGGACAGATAAGCTTTCAGGCCTTCAAGCTCTTTTCCTGGTGGCAAGACTACGAGTTTCACACAAGCTGATGTGAGACAGTTTTGGGGGGAATAACTATGCAGGTAAGACATTTTAGCAACTAATTGCTGTCCAGAGAAGCAATCTACCCTTTTCCCCTGTAGTCAGCATTGAATACAACCTTTAACCCCACACTACCCAGTCCACTACTCCACCAGGTCTCCAAGAGCCACATCCATGTCTGTTAAATACTTCCAGAGATGGTGACTCAACCACTTCCCTGGGCAGCCAGTTCCAATGCTTGATTACCCATCTGGTGAAGAAATTTTTCCTAATATCCCCATCTAAATCTCCCTTGGAGCAACTTAAGGTCATTTCCTCTTATGCTGGGGATTGTAAAGATTGTTTGGCCAGATAGGTTTTTGCATTTGTTACTCTAGCCTGAAGGCTTTTACCTCTCACTTTCTGTTTCTCTGTTCTTCATATGTTGTTCACTATATATATATATAAATATATGTGATACAGGAAAACCAATGTGTAACTTGATTATGAGTTTCTAGAGTTACTCTTCTCACCCACTTACTGGTAAAGTTAGCAGTTGTCTTGTTGGTAAGGTGGGTAAGATGCAATTCTTACTCAAAACTTTAAAAGCCAACTAATTCAAGCAGATATTTGTTCTTTCTTGGCAAATATCTGTTGTGATCTCTACTCTCCCTTGTTCTTATCTCGTTTTTGCTAGGTTGCCCAGAGGGTCCTAAGATAAAGATTAGAAGAACACACTGTATTTTGCCTGTTGTGCCCTCAGCTCTGATTGACTATGTTCAGTTTCACTTTTTTTTTCCCTAGCATATTTTTCTTTTTTGAGTTTTGGCATTCACAGCTACATGTGTGAGAAGACCATGTGTAACGTGCCAGCTTCAGCTGCAATTCCCATAGCCATATTGTTAGGATGAAGAGTTGCAACAGCATGCACCTACAGACTCTTGAGTTTGTGAGTATCAGTGAGAATCCAAATACAAGAGAGGTGAAGAATACCAAAAAATTTACTAATACATTGAAAAGAAATGGAAGCAAGAAAATAAAAAAAATCTATAGTGAAACTGCAATGCCTCTTTTGTTTCTAGTGTCTGATTTTTCCTGTTCTCAGATTCAACAAACCTTTTTCCTCTGATTCAGGCCGTGAACATTGAAAGTTGAGATCTTCCTTGCATAGGGTTCACTGATTGTTACAGACATACCCTAAAAAATTAACTATTTGAATCACCAAACTGTATGACTCATTTTCATTGCTTCAAGAACTGGAGAAAGCAGATGGGATTGTAACTGCATTGAGAGCAGTCAGTGGCTAGACCCAGGGGCTGGGTGACTCTGCAGCTGAGATACTCCAGGTGTCCTGGGGAACCTGGTCTGAAGTCAGTGCAGACCCTGCTTTGAGCAGGTGCCTGGACCAGAGACCTCATGAAATCCTGTCCATCATGAATGAGACTATGATGTAAAATGTCCAGTTCTAAAAAGCAGTATCATACTGAGCCAGCAGTTTAGTTTTATTCAAAAATGGATGCAAATACACATTCAAGATAGAAATTTCACAGGTGTTCTGATTTTGTGAGGGCTTTTGCTAAAATCTCTATGAATAATCTGATTAATATTTCTGAAGAAGACAAAGCTGACTCATGGGTATCCACCTGCTGGGTACAGAGGAAAGAGTAACAGAAATAAACCATTTACCTTTGGGGGAGCACTGCAGTGTTTTGAAAGATGCAAGGACAGAAGATAAACGTGGTGGGGAACTATTCACTCTACAACACAGAAGCGTTATAAAGCAAAGCTCAGATGCCAACAAATGGGGAACATAAATTAAGCATTTCTATTAACAGCATACATTGTATCAAAGTCTATCAGTTTCACTAAGGAGAGCTTTGGAAAAAGCATAGTGCCATGTAACAAGTGAACCAGAGAAAGTTCGGACTTACTACAAAAGCTAAGAAAATAAGATTAAACAGACCCTGTGAGCAAAAGGTTGCTGCTGTCTTTTATGTGTCAGTTCCTCAAGAAAATAGGCTTCTGATTTGGGAAGATGGCAATTCCAAATAGGAAATGCAGAGGATCAAAAAAAGGATAGTTTGGGTGTTTTTTGGTGGGTTTTTCTCGGGGGGGGGGGAGAGGTTCCTGCCATGGGGATGAGCCCAGTAATCTTTTTACTATTTTCCCACTATAACCGTGTTCAGGTTGCATTATGCATAAATTGTAAAGGTATCGGTATTTTTCGTTATAGTAGCTATACAGATTATTTATTGGAGCGGCAACATCGCTGGACAGACAAAACAAACAAAAAAAAACCCACAAAACAAAACACAACCAAAAACCAACAAAACATAGCAAGGGAAAAATCAGCAGGGAACTTTGCTTTAAAACATATTAGTAAAAACTAAGCGGGAGCGGCGATGTATGAAAACTACCACGATTTTGTGCGGTTCAAAGAGGGCGAAGCTGAGATAAATCACGCGGCATGGCGAGGCGGGCCCCGCAGCCGGGCAGGACACCGCCGGCCGAGCCAGCCCGGAGGGAAGCACCGGGGAACGCGGGCCGGGACCGCTTTTACAGCACATCCCACCGCCCCTTTCACGCCTTTCCCCGAGGCTTCCCAGTTTCGCCCTCCAGTCGCCGCGGGGCCGGGCTCCTCCGCCTCGCCCCCCGGGAGCGGGGCGGTCCCTGCTGTGTCCCTGCGGGCTGGCGGATGGGCGGGCCGGGCGCGGTGCCGGTGCCGCCCGGGCGGTGCCTCGGCCGCTCCGCCCCCCGCCCCGCAGGAAGCCGGAAGCGGCGGGGGCGCTGGGCAGGCCGGCGGGAGGCGGCTGGTGCGTGGGGCTGGGGCAGGGCAGGGCGGAGTGGGTGGGATGGGATGGTGATGTCCGAGGTGGGCTCTGCCGGCCCCTTGCCCTCGCCACCGCCGTAGTGGTGCCGAGGGGAGGCGGCCGCCGTGGTTTGGGTTTCCCGGGGCGGTGGCGGGGCCTTCCCGGGAGTTGCCGGCTCCCGAGGCAGCGGCGGGCCCGGCCGTGCCGCGCGGCGGGGGACGAGGCGCGGCCGGCCTGTGTTCTCGGCGCCCCGCCCGGGTCTCGGCCTTTGCCCCTGTCTCGGCGATTTTCATCGCCGTGAATGTGCCTCAGGAAGCAGCGTCGCCTTCGTGGCTGTAGGAGTTGTTAAAGTCTTCCCTCGGGAAGGGCTTCCTGCCGTGGGGATGAGCCCGGTGCGGTGCCCGCCGGCCCCACGGCCCTGGGGCGGTGGGTCGCTCGGGCGAGCCCGCGGCCCTGCACAGCTCTCCAGAAGCCGCAGTCCCAGACAGGCCGAGTGCTCTTCTCCCGTCACGGGCTGGAAATGCCGAGAGCAGTGAGAAACAGCGTTGGAGCCAGGCTTGCCGCTTGTTTGGTGTGCCTTTGGAAGAATATGCTGCTTTGTTCGGGTTCCGGCGGCACATTGTGTGGCCAAGAGCAGGGTATTTCCAGGATTTTGATAACCAGCTGTTGGACTGGAAACTCCCGTAAGGTGGTTATACTTGGAGAAAGCGGGAGTTTCAGGGGAGAAGCTTCTTTTCTAGGCCTTAAGAGAGGGCATACAGGGATGTATAAAACCTTCATAGTTACCAGACTGTAAATGTTAATGTAACATTTATTTGGGCCCTCAGCACCTTATCTCATGGCTTTGGTGGCACAGTCTGTGAACAGAAAGATCTTTCACTTAATCATCTGTCTCTGCTTGGTGGTGAGCTTGCGCTGTTAAGAGGGGGACCGTACCTGCTTTGTGTGCTCATCCTGAATCCCCGAGGTACAGCAAACTTTCTTTTTATTCCTTAGAGGAAGTCAGTACTCCAAACCATTGAAGTTAAAACCACATTAGCAACGCAGTTTTTTACTATTACAGTCCCCTCTGCTGTTCAAAAGTAGTAGCATGACCAGAAGCAGAAAAGTATTCAATAAACACCCAAAAAGCAGCCCCCAGGACCTCGAAATGCTAATGAGTCATGGGGGACTTTCTTTAGATATATGTGAGGAACATTTGACTCATCTAATAATAAACTTAATGACCATAGGTGAGGTGGGAAGAAATAGAAAGTGACCAGACCAATCATACAATTAGAGCTTCTTTTTTTTTTTTTTTTTTAAGAAGAAGTTCTTAGGGACTTGATTTAGGAAGATATGGAAAGAAAACTTGACATGCTAAGTGTTTAGCAAAGATCAATTCTGAATCCTTCAGAGAATGGAATGCTATTAAATCAAGGGAGATCTAACATTATGAAAATTATTCAATCAAATTATTATAATTTGAAGATTAAATCTGAATGAGACTTTATACCTTAAAAGTGAAGACTACCATAAAGAGTGTAGACTTTGTTATTACTGCAAAGATCTTCTTTTCAGAAAAAAAGTTTAATGGTACAATATTTCCTTTGTTTTTTTGCTGAATATGTACCCTGGGATTAATATTGGCATGTTTATATCTGTAGTCTTAAGAGTGAAAAAACCCAGACCTTGAGAATCCATAAGTAACATGCTGGTTTGAGGTTTTTCTTAATATCCACTGAATGTTATTGAGGCTCATCAGTTGGACTTGTCTTTTTGTTTTGTTTTCACACATTGACCTTCATGCAAATTTAATTAGAAAGTAGGAAGTTAAAGAGCTGATCTCATGCATAAGCTACCTCATCATTATCACTTTTGGATACTGAATAATTCAGTTTCTTAATAGACTGCTAAGGTTTTTTTGGTTTTGAATAGCCATTGATGAAGAAATTCTCCACACTTTGCTTAGAAATGATTAGTTATGTCTCTTTGTCTTGGTATGAGTCTAATGGATGTTGCTTTGAAGTAAATGACAAAATAAGGGTTTACTGGTAACATGCAAACTGGCTTGTTACAAGCAGGCTTTTAATTATGACGATTTTTTTTTTTTTTAATTTTAAGATTTTATAAATTATTTACAGAGCAGGCTATGTGTTATTTCTTTGCACCCCATCTTCCTTACCTTTTGTGTCTGCATCTTAGGTAGTTCTTTGGGATCTACAATAATTGCCAGCTGGGAGAAGTTATCTTACTCTACTCTTACAAATTGTCTTGTCAGGGTTAAGCAAGACGTGTGAGGGTTTTGGGCTGTGGTGGTGAGGTGGGTTTTTTCTGGTTCAAATTTGTCTTAAAACCTTTCATCCCTTCTAGAGGCACTGAGAACTTTATGTAGATTGTTACAAGTGGCATTGCTGTGTGGCTCTGAATTTATTTTAGAGTAATGTCATGGCTTTGCATTGTGTCATTGCATTCTGTATGGTACTGAGTGCTCTGGGACAGTTTTGCAAGAAGCTTTTCATCTCACACGAGCGAATAGCTAAATGGAAGTATGAAATCTGCAGTCACTATGCAGAGACAAATGTGTTCAAAGCCCTGAGAATATGTGTGTGTCTACAACGTAGCATGGGTAGGATCAGGAACAGTGCAAAGGTGGGTGCTCCAGCTGGCTGCTTTTTCAGGATGTTGTGCTGTGGGAGCTGTGGTGGCTGTTGTGCGACTTTCTCTGCTCTGCTGCAGTGCCCACTGGTGGGGTTCTGGTGCTGTCACCTTGTGCACCAGCAGCTCTCAGAAAGTGCCAGCCACCTTCTGAGAAAACATGCAGAAGAGATTCTGGCGTACCTCTTCCTGAGTAGTTACAGGAAAGGCTTCTTTGTTTGAGTATCAGCAGTTTCCTGTCTATAACAAAGGCTGCTGCTGTAGGACCTTCTTCTGGTCCGGTTGCCATTTTGTTCGTGAGATTCTTTAGGTTTGGGAAGCCACATCTTTAATTTTAGAGCCTTTTGCTGGATTTAATGGCAAATCAGTGCTTTAATTAAAACAAAAGGTAAGGTTATTCATCTGCAGCTCCTGCTGTTTTGAGAAGTGGGAAAATCTGGCAGTCCTAATGTTTGGGTTTGTTTTCATAATTTTAATTTAATCAAACTGGTTTTTCCTCTTTTTCTTTTGACTCTGTGAAGACCTGAGTATCTGGCAGTTCACATTTCAGGAAGGGTGGGGAAGCCAGGCTGTCTCTCTAGAAATGATGTGATTTACCTAATGTGAAATTTTAGAAATGAGAGAAATGTCCCTTAATTTCTAGCAGTAGTAATTGGTGATTCTAGCAAATACCTGACAATACTTGCATCAATTGAGACTTTTATCTAGCTCATATAAAAATAGCTATTAGTGAGTAGTTAGTCCAGTTTCTTTACAGTTGTACTGAAATGCAACTTCCAGAGCCAAAGGGATTTAAAAGATCTGTGTATATATCTGCCATGTCTGTTCTTTGGCATATGTCCAGAAAAATTACAGGTCTTGATTATCTTTAGAAGACCTTGTGCACTTTTTTTTTTTACTCTTTTCTATAGTTTCTGTTAGTTTATTATTTAAACTTTGCTGTGTACAATGGTAAAGGGATTATAAAACTTTCACTTTTCCAGTTGATTTTTCAAACAAAGTTTGGGGAGTACAGACCTTAAATGCAGAGAGGTGTTGTGTCTATGGCATTAGTTTTGATTGTTGGGCTTGGTTTCATTTCCATGTTTCACCTCTTATTCTTCTACTTGGTTGTTCTTAATTCTGAATGTCTTTGTAGTTATGGTTGGGGATTGGGTTTTTACTTTTCCTTCTAATTAAAATAAGTCCCTTTCATGTATTTTACTAAATTATAATTCAGTATATTGAATGTTTTGTTTTTAAGGTGAAAAAGAAAGCTCTAATCAAAGAGCAGAGATGCAGAGCACTTCGAATTACCTCTGGCTGTTGTCTGACATTCTAGGACAGGGAGCTACTGCAAATGTTTTCCGAGGGCGACAGAAGGTTTGTGAGGAATTCACATGTAAACTTTATTTCGTATATAAGTAGCTTCATGAAATAAAAAAAAAAAAAAAATTCAAGATTTAGGCCTAAAGCAGATGTAGCTGTGTAATTATTCATACTTAGTTTTTTATTTTTAATATTTTTCCATTG
The DNA here is from genome assembly GCA_013396735.1 of Grallaria varia. Taxonomy (NCBI): domain Eukaryota; kingdom Metazoa; phylum Chordata; class Aves; order Passeriformes; family Formicariidae; genus Grallaria; species Grallaria varia. The sequence continues at coordinate 92,826 of VWZG01002503.1, read as the reverse complement.
AATTAGAGTTCTGAAGTTATTTCTGAGGTTTTGGTTTTAATATTGAATTATTTTTCCTTGTAAAATATTAACTGTTATTAATTCTTCATTCCTTTATTCTTCAGTTTTATGAAAAAAAACCAGTAATCCTTGCTTAAGAATTTAAATGGGAATAAAAGACCTACCAGTTTTTATTACATGATTCTATTGTTTATATATTTGCTAAATTGTCTTTTTATTGTTTTTCCCTGTTCTTTTAAAAACTGTTTTGGTGATTTTTATGATTTTTTTACCGTAAGTGAAATATTCTTATGGTATTGGGTGAAGTTGTTAGTTGTTGTCTGTAAGCCAGTGATTTGATGTCTAGGACAGCGTCTTCTTGATGACATGCCTGGAGCCATCAGTACAAACCAGTACATTTTTGCCATGTAAATGATTTACTGATGTGTGTGTTGCAGCCTTACTGAGGGGCTAAAATGACCTTGCTTGTGTAGGTCATTCCATTCCTATGAATTTCACAGTATGTCTCACAAGGTGAAGATCAGCATATTGGTGAAAGTGTATTTCCTGATAGAAATGATAGTCTGTGTGAAGTCAGTACAAAGTGATTTATAAAGCTATAGTGTTTGTGTTCCACATTTAAGTGTGAAGCAACACTAAGCAATAAATTTAACAGTTAGTGTGCCTTCCTGGGTGAGTGAATTTTAAGACAGAATGATTCCCTTGTAAAGCTTATGGTTTCATGGCTGCACCCCTCTTCACTCTCGCTAGTCTGTGCCTGTGTCCTGCAGCTCATTGTCAATGGGAGGAAGCTTTTACCTGGGCACCGGTGGTGCACGTAAGTGTGCTGTACAGCACATGTCATCTATGCACAGGAAGCCTTTGTCCTTAGCAAGAATCTGTTGCAGAAGACTGCAAATGTAAGGTTATGCCTAGAGGTGGCACTGGGAGGTACTTTGCCCTAAGAGGGACAGGAGTTGCATCTTCAGCTGGTGCTGTGGGTGCCTGAGCATGTTGGGGCTTAGTCCCTCTTGAGAGCTTGAGTCTGATTAAGCTCATGACTGTCTTTCTGACACTTGCTATGTAGGTTTGAATTGCTTCAAGATTTTGCATGAGTGGTACATAATGCTCAAAACGGCCTTCTTTGAAGAAACAAAATACTAGTTTATCAGTATAAACATAACAGTAAAGAAAAAGAGCAACATTCACCTACTGGATATTGTCTCTTAACTTAAGCAAGCCAAGGTCCTCAACTGTACTGTGTGTGCCTCTCATTGATTTGTGCAAATGACTTACCTCTTGCTGAAAAAAAAAGGTTTCGGCTAAGTTTATGGGTAATTCTTAAATGCATAGCCTTTCTTATGTTAATGGTTCTTTTTTTTAAAGGACTTAGATTTTTTGAGCTAGTGAGTTTCTGTTCTGTTAGTTTGCTTCTAGTCCATACTAAACTAAACCAACATACACATAATTTTTTTGGTAGACTCTTAATTTCCACCTCAAAATAATATTTTGAAATATTTCTAGTCTATTTATGCTCATATGCCCAACTGAAGATCTTAAAGCAGTTGGATAATGTCCGTATGTACATTTATAATATTTTGCTGCTTCTTGATTAGTTATTTGTTTGTTTTGAACAGAAAACTGGGGATTTATATGCTGTCAAAGTATTTAACAGTATAAGTTTTCTTCGTCCTGTGGATGTTCAGATGCGAGAATTTGAAGTGTTGAAGAAACTAAATCATAAGAACATTGTGAAATTATTTGCCATCGAAGAAGAGGTAATGAATTGTTGTAGTTGTGATATGACATGTATGGAAGTAACCACAGTAATTGTTTGTTTTATCCTTAACTGTAGAGCATATAGTAAAATGTTCAAAGAATGGTAACATATATGATGATACAAATACTCTGACCCAATCACCACCATTTTTTTGTTTTCTTTCTTTTTTGTTGTTATTGCTGTTGAAAAAATACACTTGCTTTCAATAGGTGAAACAGATTATGATTCTTCATCTTGAGAAGCCACTGTCCTAAACTTTATCTTGAATTAGGATTTTTAAGCTATATACATGTATGAATATTTAATACATGGTGGTAATTCAAGGTGTTGCAGTAATCCTGACAGTTTCATGCTTTTGCTTTGCAACCAACCAGAATGACATAGGACATGTAAAACTGTGTAATAGTATAAATTGCAGTAGTTGAGCTGAAATGGAGATGCTGAGATTAGTAAACAGTATAGAAGATCAATTGGTTCTCTCAGGTTTTCTGATGTAGTTTCTCACCTATCAATACTGTCAACCAGCTAAGTGCTTAGAACTTGAAGCTTTCGTAGCTTTTTTACCCTCTTCAAGTTGAAATACATGAAACAATATAAAAATCCACCTGCACTTCTTTTGAAGATGATCACCAAAATGGGATTTATAGTATAGCTACAGATTTACTTTTTTCTTTTCCTTTTCTATTTTGAAAGTAAGATCATGCAGTTATATATAATTTCTGACACTGGTATCACAATAGTCTTTTTTTAATTTTTCTTCCAGACAACAACTAGACACAAAGTACTAGTTATGGAATTTTGCCCATGTGGGAGTTTATACACAGTTTTAGAGGAGCCGTCTAATGCCTTTGGTTTGCCAGAGCCTGAGTTCTTAATTGTTTTGAGAGATGTGGGTATGTAGACTTTGCTCTTTAGTTTGTTGACTGAAACAAACTCATACTTGTTTTATCTTGAAACAACAAGAGTCAAATTTACATGACTGTCAATTAATTGAACAAATTAACATGGTCATATCTTTTATGTATGTCTATGGTGGTATAGGTAGCTGCATTAGGAAGCCATTTCTGTTTAAAGCATTGATATGATTTTTTTTTCTTTGAGCATTATTTTTCACACATTTAACCAAGTTCTTGTGATAATTACTTTCAGAAGAGTAAATTTAAAAAATTGTGTTTACCTGTTACAAAATTTTCCTCCATTACTTTATGGGAAAGATGTTACTGAGAGCAAAAAATACTGTGATTTAGCTGTCTGAAGTGGTGGGGGGGAAGCAATCTCTGGTCGTGGTCTTTTTGTTAATTGAGTGTCCCTTCTCGTTCCCATTTCCCAATGAGAAAGCAAGTGCATCTTGCTACCATCAGTGTTTCTGCGTTCAGTATCAAAATGTGTACATGAATTCTGTATTTATTTTTTCGAATTGAAGTGGCTGGGATGAATCATCTCCGTGAGAATGGAATAGTGCACCGTGACATCAAACCCGGCAATATAATGCGTGTTATAGGTGAAGATGGTCAGTCTGTTTACAAACTTACAGACTTTGGTGCTGCAAGAGAGCTGGAAGATGATGAACAATTTGTTTCTCTGTATGGCACAGAAGAGTATTTGGTAACCCCATATGATTTCATTTTCTGTTGAAGAAATGTTTGCAGTTTGAGGCCCTTTGTGATTAGAGTTGAGTAGGTGAAGGTCAGGCTGTTAGAAATTAGTATTTAAACCTTTTATAATTGTTTTTATGACTTTCTGTTGGACATTTTCACCTTGGATCATGCCATCTTCTGTTCATCTGAACCCATTAGCCTTGAAATAATTTCCAGGTTGCTGTGGAAGTTTGACCCTGGGCGAAACCAAAACAAAGCCAACACCATGCAGAACTTCCCAGCACCAGCGCAGGCCTCCCCCTCCCAAAGCCCCCCATCAAAGGGAAGAAAAAACGGCAAAAAAGCCGAGGGGAAGGAGAGAAAACTTAAAAGCTTCAGACCGTGAGGGGAACAGATATATATATAGATAGATAGATATAGATATATTTATTTACAGAGGAGGAAAAGGGAACTTAGTACTATATGCACAAAACACGAATACCAGGCAAATACAGGGAAAGAGGGGTAACTCAAATGGTACTATATAGGTACTATATATACACCCAAGGAAAACAGATAAGGCACTGCATTACCCAAACAGTGAAGTGACCAGCCCCGAGCTGCGATCCTTCCCCCCACCACCTGCCCAATGAGAGACTGACCCGGCCGGAGAAGAGACTGCACCGAAGAGGCTGCCCGAAGGAAGCGTCTGAAGACAGTGTGACCCAGAACTTCCTCCCTCACTCTTTTTTCCTATGTGATGTGAGATAGTAGGGAATACCTATGATTTGTCAATGTATGTCACCTGACTTGTTTCCCAGGAAGGCCTAAAAAACAACAAACCTAGCCAAAGCCTAAAATTTAAAACTACCACACAGGTCCAACTTCAACTGTTGCCTTGTGTGAAAGGAGGAACAATATTCTAGTTATGAATGACTTTGCCTTTATCTCTTTAGATATTTTTTTAGTTTGTGGTTGAACTACTTGGATGATGGTACGTGTACTTAAGATTCGCTTGACACCTTGGTTAACCAAAGAGAGGCAGGCAAAGAAGCATCAAGACAAGCATTTTAGGCATTATTTTCTTCCTCCCATGTTTTCCCATATGTGCATTTTAACTGATATTTTTGTCTACTATGGATCTTTTTTCAATTTCATTTCTGTTTTTCAATATCATCTGGAGGAATACTGACTTTCTCCTCTTCTTTAGTGGTGTTTTATACTACTAGTCACTGTTTAGCTGAGTTTTTCAATATTTTTTGCAAACTTCTCAGTAAAAGTGACTGTCATGCCTAAAACTAGTGATATTCTCTCAGAATAGCTTAAGCAAATTCTGCAATACAAGCTAACTGATTAAAGAGCTGAAAGTTTAGAATGACTGATTATCTTGCTGTGGAAGGATAGGTTGGTGTTTTGTTCTTTATATTGTTCATAAATCAGTTCTATCTTTTTTTTTTTCCCCTACTTTAGCATCCTGATATGTATGAGCGAGCAGTTTTGAGAAAAGAACATCAGAAAAAGTATGGAGCAACAGTTGATCTGTGGAGCATAGGGGTGACCTTTTACCATGCTGCAACAGGGAGTTTGCCTTTTCGACCTTTTGAAGGACCTCGAAGAAACAAGGAAGTGATGTAGGTAATTTAGCAGGAGAATTTTATTCATTGGTAAATTAAAACAGTCTTTGAAAAGCTTTTTAGCAAGAAATCCTGTACATGTACAGTAATAATTAAAATGGTGAAAATATTTAAGCAAAAATGTTCTTTAAATTTGTTGTGGTATAGCCCCAGTAGGCAGCTGAGCACAACACAGCTGTTTGGTCACTCCTCTGTAGTGGAATTGAGAAGAGAATTGGAAGGGTAAAAGAATGAAAACTAGGAGGTTGAGTTTAAGACAGTTTGAGGTAAAAAAGACCCCACAACCAACAGCAACTCTTGCCTCTTAAACTCAAAGGGAAACAACAAAACTAAGAAAAACAAGTAATGCAAAATCCCTCAGTTGCTCACAACCAGTCAACTGATGCCCAGTCAGTCCGTGAACAAATGCCACCCTGGCAAATTCCACCTCCCCATCTCAGCTTCTCTTGCTGAGCAATATGGTATGGAATATCCCTTAGGCCTAGCCGTCCCCTTCCAGATTTTTCCAGGCCCCAGCCTACTCGCTGGTGGGGGGAGTAGAAAACTAGCCAAGGCCTTGACACTGTGTAAGCACTGCTCAGCAATGACTGAAAACATGCCTGTGTTACTAACACTGTTTTGGTCACAAATCCAAAACGCAGTACCATATGCTACTGAGAAGAAAATTAACTCCATCCCAGCCAAAATGAGTACAAACATTCTGCTTCAACAAGGATTTTACTGTGTGGCACCTTAAGATCTGAATTAAGCATCAGAACTTGCCCAAAAGACTGATGTTTTTCCAAACATTTTCCTTCAGTGTGGTGGTAAGCTGGTCTGTTGCAGTGTGGTGTATATAACTTGGATATTTGGGCCAAATTATGGTATTCTGAAATTTGGGCTTTCAGTGCTGCGAATTTTTGTTGTCCTTTAAATGATTGTCTTCCCAGGCAGTCTTGAAATGTGTGCGTTATCCATGAGACTGACATTTGGGTAGTATAGTTGTGGACTCTGGCTGAAGATAACCGGGATAGCTCCGGAATAGAAAACAGAAGTTGTGACTCTTACGTGATGACTGATTTGATTCCTGTTTCATCTTAGTCTAGTTCTATTTTGTTGTTCCGTGTGTTGCATTAAAAAGTAAAGCAAGGTGGTACTTGGGAGCTCTAAAACACCAGTTAAACATCTCTGTTCTGGCACTGCTTGTAAAGCTGACTCCAGTCTTCTTAGTTGAAGAAATTGTCCGTCTTGTAAGTTTCCCACAGGCATCCTTGCTGTTATTGCTGCTTGAGACATAAGCAATGAACATGTGTTTTGTATGTACCTTATCCTCCAAAAAGAGAAAGCACAACTGAAATTTTCTGTTGCAAAAAGCCTGTTGCTCCTCATTCATTTAATGAGAAATTTGAGAAATACTGGCCTGTGCAGTAGAGTTAGACAATGCTGAATTGTATCCAGGTTTCTAGATGTTACCCCTCTATCCCCAAGCTGCTTTGTGGTGGCTAAATTTCATCTCTTGCTGTGGAACATGCTAGAACTTTGTCATATTAATGTCTAAATTGAACTAAATTGATTTTAATTAATTAACTCTTGTGAAAAACTTTGATTTCCTTCAGTATGCTGGAAATCTCCTTAATTTTTCCCTAACCCTGAGATCAACAAAGTTGCTTCTCCAGCATAACTTTTTGTTCTTTGGTCTTTTAGCACTGTCTTATCAGCTTGTAAATGAAGTTTCCTAATTACCGTACCATCTACAAATTTAGGCCAACCTGTTGTTTAGATTTATATTATTGCTGCCATTTTGAGGATTAGTTACTAGACCTGTGTATGTGTAAGAGGCAGTAGTTGAAGTCTATTATTTTTTTAACATATTGCAGGTATAAAATAATCACTGGAAAACCTTCAGGGGCTATTTCTGGAGTACAGAAAGCAGAAAATGGACCAATTGAGTGGAGCTGGGAGATGCCTATTTCTTGTAGCCTTTCAAAGTAAGTTTGAACTGTTCACAAAATATTTCAGTGCTGCTTAATCGGGCTTTTTGAGTTATTTCCTCAGGATTGTGTCTTTGGAACAGAGATCTGACACACTTTTTTTTTACTTTGAACTCTTCAGTAAATTGGTACAGTCTAATATTAGGTTATTAAGTGTTTTTTTCTTCCCATCTGTTCAAATAGTTTTATGATTGCTAATTTGCATACGGGCATCTGAGAATCTGAAGTGTTATGAGTATAGGAAAGATCATTACTGTATTTTCTCCACCCTCAGGAATGAATATGAAGAATCAATAACCTTGATGGCCCTCCTTTCTTACAAGAATGTGACTTCAGACATGAAAAAGATTGGGCAGTAGGAAGGAAATGATAAGAAACCACAGTTCTAAGGCTTACTTTTAGTCAGGAAAAAAGCCATATTGGCACATTTTAATATTTAGTATCTTTTAAATTCAATCATTGTGTTTTTGCTTCATATGTCCATAATACTCAATAGGAGGAGCCATGGAAGATCTAATCTCAGTATGACCTTGAAAAAACCTCCCATAACCCATTTACCTATTTATATTCCTGAGGCTTCTTCAGTACTTTAAAGTTACTACTCTTTCATGGTACAGGAGGACATAAATTGTTCTGTGAACAGACACTAGAAACAAACTTTTCTGAAAGAGAAATACGTAGTTCCATAAGGAGTGTAGAATCAAAGTCTGGCCTATATCAATTCATTACTTTAGAGCATGGGGAACTTGCAGTTTGTATGTATTTTTCATGATACTGCTCAGTTGTTTCCTCTGTTTATTCCATGTAATTAAACTGCTTGAAATAATAAAGCGGATTTTTTTTTCATTGAACATTTGTTCACAGTAATATTTTTAAGTAGCCTCTAAGCATTATTTACTGTTACAAGTTTAGTACTAAAGTCAGTTTGAGCACATTGACCTCTAAAGGGGTCATCAGTGAGCTTGCAAGCCACTGGAGCTTGCTTCAAAATGTTGCCAGTTTTACCGCTGGATTCAGGTTTGATGTGTACACAAAGTTAAAATTTGGGGGAAGTTGTTCATAACACTGGAGTAGGATGCATAAAATTCCTTACAATTCAGATGCTCAAAGTAGAAATGCAAGAAGTTTAAGCTGACCTTTCTATTAGAATAGTAATGGGTGTAAGGCAATAGTTGCATGTTTTTCTTTGCAGCAGTTGAGCTGCATGTGTGGAGTAGTTACTTAGCTCCATCTCAATCAGGATGAATTCTTAGTGTTGACAGTTTAAATAATGAATCTTTGCTAACCCAGCTGATTTTGACTGAAAGCAACATAGTGTGTTCACACAAGCAGCTCTGCCAGCAAACCATAAATGGCAGTAGCTTCCCTGAAGGTGATACATGGGTAAGTGCACGTGTGGGGTGAGCTGGGTAAAACACTGCAGCAGTGGCAAAAAGTAACCTCAGCTCTGCAATGTACACTTTTTAAATTGCATGTCATTTTGGCAGTGTCTGTGGAATTTGCCAAATACCAAGAAAAAACATGTGATAGTTGAGCCTAAAAAGGAAAGAGATAAAGCTTGTGTAGTAATTAAAAACAATGGACATTACCATTGAACATTTTGCTGCTCAGTAGAGAGGGGAGGGGAAAAAGGGTGCTGGCCTGTTCTTCAAGAGATGGGGGGTTTGCATTCATGAGACAAGTCAAATGAAGTACTGCAATTGGTTACCAGGTGAAAAGTTCCAAGTAGTTCCAAATTGTCTTATCTCTTCCTGGTGTTCTCGTGTTCCCTAGGGGTCTGCAAGTACTCCTCACCCCTGTCCTTGCGAATATTCTTGAAGCAGACCAGGAAAAATGCTGGGGATTTGACCAGTTTTTTGCAGAGACGAGTGACGTACTGCACCGAGTAATAATCCACATCTTTTCATTACAGCAGATGACCTTGCACAAAGTTTATATTCACAACTATAATACGTAAGTGTTTTCTCTCTCTGTTTTCATTACTTTGCTCTTATTCAAGCTAATGGCACTGTGACCTCAGATCACCAGTGTTACAAATTCAGTAGCCTTTCTTTGGCAGTTTATCTGAGGAATTGAAAGTGTACAATTCTTCTGTGTAGTCACAGTGCATAGAAGCATGTTGTCCAAAAATAAAAATAAAGTCATTGAAGTGATCTTAAACTTGGTCTTATTTAGTGACAGAACACAGACTTAGTCCTTGACCTCTTAGCAATATGTCTGTTTTCACAATGGAGACCAACTCATCCCACATTTATATGTTACTTACAAAGTAGTTTCCTACAGACTCTGTTCAGGTCTCTCTTTTCTTATCTTGTCATCAAGAATACAAAATGCACCCATCATCTCTGTCTGGTGTAAAACTCTCACAGGGGTTCTGATGTCGTAGTTGGTACAGTTTAGGATCTTGAGTTATATGGGGTTCACTTTATGGCCAGTAAGTGCTGATGTTAAAAGATTTAAGGTATACAAATGTATAGGCATTTTTTCTGCCTTATTACAGATAATACACACCTTATTCTCTAATACACGAACACATACTGTTACTTAATCAAAGGTATAAACACAGTTCTGGCTTTTTCCAAGTTTTCTCTTCTGTCATTTGTATTTTGAGAGAGCCCAAATACTGTTTTTGCTGAGAAATCTTGCTTTTAGCTCAAGCTGTTCTTTTTATTTAATTTTTTTTTTAAATTTATTTTATTGTTATTATTTACATTTGATTATATATAACCTAGCTAAGAAGTGGTAGTGTACTAGTGCTGCATAGCAGGCAAGTTGGTCCTTCCTGTTAGTGTACTTACCTTTTTTTCTTCTTTGTGGGAGGCTTTTTTTGTTTGGCTTGGCTTTTTGTTGGTTTTGTGGGGGTTTTTTTGGGGGGATGGAGGCATGGTGTTATAAATTCTTATGCCTTGAACCATTGATTGCTGAAAACAGAATTCCAAAGTGTCTTTGGTCTTCCTTATCACTGTGGTTTTAGGAAATAATGTGGCTGGCTGTTAGCTTGCAGGGTGAATTTTATTTTTACAAAATTTTTTAACCAAACTTTTCTTTTGGAGAGACCATCTGTCTCCTTTGAAGAAAAGGGTATGTCTGAGAAAACCTAAGTATGCTTCCTTCCCCTCATCTGACCTTCAGACCAGAGCAAGTTTGTTTACACAGACGTGCTTTGGTGGAAAATCAGAGGTAGAAAGGAAGTTTGATATTTTGCAGGAAATAGCATTTATTTTTGTAACAGAGCAACCTGGAGCTTTAGGCAGCATGCTGCTTTTTTCTACTTACAAGTCAAATGCTTTATATGTAAAACCAGTTCTTAATTAATCAGAAGGAAAAGCAGTCTTTATTTGAGTAATACAAAATCTGAATTGCTGAACTATTGTAGTGAGTCTAACTACTACCGAATATATTGTGTTACAGGGCTGCTGTATTTCATGAGTTGGTCTACAAGCAGACAAAAATACCATCTCAGAATCAAGAACTCATATATGAAGGTCGGCGTTTAATACTAGAGCCTGGCAGACTGGCCCAGCACTTCCCCAGAACAACTGAGGAGAGCCCTATCTTTGTAGTGAGCAGGGAGGCTGTCAACACTGTCGGTTTAATCTATGAAGAAGGTATATGAAAGTAATTTCCCCTTTCTTATAGCTATCTTTTCTAATACTTTGGGTTATTTATTTTAATGAGTTTATATCTGTTATGTCCTAGAAATAGTGTTGGAAATTTTTCTTTGTTGATACCTGAAGTTCTAACAGTGTGGTCCAATGTTTTTCAAAACTGAGTATCCAGAACATTTTAACAGAAAGAATAGGTGCTTGTAATGTTCTGAACATTTGTATGTTAAGGTGTAGTGGTGCATATGGAGTTCTGAGGTTTTTTAACAAAAGGAACACTATAGAAGGTAATTCAAAGATGGCTCTCTTGTTCCATTACTTACTATGTGGAAAATCAAGTTTTCTTTTTGTTTGTTATGGCTGTGGTTAGCCTTTCAGTTGCCAGAGGCTTTAACGACTTACATTTGCTCAGAAAATAAAGCAATGCCATAACAGGAAAAAAAAAAGGAGGAAATTAAGGTTTTGGATTTCCATTTAGCATTGAGCATAGGGCGGCCTAGGCTAGAGCCCTTTTTCATATGTGATGAGCTGGAGGACATGGCTTCAGTTGAGAGGTCAATATTGCTTTTTCAGTATGTCCTAAATACTGACTGCTCAGGCCAGCTGGCACTCACACAGAGGTACTGAAGAGTGGGGGTAGGTGAGCTGTTTGTGGAAGGATCAACAGGGCCTTTATATTGTGTCAGAACCTTCTGAAGGAGTCAATGGCAGGAGAACAAAGGAGATTCAGCTGACAGAGACTACCAGAGGTTTAAAAAAGCTCTTTGGTGAAGTCCTGCCCTTTAGAGTCTCAATGAAACTAAGCAGCCATGAGATAAAAAGGGATGGTCTCCCATGTGGGCAGACATAGGGCTGAAGGACAGAGCTAAGCAGTTGGCTTCTCAGTGAAGAGAGGTCACTAGTGGAGACTTGCATGAGATTTTGTGTTGTGCAGCATGTTCAAAGATGAGTCTGGAAAAGGAAGCGAAGGTCAGTTTGCTGAAGATACCAAGTTATTTAAAGTGTTTAAGGCAAAGGCTGGTTTGAACGTCTCCATAAGAATCACACAACATTAAAAGGCATTGCAGTAACAGTGATGCCAAAAAGCACGGAAAAACTGCTCAAGACAGAGTTTTATCTTTAAGCAGCAAAGGTGCTTATTGGATACAACGTTGGAGAGCCCCCGATTAGCATCGGACAAAGCAGCTCTGCCGTTCCAGTGTAAAGTTAAGGTTTTTATACAGTTTTCGGAGTGGGTTTCATCATCTTACATACATATTCATTCATCTAATTATAATATTCATAGTATGCAGGATTTGGGCGGTGCCTGGGGTGAAGTCATCTTTTGGGGTGGTTTCTGGGGGTCGTTCCTGTTTCTTCAACCTCAAAAGGGGTGTATTCTCTCTTCTTCCTTGGTTGAACTTTTCACCTTTTCTCTACATGTCCAGGCTTGCAAAGAAGACCTCCTGACTCAGCATCTTGTTATCTATGGGTACCCACTCTCTCTGTTACCTCTCTTGTAACACAATGGGAGGGGTTCCGTTGGTCTGCTAATCTTTAGAAGCTTGTTTTCCCAGTTTTGCCCTGTCTCAACAGATTAGATTAAAATCCATGTAGATACACATAAAACAGTATACAGGTGAAGAGGGAAAAAAATCTGAACTTTTGAAGTCTCTTATGGAAAACAAGAAAATACAGATACTTTTTTTATGTTTCAGTTTTACTTCCAAAAGTACATCAACGGTATGATTTGGATGGGGATGCCAGTATGGCTAAAGTGAGTAATTATGATTTTAGCTTACGTACCTGTCTCAGATAATGATACTGAAACAAAAGCTACTTGATTTTCAGATTAATAAAGTTAATAAAATTTTTAATATGCTAATTAGGATTCTGATTGACAGAAACACATTTGTTAACAAAGAATCAAAAAATTTATGAAAGCCTTACTTTGTATACAAAATGTTTGTATATTTTTTAAAATAACCAAACCCAAAGTCCAGTCTTCTAAATTTTAAATGCTCTGTTACTGCATAATTCATTAGGGGGAAATGAGCTTAACACTGTGAAGTCCTGAAGTTAGCTAAAANTCTCTAGGGCTCTGCCGAAGGGTGTAATTTGTGTTGCCTCTTAGAAATTTTCAGAATCTGTAGGAGACAAGTAGAGGATGTTCCATTCTTTTGGTCATTTTTATAAAACTACTGAACATATGCACAGCCATGCTTGACTGTGACCACCATTTATACCATACATATGAAATACTGACTGCTGAGGAGCCTTGTAATTCAGGCATGGTAGTCCTGAAAACATATGTCCCTTTAAATACCAGTATTCCGTAAAAATTAATAAACATAAAAGCATCAGTTGAGATAATTATTTGAAATACTGTAAATTATAATTTCTGAAACATATTCACAATTCTAAATAATGCAGCAAGCTGGTAAATGAAGAGAGTCCCTAGCCTTAGAATTTAAAAATGTCCATTTTTACAAGTTTCTTTTAATATGTGTTTAATTCCTGAACTATTGAAGAAATGTACTGTGACTATCCAGAAATTTAAGAAAATCCTGAGAGTAAATGGTATTATTTTTGTTTGTAAGACTTGTTTTCATCCCTAACTGTTACTTCAGCATAACCCGAAAAACTCACTACCATGTTTAACTCTGCCACCATAATGACTGTTTGGTTGTCTTCTGATTAAAATTTAGGCCAAATTATGCATTTTAAATTGCCATCCTCATGTTGCTCTTTATTAATCTGTGTTGCTTTGTAGTGATTTATGGTCTTGAAGCAATTGTTAAGAGAATGCCGGATTAGTTCTTACATTGTTTGTTTTTCTGTTCAGGCTGTGACAGGTGTCGTATGTTACGCCTGTAGAGTTGCCAGTTCTTTGCTACTTTACCAGGAGCTGATGCGAAAAGGAATACGGTGGCTGATGTAAGCAATTGATTGCATTTCATTGTGCCCTTTTTTAATTGAGATATGCCTTCATTATCAGTACCTAATTCTGTGATCTCTTGATATCTTGGGAGGTTTCCTTTACTCCTTGAATACGAATAGGCTTTGTGAACTTTTCCCTTCTTTTTGTCATTAGGAAAACAAAAATTACTTTTTTCTGACAATACAGTTAAGTTATTTGCATACTTGCTTTCTTCTCTGGATAATTTAAGTCTAGCCTCTGGTAACATGCAGGGACAATTGAACAGCTTGCACAAGGTATTTTTATATGAGGATTATAGTAATGCATTTCTAACTGAAAGCAATTCCTAGTGGCAGTTATTACTGCAGGTATGTTATTGTATTACTGATTCCTGGTAGGATAGCTGTTGAATACCTTTGTTATAGACTAATGCTTTACTTTTTTAGTGAAATAATCAAGGATGATTACAATGAAATGGTTCATAAAAAGATGGAGATTGTCATCAGGCTGGATTTCTGCAGCAGAAACATTGAGAAAGCTGAGAAAGTGTGAGTAGAAGCATTACACAAAATGCATTGATTTTTCATTATAATTTTTAGTGACAATAGTATTTCAAGGTATGTTTATTTACAGTCTTTGCATATAAAAATTAAATTTGAATCGATGTGGATTTTCTGATGGCAATGACTTAAGCAGATTTAGTCAAATGCTTTTACTCAGAGTGTTAATTTTGCTGCTTAAGCTTGTGAGAACAAGTAATTATTATTGAGTGGTAATTGTGTGTGTTCTTTTTCTCCTTTCTTCTCTGACTTAGCTCATTTGCTGTTATTGACTCTAGAAGCTACAGTAATGCTTGGACAAAGAATTGAGTAGTTTCCTTGCATTAGTGCTTTTGTCATTGAGTTTGATTGTGTGTGACTTTAAATAATGCCCCTTTCACAGCTTTAAGACCATAGCATTTTCTGCATGGAAGGAGTTTTAATGTTGAAATATAATATAGAGCAGCTGACAAAAAACCCCAAAACCACCCCTCACCTGAGGAAAAAAATTAGGTAAACACCCCCAAAAATCAAAGCTGCATTAGGATATCACTAGATCACAGTGCATGCATGTAGGCATGCCAGCAATAAACTGCACAGGAAATTCTACTTCTGTAATTTTTTTAAGTGCCTAACTATTATGTTCATTTTACCAATTTTGGTTAATTCAAATGGAGAGGTCTTTATCACAGAATCTCACTATTGTCCATATGGACCCATTTGTATGACACAATTTATAATTACACAACTAAAGATTTGTTGTCTTTTAGCATAAGAGGCCTCCAGGTTTCAAAAGATCAGAGATGACCCTTATTTCTCATGTGTTTTATGTTAAGGAAGCAAATGTTCTCCAGTGGTCAGACTCTTTTGCCCTACCTTTTTCAGTCAAGTCCTGGCTGTAGGAGATGGGATTGCATCATTCAGTTCTTTATTTCAAGTTCCACTCAATGTCCAATCTAAAGTTGCACTCTTTCCTACTTCTAAAGTTTTTTGTTCAGTCTTTCCACAAACTAGCAGTGGCTCTGTCTTTAAGGTGTGTTATTCTTATGCAGTGTGATATGAACTTTACCCACCACCTCTTCTTAGGATTCTCCTGTGGGTGGTAGTTTTTCTATTCAACCTACTGGCAGTCTTCCCCAAATTCTGTTTGGTCATAGGATTCTGTAAGCTTTGTTCCAGGCTGCCCTGAAAATGCAGATACCTACAAGATGATTAGTGCACGCATCTAGAGACCACTGGGTTTTTAGAGTAGACTTAAGAACAGACTTAAGGCTGTTGGAGCTGCTATGAATGTGCAAATTGAGCACTTTGTAATTGTGGATACCCAAGGATTTGACAGATTTGCTCTGTATGTGTCAAACATACCTTAAAACCCAGCTGTGTCAGTTTGTATTTGCTTCAAAAAAAAAAAACCCAAAACACAGCAGTGAAAGTTGGTAACTAGCAAGGTAACAGTATATCTGTGTAGACTAGTTACAAATCATTAGGATGGTAATCCAAACTCCTCTTCAAGCCAGTGTACGCTAGTTGGCAGGACAAGTTGGTTCTTGTTGAACTCTGTATTTCTTTCACATAGTCTCTTCCTGCATTCTGCCAGAAGAAAACCCCTTAGAGCTCAGAAGAAACAGTGTAGGTTCTGATTTGTGACTCTAGTGCATTCAGGAGTATCTCAGAGCAGCAATTTGAAACAAAAATTATGTTCATTTGTGAACTGGAGTAGTTCTCATGTTGAACAGAAATTTGTTATATGTTTGCACATAGTCTTTTGGCCTCAGAAAAGGGCAGGATTTTCTGGTTTTTTTACTTCAGAAGACTTTTATAGACTTGGCAAAGGACATGTCCTCTTGTTTGTCCTTCCTTTTCAAGACTATGCTTTGAAGCATGACAATGCAAGGGTGTTATTTGTAAAGGTAAACAAAGTTTTGAACTTGAGTGAAATATGTATTTTTGAAAACAGTTGAGCTGATTGTTACTGAAAACAAGTTTTTAGTATGTTTTTAAAAATCAAATGTACCTGGAATTCAACAGGAAAAGTATTGTCCTGAATAATTTATTTGGCACTTGAGCTATGGTCATATGGAAAGTATCAATATGAACAGATGGTCTTACTATCCCAGCCTGTACATTTTTAGTAACACAGCCTTTCCAGTAAGTTTACTTGGAAAAACATTTTGCTGCACTGAAGTATTAGTTTATGTGTCACTGACTGCTTTAAGTTTGATAATGTTTTAAAAATTGCTTGATTAAAGGAAATAGTCCTCCACTGCCTGTGAAGTACAAGTAATGAGACTATGTGTGGGGTAGACTCCAGCTGGCCTGGGGTCTCTGTGGAATAGTTGGACTATGCTAGGAACCTTCTGCACACGTCAGGGTGATATGCACGGAAGGAAAAGATGTAACACCTGGAACAGATACCCGGTTTCTAAAGTGATGAGTAATGTTTACTGACATGCGCGGTTTGTGTGTCCAATTAGGAATTATTTATGTATAGAGAAACCAATGGTCCTTGGACATCTGTCCAGACTCAGGTCTATAAGAATCGCAGCCTCTGATACCACACACTCTCACATACATACTCTCTCTCTCTCTCTCTTTCACACATTGCATTATTCCACCAATGCAATAAAGTTCCTGTCCTATTTTTGGAACAATA
>VWZG01002503.1:0-68414 GCA_013396735.1 Grallaria varia | reverse complement strand
TTAAACACATGAATAAGTATTAAAAGAATTGGGCTTTATTACGGTGCAGAAATTGTATTTTTCCAATATTATGTCTGTAACACTTTGTTGTTTCAAAGTTCTTAATCATGAAAGAAATCAAATGTTAGTCGGAGTATATAATTTTGAACTTCTTTATACTGAAGCGGTCTGAAAAAGAAAGTTAATTGTAATAACAATGTAGTCTGTATATTGATATATGTGCAGCATTCTTTTACATGGTTGAAAATGTTTTGTTACATTTTATGTTCATTTTAAACATTGCTGGGTTCAGTGTTGCTGAATGTATCAGCAATCTTAATCTTGTTAAAATTTCTTTTTCTAAAGCAATTTTAATGAAGCAGTATCTAAGGAACTTGAAGTAATCAGTTCATAATTTACTGATTATTATGAAGTAAATAATTTTTCAAGTCAAAGCATAGTGTACAGTACCATCAACTTTTTGCTCAAACTAAGTGTCCTGATGCTATGAGTCATGCTATTGATTTGCCAAAAAAGTAATAGAAAATAATATATGGTTCTTCCCTCCTGAAGCTGGTTTACTGGTTTGAGGGGGTTTAGCTGAAAATATATTAAGTATCTGTTACTTGAACAAACCTGTCTTCATATGAATTGTGAAAATGCATGAACGAATGGTTTAATGGCATAAATACATCATCAGCCACTTACTGTATGGTGTGTTCTTCTGTGTTTTCATAATTTCACTTTCTGTTAATTTCAGTATTGCCTTAGGAGTTTTATTTCCTTGTAAGGACAATAAAAGCCTGAAATCTCAAGAGCAAATTGCAGCTCAGCTTAGTTTATCCAGCTGTCCAGAAAATGTGTCCTGGGCAACAGAATCACTAGCATAGGCGATATGATAGAGCCACTAATAATTTTTTATTTTATTCCTTTTTAAACCACTTTGTTGGTGTGTGTTCTGAACAAAATTAGTTCTTTGTAATGGTGGCAAAAATCCTAATTTCTGCTCAGTGTGAAACAGTCCACTGGAGGAGCTCAATCAGTACCAATTGAGTTAATCACAGTAGAAATGGCAATTGTAGAATAGTTTCAGATCTAATACTGGGGAAGGATTAAAAAGGCTGAATGGGAAGGCTTACTTTTTGGGTTTCTAAGCCTGACGGCTGGAAGAGGAATAAGGTGCAGTTGCATAAACTTGTTTGGGTAAAACTAAAGCCAGAACTATTCTTAAGTGGTTGCATAGCCTGCTGTTACTGTGAAACCCCTTCCAGGGAGGGCACAGTAATGGGACTGAGTAGCCACATTCGGTTAGCTACAGCTGTGCTGGAAATCCCTGGGATGGATACCCACCCCAATCTGTGCAGGGGAAAACTTGGTTGCCTGTGACCAGCCTGATGATGAGCACTTTTAAACTTAAAAATTAACTTCTTAAAAACACTTTTAAAATAAAAAGATATACTGGCCACTTAAAGATGACCTTAGGGTAGAAAAAAAGAAGGGCTAGGGTCTGGAAAGCTCACCTGAGTGGGACAGGGGGGAAAATGGGAGTTGTTGGCTGAAAGAAGAGAAGATTAGAAAGGGGAAGCAAAAGTCTTTGGTAATCTAAAGGCTGTTACTGAAGTCAGCATTCACCATGTCTGCAGTGAAAGGATTATAGATTATTAGTATAAACTGTAATGCATGGAACAAAAGAAATCCAGCCTACAAGTCTACAAAGATCTTGCTAATAGAAAAGACAGGCCTAGTGCCAGAAGGGATTGCCCTGGGAAACGACCAATATTCGATCAATATTGTTTCAAGAGGGGTTACAGGAACAGGTTAACCGGTGGGAGCTCTTGTGGCCTGTTGTACCACCAGTGTTAAAGCTGCAACACCACCTAATTTTCTGTGCTCTGAACAAACAGCTTTTTTTTTGGTTTTGTTGTTATTTATTCCATTGCTCATCAGAAAAACGTGGTTGGGGTAGTATCCCTCAGTGGAGTTTGCTATTTTGACGCTGGTACCAGCCCAGTCAGCAGCAGTTGTACATCTTTTGGCGAATTTCGCTGCTTGTCGACAAGCAGGGCCGGCAACGGCAGATTGGGCTGCTGGTGTGCTGTGAACAGGGCACAGCGCTTGGTCCCAGGTGTGTTCCGCTCCTGGAAACAGACACAGGTGCTGAATGGGCGCTTTGCCTGCCCCGGCTGGACAGCCTCCCCACCCAGGTGTGGGTTGTGTCACAGCTGCCCCGCCCTGGGAAACGTTCCCCCCCAGCAGGGGCTTTAAGGCACCGAGGCAGATGATTTTTAATGGGAATCTACTGAAGCGCAGCTCTTGTCAGCTCCCCATGTGCCAGGCGCTGTTTCAGCATCCCCGAGCCCCTTTGTGCCGAACGATGCGGGGTCTGTTCCTCCCGGGCGCGGGGCCGGCAGACCGGCGAGGCTCTTCCCGGCGGCAGCGCTGGGGAAGCGCCGCGGCGGCCGCCAGGTCGGGGTGGGGGGACGCGGCGGCTCCTTCCCCGCCGCCCGCCCGCTGCGCTGCCCGCGGGTACCGTGCGCGGGGGGCAGAGGCGGCACCGGCGGGCCCCGCTCCGCATGGCNCCGGAGCCCCCGCACCGGTTCGGGCCGGCGGCGGCGGGAGCCTGGTGCGACCTGTGCTGCCGCTTCGTGCTCTCGCAGGGCCTGCGCTGCGCCGGTGAGCGGCTGCGGCGGGCGGCGGGGGGGGGGGGGGGGGGGGGGCCCCCCCCGGCNGGCAGCGGGGCTCTCCCCGCGGGACAAAAGCGCCGGAGCCCGAGGGTGCCGAGCGGCGCCCGTACGGCCGGGACCGCGGGGTGGGTGCCGTGTGATCCCGGGAAAGGTGGTCCGTCTGCTCCCGGCGGGAAGGTAACGCGTTACGCGGTGTGGGCAGCACTGCCCCGAGGGGTTTCCGTGTGCTCCCACCCCGGCAAAAGCCGTGCGGTCGCCACCCTGTCCCTCAGCTGGGAGGAGGAGGAGGAGGAGGAGGAGGCGGCTGGGTCTTACAAGTCGCGTGCATGTCCTTTCGCTCCCTGGCCTCTGATTCATTGTAGGCAAAGACACGTTTTTCTTTCCTATGTAAAAACCAACTTTTCTGCTTTCCAGCCCTTTCTGTACCACTGCCGTGCTCTAAAATACAGTAATTTCATTCACCTCCTATGTCCTGTCCTTTACAGTAGGAAAACATACATAATCTTGTGCTGGGGAAAAGTCCTCTTTTGACATCCTTTGATTTGAAAAGGCTTTGGCCACCCTGTGGGGTTTCATGGTGACCCCAAGAGTCAACTCAGCATGGAACTCCATGGAGGTACGCACTTCAATGACTGTTCCTCTCCCACAGCTGCAGTGCTGTTGCACTTTCTAGGACAATCTAGTGCTGTCCCTAGTGGAA
This sequence comes from Grallaria varia, assembly GCA_013396735.1. Taxonomy (NCBI): domain Eukaryota; kingdom Metazoa; phylum Chordata; class Aves; order Passeriformes; family Formicariidae; genus Grallaria; species Grallaria varia. The sequence goes on along the minus strand of VWZG01002503.1, from coordinate 65,051 downwards.
TGACATCTTTAAGGTGTGTGGGTTGCTTTCGATTTATATCACTTTTTGTTCAACAGCTGGTATTTGAAACACAAGGTGGGAAAGAAAGGTCAATCTTTTCCTTTTATTTGTCTTCTGCCTTAAGGAGGTATAACCTCATACTGTCCTCTGCTGATATATAACATTTCTGCCATGAGACAATGTTCTTATGGTTGCATTCACTTTCAGCAGCTCTATTTTTACAATTACTCTTGGAATGGAAATACTTTGGCTGTGAAAAAAAATATTTTTTTATTCATCGTTTGCATTAGTGCACAGTTTGTTCTGACAGGATATATAGTGCACTGATGTGAAAACAGACCTTAGAAGTAATACTTTTTCATTTATGATCAAATGCTCCATGACAAGGACTTCAAGTGTCACACTGGATTATGTATCTTCCAGCAACATTTTCTCATAACGATGACAGTTTAACATTGCTTTTTCCTTCTCCTCTGTGACAAGCTCTGTTTTTATGAGGTGCAGTATTTCAAGCTGTTCTCTTAAATTGCTGTTTAAGTAGCAGAGGAAACATTCAACTTTTATGATCTAGCATTACTATAATGTTTAGAAGCTGTAAAGTGCAATGGAAATGGAACATTAGCTAAAGCGCACCAGGATTGCTGGGAGGACCTCTGTTCTTGATCAGTTTACAGGTACAACCAGCGAGCCAGACTGAAGAACAGATCTGGCTGAAAAATCGGCTGAGGGCAACAAAAGTAGCGACTGAGTCAGGACAGCTCAGAGGCCTGAAGGAGCCTGCCCTCCTGGCTCAGGGATGCTAAATCCATGCCATGGCCAGAGGTCACTCTGCACCCACAGTCACAGGCTCTTCTGCAAGTGAATAGAGGAGAGAAAGATGTGCCCTGCTTTGGGAAGCAGGCAGACAATACTGTGCTCTGCGTCTGAAGTGTGTCTAAACTGGCCTTGAGAGCCACTTCTGACACATCCCAGACTACAGCTGAATTTGTTGGGCCTCTGCGATAGCCTCCGTGTAGATGCCATGGTCTCCTTTGGGTATCCCCTGGGAAGCAGAGATTACAAAGGAGGTTCAAATCGCAAGTACATTTCAAAGATTTTGATCTGCCTGGCAGTGTGCCACAGTGCTGGAAGGTTCCCAAATAACCCTGTGTTTTTCACAGGCCACAAGTGATAGGGAAGTTCATTTTATGTCATGTAAAAAGCAAAAGAGAACAGCATCTTCCAGGTGGCCCACTGCTGATAAAGTGGGAGGTACGTACTAAATTGTCATGATTCAGAGTGACAAAGACATAGCTATTATATTTATTTAAATTACCTTCTTTGAGTATTGGTTGAAGTCAATTCTCACTAGATCATTGACATCAGACGTGATCAAAATCAGACATGGTGACTTTGGTGACAAGAATTAAGAGGCAAGAGAAATTTCCTCTGGGATAGGGATACAGACTAAGGGCACATCAAAGGAGCAGTTTTAAAGTGTTTAAATACAGGCTTTTTTTCTAAAAGAAAATATCTGTGACTTCTTTATGGGAATGGGCATTTTCTTTGACTGTTCCTGTCCTATCTTCCCCACAGTGATAGGAAAAATTACCAAGCTAAGCTTCAGCAGAGGCTAGACTTTACTCAGCATTTTTCAATGGTGCTGTGGTCATGTTTGGGTTTTTGTATGGTTCTTAGTACACATGATAAGTAAGGTGGGATCTCTGTAGTGAGAAAAGATCTACTGAGAAAAGATCTTTCTGCCTTCTGTGAAATTTTTTTTAATTCTTAAGTTTGCTTTCAGGTTTCTGCTAAAAATTGAAAAAATACTTTCATTTAATTCAGGGAAGAGAGATCAGAACAGAAAAAAAAAAAAGTCAAGGAGATGAATGATTGTCTGTTTCAATGCAGTGCACAAGGTGCACATTATTCAAGCAACTTGTTTCTTGAAAAAAAACTAAGGCAGTGCTGATATTTCTGGACCCCAGCCCAGGAAGAAAGCCAAGTGTAATGAAATACCTCTGAAAAGGATGCTTTGTAGTATCTGACCTCTTACTGTTGTTTGGGATTCCTTTTCAAGAGAGGCTTAATTGGTTTAGTAGTCCAGACTTGCTCTGCTATTCACCTTTTCACTTCTGTTATTGGGTAAAAACCTGGTACAGATACGGAATTCCATTGCCTGGCCTGACTTCTCTCCACAAAGTCATTTGAGACAGAAGCAAACGGGATTGTTCCAGTTTATACAATGGAATGGCATACAGTAAAGAGGAGTGTTTGTTTTCCAGCATTCAAATTTTCTTTCAATCTAAGAGTGGTCCGGAGTGAAAATTCTCAGTTTCTTACATCTTATTGATGTTGTATAACGTTATGTGGTGTAGTTGACCTGGGATTTTTGCATTGTTTCACCATATCATTTGGCATTTGAAAAATGGGGCATTTCTCATGGTTTTAGATGAAAGTCTGTGCTTCCAGGCTTTGTAATTCAGTTTCTGAACAGTTTTACTTTCCCCATACTCTGCTCAACAGATTGGGTATACATAGGGTGGCACTGTGAAAGAAATTACTTTGTAGACTGCTTGCTTGGTTCATTTCTGTAACATTTACCTTACATTTTACACTTTTTCATTGAACCAAATGGAAAAGTTGCTAGGCCTTTTCAGAAGTTTTATTCTTCATTTAATAGAATATAGAGAAATTATAGGTTACACATGACTTTCATTTCAAACTTTATAAAGATGTTTAAGCAGATGGTGTTTAGATGTACCCTGAAAACCAGGTTGCTCCTTTTCTGTATTTAGTGATGGGACATGGTTGGGAATTCATGGATTTCATTAAAAGCATAAATGAACCGATATTTATTACTGTTACCAACTGTATGTTGCCCATGCAATAACATATGTGTTAGTGCACATACAGGGGTTTGTGTGGCAAGGTTGGAGGGACTGCAGGAATGAGAAGACCAGGACATTATAATACTATAAGGACCTTGTGGAGCAAACAGAGATTCACAGGTATTTTTTAAGTAGTTTGTAAAAAGTTGCCTGCTAATGACAAAAATAGAATATTTTTGTCAGATTTCTGGTGGGTAGAGACCTTTATAAAAATGCAATTGATGAGCATCAAGTCAGTGGGTAGCTTTTAAATAGTAGTTGGAAGTGATGTCCCCCAGCCAGTTTCTTGCTAGCCTATAGTGTTACTTTCTATACCTGCAGCATTATGCCTGTAATGTTACCTGGGTGTTGTGTGATCCATGCGCAGACAGACAACCTCTCCAGTTACAAGGTGCCCTGCAGAGGTGTGGAAGCCCCTGGGAGCAGATAGGACTGCAAGTGTCCTTTTTCTCTCAAATCTACCAGGCAGTCATTTTAGCTTTACTCACTGAATCTTCTCTACATCCTTTTTTTATCCACTTTTCAGACTTTGTTTTTTGAGTGACCTTCCCTTGAGAAGTGTATTGTTCAATGTCAGGGCCACTTGGGCCCTTCTGGTTGGTTTGTCTCTGCTGAAGTGGGTATTTTGGTGGGGACCTTGTTCAGTTTCTAGCATGTTTTTGTATTGGCTCTGAATATTCAGTAGATTGGTTTAGTGCAGTTGAAGAACAGAGGTGTTACATTTTCATATGTGGTATAGCTCTCCTACTACAGGGATTTTTATCTGTAAAAACAAACAAAGCCCAGAACAAAAACTTAGAAGAAATTAGAGTATATTATCTAAATGTCTCCTAATTGTCAGGAATGACAAAGAAATAGATTCCCCTATTGAGGGTAAAATGCAGAGGAAAGGAGCAAACACAAATTTGACCATAAAATTTGTGTTACATTTTTCTTTTTTTTTTTAAGAGAATAGACATCGTCCATGTATTTTTGTGCAGTAGGAGTACATTCATTTTGAATTACATGCAATGAGAGAGTTAAGCTGCTAAAACTACTAGAGGTACAAATTGAATTACCAAAACTGCTCAGGATTGAAGGAGCCTCTTAAATTTTTTATCTATAAAGTGAGGACTGGGTGTCAGATCAGAAGTAACTGTGGTAGGTGGTAGGAACTTGCTTTCCTTTCCCATTCTTTCTGCAGAGAGTTGTTTCATGATGTGCGGTTCCCACAATACTATATAATTTCTTTCAAATCCAAAATTACCACATTTTCTTAGAATCCTTAGGGGCTGGAGCAGCAGGAGGCAACAAGGTTTGGGTTGTGCTGGCAGAGCTCAGCTCAGAGAAACACCGTTTTCCTCCTTGTTGGGTTTGAAAGAGGGTGGGTGGTCTGCTGCCCCAATGGGATGTTTGCTGGAGCTCGGAGGGCTGGTGGAGCTGGAGAAAAAATTAGTCCCTGTGCAGTGCAGTGGGCACTGTACCACACTAACCAGAGGACAGTAGGTACCGGACCATGCCTGGTGCAGGGAGGAAGGCAGAAGTGTGGAAATGGAAAGCAAGAAGTGGCTTTGGTGGAGCTTGCTCTCCAAGTAGTGCTTGCTGTCTCAGTGCCTCGCTGTCTCCTGGGGCATTTCTGTGGTCTCTGTAGCCACCGTGAGGTTCCCACTTCTGGAAAGCTGAGTCCTTTCCCCTGCTATTTGCAGAGAACACTAACTCCTCACTGAGTTCCTTGATTACTGTGGGTCCTGTTTTCTTGGCCTCTGACGTTTGTTTTCCTGTGTGAGTCCATCTTCCACCCCAAAGCCATACATTGTCATATGTAGAACTGTTTTTGAGCACCTCTTTCTTTGCTCTTGTTTTCACCATCTCGTGAATGGTTCATTATTAATTACGGTGTTCTTCAGAGTTTGGGTGTCTCAGATACAACCCTAAGAGACTACAAAAAATACAAGCACTTGTTTTCAGGTTGCATACCAGTGAAGAGAAAAATTTTCAAAATCGCCCTGTACCATCCAGATGCCAACACTGAAAGGCTCTGAAAATGATGTGTGGTTTTCCCACTTTCTTCCTTACATGCTTTGGGGCTGCTCTATAGAGAGTTTCTGCAGAGGTTTTTTTTTGCATGGGCAGGAGTCCCCTCTGCCCAAGGCATCTTGACATGAAGATACCCTGTGTTTCATTTCACACACGGGGGGAAGGAGGCCAGATGCTGTACGGCTTGGTTTCGAACAAATTGGTGTTTGAGAGATGATACAGGAGTAGAAAGGAGTCTGCTAATGAAAAAATTATAAAACAGGTGTTTCTGCAGGCAGTGTTCAAAACCTTGGATGTAATCAAACATCAAAGCAATGATGTGTTTAGAAAAGCAAAGAAGATCTTAGTAATAAAAATGTTGCCATTACTCACCAACATGATATCTCCTGATGTTCTGCTTGCTGAGAAAGCCTTGGGGAACCAAGGAGTAACTTGACCTTGTCACGTGAAAGCTTTGAAGATATTCCTGTGTCTTGATGCCTGTTTAATGCAATCATACCATGCTCAAAGTTCAACAGATGGTTAGTAGCGCTTGGCCAGGAGTTTGGGTCATTGTGGGAGGTGATGATACAGGTGCCTTTTAAGTTAAGTTATGTTATGCCTGCATGCTGTATAAACATTGCTTTTAACACACTGGAGAAAAAGGTAAAACTGAAGGTTTTACTGGACAGTGTATTTTATGGTAAATGGCTAACATAGTTCATTGTTAAAGGGTTTTTTCCCAATAATTTTTTCGCATTTACTGATAGCAGTATCAGTTGGCCACGCTAAGTCCTTAGCAGAGAGTATGCTTGTGCAGGAAGAAACAGCCCCTACTCTGAAGTGCTATGAGCAAAGCAGACAGAGATGAAAGCATGGAGAGATGAAGTGACTCTTTCAAGGTTATCCATGAGGTCACTGGCCAAGCCAGCATTAGAGCTCAGCTCTTGTCCAGGAACTGTGGTCAAGTCTTCTTTCTCTTGCTAAGTAGTGTTGACCAGTAACCTGCAGCCTGCTTAGAAGGATCTCTTTATCCAGGCAGTTAAATGCAGGTCAGCAGGGTGCTTGCGGGGTGGATTTGGAGCTACTAGAGGTGCCTGTTTGCTCCACACTGTACTGAGTACTGATGAATGCCTTTTTTATTTTGCTCAGTAAGGGAAGAGTACATTGTGTACAGTAGCTTGGATACTATAGCCTGACAGTGAGTGTAGGAGCTTGGAAGAAAGTATGAAGGGCTACAATGAAAGTTCTTTTGTTTATTTTTCTCTTAAAATCCTGTTCTAAATATTCACCTATTTTCTTGTAGCTGCCATGGCTAAAGTAAGAAACAGTAGAGACTCTGCTAAGTGAGAAGAAATGTACAAGGTGCACCCTTGTTAATCTCAAATAAAAACAGCATGTAATGACTCATACTACATGCAGATATCTAAAGAAGGATTGTCACAACCTGGTTGTACCCTGAAAAATGATCAGGTTCTAATCAGACCAGATTAGGATGAGCAAACTGTTTTAGCAACATTTAACACATATTTCTCTTTTTCTGCCTCTGTCTGATTTCCCTTAATGATAGTTCCATGCAAGTTCTCACTGAGAAGTCTACTAATTCTGGCACAAAATCACTCAAAGCCCACAGGCAAGTTGGTCTATCATGGACTGAGTCAAATCCTATGTGTCAAACTATGTTACAAGGCAACTCAGTATCTGCTCTCTGGTTTTGGCCTTGAGTTTTATTCTTCCTATACTCTGAAGTGTAGCTGTTTATGCACAAAAGTGTTTTTTCTAAAGACTGTTCAATAATTAACCTGAATTTTCTGCTACTAATATATTATCTACTATAACACTAATCTGTTATTTTCACATTGCACTACTATTCTCCGCATTTAGCCTTTTAAACTTATATTCAACTTTAATGCACAAACCTGCAGATACACAGTAAGCCCATAACCAAAGTACATTAAAATGAAAATGTGCAGTGCATGGTACCAGCAGCAGTCTCCAGGAGACAGTGCATTGTCTCCCTGATGCTCAGGTGGACCAGCACGGCAACGCCCTCTCTCACACACTCATGTCCTTCACAGTACTGTGCCTGTCCTGCCTGCCTCTGCATATTCCCAGCATCTGGAAAAGAACATAAAGCAAATTACATCAAATTTTACAGATTGAAGTATTCTAAATGAAACAGAGAACCACTGTACAGTACATTGGGAAGAATCAAGCAGAAATATTGCTGAAACACACAAAGAGATATTCTTTTCCAGCTAACAATGTTTGAAAACATTTAGTTACAGTGTAATAATACATTATAGAGTGAAACAAGAGCTAACTGGATGTGAACAAATGTGCTTTGGCACTGTGATTTTCTTCCTCAGAATCTGGGATGTGTTTCAGAAGAAACTTTTCTACTCCTTACTTCTTAAGGGGAGAAATCCAGTTATTCTCCAATAGATACCCTGTAGAAGAAGTAAGCAAATAATCTCAGAGGACCTTGAGATGTGATTGATAAGCTGAATTTGTGTTTACAAATTTTATTTTGAACAGACAGCATTTAAAGCCTGAAAAAAAGTGAACTGAGATCCCACTGTGTTTTTGAAAGTGCTTCTGAGTGTTTGTGTCAGAGTTCCGAAATGTGACCTGCGGTTGTTGTTTGTCTTCTCTGGTTTGGTCTTTCTGTCCTCCATCCCTGACAGAGATGGTATACCTGAAAAACCTCAGGATTTTACTTGGAAGATGTGCTCTACCATAGAAGAGTCAGGGCACTGCTTCTCTTCTGTGCTGCTGCTCAGAGTGAGTGACAAGAAGGGCTCTCCCAGCCCCTATTCTGCTTCCTACAGTGGCATCCTGGCTTCTTCAGAAACTGTGCAGGGCGCAGTTCATCTCATGGATTTTACAGCTTTACTGCAGGATGGCAATAAGTATGGCCAAGAGGTACTGGCCTTTCTCTACTGACTCTAAAGGGGGCCGTGACGACCAGCTCAGCTGCAGACTCCTGTATTCAAGTAGACAAAGCCCAACTACCTGCTCCTACAGAGAGGCTTCCATAGCCCATGAAAAAGAGTTGAAACTGCTCATGCTCATTTAATGCTCATTTGCTTCCTCTCTAGTTTGGATGAGTTTTGTCCAGATTTCATGCTGTTTTACTTAAAAAGTCATTTTATTCATAGGAATATGTCTGGACTAGAAGCATTTTTTTCAGAAAAAAAAAAGTTGGATAAGAATTTCTAGCAATCCCAAGCACAAATACAGGCTGGACAGAAAATAGATTGACGGGATCCCTGAAGAGAAGGACCAGGGGGTGTTGGTTGACCAGAAGCTTGACGTGACCCAGCAATGTGCACATGCTTCACAGAAAGTCAGCCACATCCCGGGCTGCATCAAGAGCAGCATGGCCAGCATGTCAAGAGAAGTGATTGTGCCCCTCTACTCTGCTCTTGAGAGACCCCACCTGCAGTGGGGCACCCAACATAAGAAGGACGTGGAACTGTTGAAGCAAATTCAGAGGAAAGCCATGAAGATGGTCAAAGGGGTGGAGCACCTCTCCGTTTGAAGACAGTCTGGGAGAGCTGGGGTTGTTCAGCCTGGAAAAGACTCCAAGGAGACCTTAGAGCAGCCTTCCAGTACCTAAAGGGGACTACAAGTGAGTTGGAGAGGGACTTTTTGCAAGGGTATGTAGTGACAGAACAAGAGGAAATGGCTTTAAACTGAAAGAGGACAGGTTTATTTTAGATTTTAGAAGGAAGTTCTTTACTGTGAGGGTGGTGAGGCACAGATGTTGCCCAGAGAACTTGTGGGTGCCCCATCCCTGGAAGTGTTCAAGGCCAGGCTGGATGTGGCTCTGAGCAACCCAGTTTAGTGGAAGGTGTCCCTGCCCATGGCAGGGGGGTCATAACTGGATGATCATTGCGACCTCCTCCCAACCCCAGCCATTCTGTGATACAGGTCTGGTAGTGATTCAGTTTGATGTGCAGCAAGGTTGGTTGTATGATCTTTTTGTGGTATTTTTGTCTCTTAGCATAACTGTCTTCCATAGTGCATTGTGTAAGGTTTTCAACACTTCTCCCTTCCTCTTTTGTCAGTAATAGATCATTAAATGTAATAATAGATGTGTTTTACATCAGTTTGAGTACTACAGTTCCAATTTTCACTTCTCAAAGGGAGGCAACACTGTGGAAATTGCAGATTGCCAATCACTGTTTAATTTTTAGCCATTGCTTTTTGTGTATGTGCAGCTGCTGAGAACCAAAAGTTTTTTTAGAAAGCTCACAAATATAGCTACTTATTTGGATTAGGGAGGGATGAACAGCTGAGCTGGAAATTGGAAGTATTGTGCTAGTTTTGCTGAACTAGGGTCAAATGCAGCAGGTTTTTTTGTTTCTTTTAGTGGTTGTGTTCTTTATAAGCTTCCTAGCAACTGCATAGCTTTGTCACATATGATGATGTTATAAATTATGTTTTAATATGAAATCAGTGATGTTGTGTCTGGACAGTGTCAGACTAATGCAGTAGTGCTGAAGCCCAGGACCTAGTTAGGCAGAACCCCTCTCTTTATAGTTGGATAAAATTTAATGACACACAGATGAACAGGTTTTAAGGAAGGTCACAGCTTTTCCTTATAATTTCTGCATAAATACATTTCACACGTTCCATCCTATTCAGTGCATGGATACAGTGTTTTTCTTTGCATAACTCAGTTCTGGATTGCTAAAATCTTTTAGTCCATTTCAGATCCCTGTCAGGCAAGAAGTAAAGCCAAACAGTTCGTGGAGGTCTGGAAGTCTCTTCTTTCTTCTCTGGAAGTTCAAGGTCCATTGGTATGGAAAATATCCTTGTGAAGGCTGGCTTGTGAACACTTCCTGACACTGAACTCTGCCTGTTGGTGTGGCGTACAGCATAGTGATATATACCCACACTGTGACAGGTTGGAGGGACACCATCCCATTTTCCAAATATATTGCCTACAAAGGAAGCAAAAACTCATTTTGAGCCCCATTAACAGGGACATTTGCTAATGCAGATAAGCAGATATTTCTTAACATATTTAACTTTTTCTACACAGAACTCCTACTGTTAATAGCTATTGGGGATCTTTATTCTAGAAACCAGACTAAATGAAGACGTTCCAGTTGAAAGCAAATGAAATCCTGTGCTCATCCCAGCCTCTTGCTGCCTAAGAACTGGGAGATGTGGAAATGGATCTAAGTCCTCACTGAGGAAAAATGCTCTTCTTGCCCTGAGCAGAGAGAGTTCTGCATCTGCCCCACATCTGGCACCACTGTCTGTGCTCCTCATTGTTAGACTTCATTTTTATGGTATCTCATCCCTGCTGAGTTGCTCTAACAAATGCTTGTCAGCAAAGAATTTGCTTTAAAATTACATAAACTCAGCACACTCCAAGAGAATATTCCCAGTCAAACAAATGTCAATGGTTGTTTACGGTTCATCATTTAAGAGTATTTTACGTAGCAGTAAAGGCTTGTTTGGTTTGTTTTTTTTTTTAGCTTTCTCAGCTCTGTCAGTGGGGGTGGGAGGGCTGCAGAGAGGCAGCCATTGGGTCACTGTGTATCCATCTCTGTTCAGAGCTGCTCTGTAGAGCTCTGTAGGTCGGGGTAGACAGAGACATGTCTAAACTGCTGGATGTTTCAAGAGCTCTCCTTTGCTTTCTAACTGGTGTGCAGAGGTTTCCATACAGAAAGTGGGTTGTGGGGCAGATGCTGAGGGCAGCGTGGTGTGCCTGACTCTCCTGCCAAGGTGGTGACTTGCCACACATTCCAGGTACCACACACATGGAGCCTCTGTGTGCCATTTCTGCCCTTCGCAGGGGCCTGCTGAGATCTGATCTTTGCACTGCGGTGGGGAGGTGGGAGGTCAGAGGCTGCCTGCATAGCAGAGGGGACAGCTGCTCACCTCCCTTCCCAGGCAGGTGGGATGGCAGTGTGGGCAGCAGTCGTTCCTTCCCCTCCTCCAGACTGTGCTTAGATGAGCAGAGTATGACCTGCGGGTTGAAGTCTGCTGCAGGAAAAAGCCTTACATGGCTTTTTTCCTTAAAGGGAGGCAGGGATTAAGTGTGTGACTCTGCTCGCGTTTCAGGTCCTTCTGTCCTCCTTGGAAAGTATCTCTGTGTGCTGTCTCTTTGTCAAAGTAGATTGAAAGGTACACATGAAAACCCTGTGTAGTATCTTTTCAATACAGTGAGTTCTCAACTTTTGTAATGCATCGGTGTAATGTAAGGAATCAGAGTTGTCTTAGGAGATGCTATGTGGACTTTCCTGAGCCCAGCTGATGCTGGCTGACAGCAGTGCATTCCTGTGCCGAGCACGTGTCTCATAACAGTTCAGGTTGGGAGGAAACCCCATCATCACCACTGACCCCTCATGAGCTGTGGGGAACAGGCTGTTGTTCATTAGCTCTACATTTTGGCCTAACGAGGGCCTAGAAATATAAAGTGATGGAGGAGTTGTGTAATTATTGGAAGGCCAATACCGCTGCTGTTCAGTCTAGCCTGAATTGAATTCAGGTCTATATTCTTGTCGGTTTTAGCTGGCTTGTTGCGTAGCATAATCATCAAATTCATCCCACAGAATGTTTTCATATGGAGTAAGTTCTGTTTGCCTTAAAATAATATACAGTGTTTTATGCTCTTGCCTATTTTTTTTCCTGTAGGCACTAACTACTGTAAGGTGTAAACTTCCACTTTCTTTATTCTCATCAGCAAAGTCAGTTTATCCCCTTATATTTTACTAAATATTTTTAAAGTCTCATAAAATGCTAGTATAACAAAAATACGGTNTGCCCTTCATATCCTGCTTAAGGTTATATGGATTCTTCATCAAATTACAAAACTAGTCATCTTATTATATACTTACGTATGGTCAAAAATCATGCAGGAGGTTTTTAGGCCACTTCAATTTTCATTAAATTTTATATGTATGAATTTCAGAAAAAAAGAAGTCATTGTTTGATCTGGTATTTGGCAGATGCTCTTAAACATTCAGACCTGTGCTATTTCCTGACAGAAGCAAGTTAGTTGTTGGGCCTTTAACTTTGCTGCTTGTCTGTTCTGAGCTGGGTGACAGACCTCCTACTTGTGCTAAAACTGTCACTTTGCTACTAAATTCCGTCTGGTATGACAGGGTGGAGCTCAAACAAGAGACAAAGTCCAGCGGCCTGAGTCCTGCCTGCTGCTCTTCCACTGACACTGCCTGAAGAACTGTGGCAGATACAGCATAAATGGAAAAGTTTTTTTGTTTTCAGAGACATATTAACAACAGGAAATGCGATCTATCTAGCTTAGTCTGGAGAAGCAGCAGTGTGTTTAAAAAGTCAGATGTATAAAATGGGGTTAAATGCTTCACATATTTTAGCATAGAAAAATACACTGTGAATTCTAGAAGAGTTATTAACTGCGTGCTGTGAACATAGCTGGTGTAACAAAGCCCTTACTTTCTGTAGTTTAAAGGTTGATACAAAAGGGTCTTTGTTTTGTAATGACACTAGTCTTGATTTTTCAGGGGCTTCTACCATTCAGATCTAGCAGAAGAAAAAAATCAAATTGAATGTGAGAAGCTGAAGAGAAACTTCTGACATAGTTGAGGAACTAATACCAAGCTTGAGAAATGGTTACATAGTCTTGCTGTTAAAAAAGTGTATGCTAGAATTCATGATAACACATTTTTAACACCCTGTTTATCTGTAGAAATCTCTGTTAAATCTACTGCTAGGAACCTTCAGAAGGTCTTTGAGAAACTCTCTCTAGAGAAAATCCTAATGGCTTAAATCAAGGGATTTTGAAAGAGGACTTGTTCCTATCAGTTTTGTTTTTCTTCTTTACAGCCTGGAAAAGGTAGCTAGAGGTGAACAAAGGATCTCTTCAAAGCCTTTCTGTGGAAAACATGTTTTAACATAATTGGAAACACATAACAGGTTAAGACTCGGAAGCACTGGTATTTCTTTAGCTGAGGCATCTATTAATATAGCTGCTTCTTGTAATAAAGAGAGAGAGAGGTCTGGAGGGCTCCGAGCAGAGTGACGGAGAGGGAGGGGATTTAGGACTAACAGGTGGTCCAGAGACGTGCTGGCTGACGCTGAGCTCAGAGCGAGCGCACGCTGTGTGGGTATTCATGGGCTTTCCTCTCTTTCCACTCTCCAACTGGATTCACATGTAGCTGTGCAGCCCTTTCAGCCATGGCAATAAGAAGTGACTTGAGCAAAACCATCAGGAGGATAGCAAGTTTTTTTTACTGGTTTCCTAAATCACTGAGCAGTTCAAGGAGGAGAACAGTAAAACTTCTCTGGAAATCTGCTGGTAAGTCTGCTGCTTTATTTCTTCAGACTTCTTTTCCTGATTAAAAAAAGAATCAAAGAGAAAAAAATATATTTATTTCTATTCAGCTGATTAACTTTTCCAGGCCAGCGTTGTTTGCATTTTGCCGTTCTTTGAGGCTCATTAGACAAAAGTCTAAAAATATTCTAAAAATGCAACAGTAGATTTATCAGGCTTTTTTAGATGAAGAATTCTCTTGCAGCTGTATAATACATTCTTATTCATGTCAGTGATATTTGGTTACTTGTTTTGGTAGGCCATTTTTCTCCCTTATGTATATATATAGGACCTCCAATAGGACTCAAATAACTGCCTGGAAATTATTTGGAATTACTTGTGCTGTTAATTGATCCAGAAGGCTGTGCAAAGACTGAACTGACTAAAGACCTTAACTCGTACCAGTGTTCACACAAAGCAATGGGCAGCTTAGGGAGGGCTTGTGTTCAGCAGTGATGCACTGGCCTTCACTTCCATTTTGTCAGCTGAAATGCAGTACCACTCAGCTCACCACCTAGGGAAAGGCATTGCTCCTCACAACAGATCAGTGTTCTGATCCCTGTCCAGTTCTGGCAGAGAAGTGTTTGCATCTCTCAGATTAACATTCTCATAAACACTCTTAAAGCCCAAATGCTGTTCTGTGCCTTTGGCATGATCTGTTAAGGCTGGCGCTGAGGCATGTTCTTGGGGTTAGAAGAACATGCACTGCCATACTTAGGAAGCTAAGTTCTTTCTGTTCTTCTTAAGGGACTAATGGTACAAGAACAGTTTTCTTTTGACTGTGAGGCTTTGGACCAAAATGGTGAACTTGCAAATATTTCAACACTAGTAGCAAATTTTTATTTGTATGAGGTGGAATTTGGATCAGTTCCATAGCTGAGCAATTTAGTGTTGTACTTCATCTAACAGATTTGTGACTCTTGAGACAAGAAGGACAAGTTGTACCCTCTGAAATCTGTCACAGACACATTCTTGGGCCACACGTCTCAATGCCATTTGACTTTTCCTGTGTGAAGGAGTCTACAGATTTCAGATATTCAGAGGGAAGTCCCAGCTCATCTAAGTCTACAAAACTTTCCTTGATGACATTTTGATTATCCTCTCTTTCAATATTGGTAATCTCACGTCCTCCTAATACATAAAATCATCGTGAACCATCATAACACATTTGATCATTCCTGCATCTCTTTTGTTACTGTAAAAAGTATCAATAAATATTATTGAGAGCTTTAGTTGCTATCTGAGTTACACATGTGAAAATGTTTGCATGCATTATCTTTTCCCTCGGTACTACAAAAAAATAATTGCATCCATCTGGAATAAGAAACAATGTAAACTCTGAGTGCTTTAAAAATATTACTTGTAGTTTTTCTCACATCTCCCTCTGCATCTAGTGGTTTGAATAAGATTTGCCTTTTTACTGTTATTTTAATGCATGTATTAGCATCTCTTTTGGACTGAATTTTTAAATAGTGTCTGGAGTGCCATATATGGCCTTTTCTACCTATGCAGTGACATTATTATGGCAAAATCGTGGGTTTGATGGAAACATGTATTTTAACAGACAATTGCATCTGAGTAGAAGAAATCTCAGTGTGAAAATCCAACTCAAACTTTACATAAATTTACAGAAGCCAAGCTCGTTGAGAACATCTGTAACAAACTGGAAGCTAAAACTTGGTCCTCTTCCTACAGGGGAAGGGCATACAGCTCCTGCTTGCACTGATGGTTGCTCTTTGGTCTTTACAAAGACAGCAAGTGGTCTGAAACCTTAGCTACTCTGAAGTTCATGAACATTTCTGCCTTTTCCTTCAGTGTCCAGAATTCCACTTGGGTTCTGTATGAATTATAAAATTACTCACATGCTTCCTCAACTCTGAATCACCACATTTTTGTAACACTTAACCAAACTGTCTTTATGTCCTTCTGAGAGAGTTCTTCAACACATAAACCTAGCAGTATTGAACCATGTAGTACCATCCTTTGGTACACAAAAGATTTGCCCTTGCCTCTAGCAGACTAGAGTCTCTATAGAGGTTTTACTCCAGGACAGGAACTAACAGAATTCTTTTGTCAAGATGAACCAGGACCCAGGATGAACCAGTAGAACCATTCTGCCTTGCTAGGCTTATTCCACAGATGAATGACTCAGCTCGCAATTAAAGCTTTCAATAATTCTTACTGATAGTTTTTAGCCACTTATGTTTTAATAGATAAATGAACATTTTAACAACAATAAAAGAGAAATTCATTATTTGAACATGTTAGGAAGATCAGAGACTACATTTTCAAACATGCTTTGTCATAGATTTTGTGTAATACCATTCATCATGTGAACCAAGAGGTGGGCACTGTGCCTTTGCATAGTGCCCTTAGACTTGTTGCTCTTGTTCCGCTTCTGTCATTTTGTGTCTCGGGATGCCTTGTCCTCTCTGCTTGACCCAGAAACAAAATCTGCCAAAGCACAAAATTAGTTTTTAAGCATGACGATGAATTTAGTATTATTGTAGGTCACTGTGCTCAGGAAGTTGCATTTGGTGCAATTTTAGAAAGAGCTATCAAAGTATAATTAGGTTGCTGTTCCCAAAAGTCTTTAGTTTTCCAGTCTGTTCTTGGATGGATACTTTGGGATTATTGGCCTGGACCTTCTCCTACAGCTCATATGTTCTTTTCTAAGCACTAGAAGAAGGAAGAAAATTTGAGAGTGCTCTTCAGTAGCTGCTTTTTGTTGAATTGCATACTGAAGAACTAAAACTGTATCTTACACATGCTTCAAAATGTACTAAGTGTGACTGATAATGTTTTAACTGCATTTAGTTTAATCAAGGGTACATAACATTTTATAAGAGACTTAAACGGAAGGACGTAGTGGGTAGGGTTCTGGGACCTGTGCTTTCTTTGAAATGTGTTTGAATTATTTCCTATAACATCTTAGTAGAATTTGCATTGACACCTTGTGACTAGAAGTTTTATCATGATAAAGTACATGCATACAGGGAGAGATACTCAAAGACAAAGGAATTAGAAAAAATATGGAAGGCCAAGATATAGAAAACAGTGATCAAAAAAATCAAAATAGGCAAGTAGCTCCTATTTTCTCTGTCTTCTAGCAGAGGAATAAGGTGAGGCGTGACTAATGTAAGGAGATAAAAGGATTTTTAAAATTATTTTTAACCCAACATGTAATTAAATTGCAGGACTCATTATCAGAGGATGCTGCTGAGGTCAGGAATGTAATAAGATTTAAAGAGGGTCTGGAAGAATAAGAATATTCAATATTATGATAATTGAAGCTACAATAAGAGCTTTGAAAGACACATAAATCTTCTTGCTTAAGGGTTTAAGCTAATTTTTAACTATTAGGGGTTTTGTGGCTCAGATCCCACAACTGTTAATGTTTCTTGCAGTTTCTTCTGAAGCAACTAATGCTCCTTCTTGGCAGAGATGATTTTATGATCTGCACTGATTTACACCTAAAAGCAGATTTTAGACCTGTTCAGAAATAACCCCATAATATCCTGTGGGAAGCATGAAAAGCACAATGCTTGATGCCCCTTTTTTTTTTTACTTTGCAAAACTGCCCCAGTGGCAAACCCTGATTGCTTTGGAAGCATTATAATAAACAAATAACTACAGAAATCAAATTGATCCGAGGTGGGTGATTTTTTGCTGTTGTGTTTCTTACCAAATCCTGCTGGTTCATAAAGAGCCTTATTCTCAGCTCTCAGCTGGGGAGAGTTTTCATCGTTTTGAGCTGCTGTTTCTACCAGGTATATGGGAAGACTCTTTCAGAGGGCAGAAAGTGAGAATTTATTAACAAAATTTTAAACTAACTGTATTTCACACAAAGTTGATTTTTACCCTTTGCTGTTGGTTGGTGGGTTTTGCAATTTTTCTGCTCTAGGGAGTTACCTCTTTAGTCCTTCTCTAAGGTTAGAGTATTTTTATTGATTTTGAAGGACTTTTGGTCAGCACGGTCAAGCATCCAAAATAAAATCACATTTATGTAAGAATGTGTGCTACGGAAAATAAATGGAAATATTTACATGGGGATAATGATATCCTTTAGCCTTGCTACCTCCTAAAACAATTAACATATATAACTTTAACTGATCATACAATAAGAGCTATCTCTCTGGAATATATCCAGCTGACAAAATAGATCTATAACACATATTGGAAGGGAGAACATAATTTTAGTGTGATATGCCAATTTAAAATGTCTTAGTTTAAAATATTTGTAAATTCATTTTTTTTATTTTCATATTTGGCCAGCTAACATTTGATGGCTTATGCTGCAAGCACCTGTGTCCTTATGCGATCTCTTTAATTGGGTCATTCTGGGAATAGCTTGGATATGTAGAGGTATCATACCTATCATTTGGGAGACTAGGTAGCTGAGAAATTAATGAAGAGATAATGTCACTGTATTTCTGTATTCCTGTCAAGAACCAGTTGGTGAAGCCATTGCCTCCCAGCTCCCCCAGGCCAGGGGCATGTCACGCCTCTGCAGTCCCTACAGCCAGGTCTGTGGCTCCTGCACAGATACTGCGACTCTCCAGGGAGCACATATAGGTCTCCTGTGGTTTTAGCTGAAAAAAGTTCACCTGGTCATCCCCACAGCTCACTGAGGCCCTTGTACATCAGGGTTCACCAAGGCCAATGCAAGCCAAGCTTGCAGGACTTGCAGAGGGGTATTCAGAAGGAGAGTGGAAATGATGGGAAGAGTTTTGTCCTAACACAGATGATAAATGGAGTGTAGAGTCATTTGGGAACTGTGGCTCTGAAGCATTCAAGCTCCCATGTGTGGACAAGATGGTTGACTCCAAGGGAATATCATTTGAAGGATTAATTAGCTGTGTTTGGGAGAGGGAGCCAAAGGAAACTGCCTCAGTGGAAGCCAGCTTGGATATAAATCAGTTATATTTAAACCTAGTGTGGTAGAAGACAAGATGAGCTTATGACTGCAGGTGGCTGTTCTGGAGCGTGGATCCAGCAAACAAAGGTCACACCTTATTGAGATCTGCTCAGGTGGGTAACCAGGACTTCTGATCCAGCTTTGTCAGACTGTTGTATCTGGTTATTTCCTGGACATCTAGTTCATGGCTCTGATTTACACAGTGCTGGAGATGGGAAAGATGCTGCATGAAACTGGAAGGACATACGAGATGATGGTATTTTACCATCAGACTATCACTGTGCAGACTTTTCCATTTATTTTGTTCAACTACTTTGGACATTTCAGCCCATTTGATTTGAATGTTCTTAATCATCATTTAAGAGTCTGCGTCCAATGTTCATTTAAGAATTCAAGGACTCTAGGTGAAGTGTGCCGTTTAAAGATCCTTTGTGCTGTGAAAGCATGATTATATTACTAGTCTTCTTTTCAAAAACATCTCTACATATACTTTTCTTATCTCTTTTGATTTTAAGTGCGTGTATATATATATCATTTTACTTGTATGATATGCTTAAAAGTGCACTTACCTAGTTAGAAAGGAAGCTGTGGTATCTGTAATAAAAATGCATTTATTAACAAAATGAAAAAGAAGAGGGGTGTGGGATGTAAGTGTTGCCAGGTCATCGGGGTACTTTAAAGTTAATTTTAGTAAACTGTAGAAGAAACACATCATACTGAGTGACTGAGCAATAAAACATTGGGCAGTGAAACACTGGGCAGTGTGGATAAATATGAACTAAATCATATGGGAAAAATGATGGCTGCACATACAGAGTAGTGACCACATCACTAAATACCCAAGCAAGAAGCTCCTTCCAATACATATGCACATACATAAATTCAGTAGTGGAACTGACTGACACAGGATGTTTAGGAGACTAGAAGTCTTGAATTTATTCAAGAAGCAATTAGATAAATACATGGAGGAAGGAGCCATCAAGGGATATTGAATAAAAAGATGCAGATACAGCCTCTGGCTCATTTATTTGTTTTAAGTTGCAGATTGCCAGAGAGTAAAAAGGCATAAGGGGAAAATATCACTCAAAAGCAACTTTTTTTTTCTGTGTATGTGTTCCCTAAGCATCTTCTGGCAGGCTTTTCCCAAGAGAGGTTACTGGCCTAAATAGATCTTTGGTCTAACTCAGTCCATCTGTTCTTGTGTTTTACAAGAGCAATACTGATAAAGGCTAGGGAATACAAAAGCCTCTGTCACTTGATTTCTGTGTGACTCTCCACCCCTTAAATAACTGTTTAGGTTTTTTGTTAGTTGTGAGTCTGAACTTTCCAAGAGAGATGCATTCTGGTAGTGTCCAAATAGTCCATGGCATGTTTTTCTCTATAGTGGTTTTCATTCATAGCTCTTGCCAGTCACGTGGCTTTTGCAAATTGTATCGTCTGTTGTTTTTTTCCATTTCTCAGATAATTACATGAGATGAATATGGCTTCCCAGTAAATTTCTTTTTCCTTGGCTCTATCAGTTTTAAATGAGACAAGACAAATCTCTGCCTTATCTGTCCCACGTCCAAAGGAAAATCCTGATTTGTTCCTGGAGAGTTATTAAGATTTTCATAAGCCTGTGATAAATGTAAGAAAAAAAAAGGCTGTTCAGAGACTGAATTTAATCTAATGGGCCAAATCACTGCTTGGATGAGAGTTACCAAAGTGAATGTTCGTAACATGAGAAATGTCAGTACCACCAGGAATTGCTAGTACCCCATACCCCTTATGTCTGTTGTGGGCTTGCTCTTCTGAAGTATTTCAGAAGATTTAATTTTACTTTCTGTTTCTCTGTTTCTGCATTTCTTGTTTCTTTTGTCAATGTCAGGCAATGGAGCCTGGAAGATGCCATTCTTGGAGCTAATAGGAAAATGAGAGTAGAAAAGAGGATGATGAACTGTTGTGCATTAAACTAAGCTCCTCTCCAGGACAGCTGCCTCAAGGTTCCCTATCAGGGTGGGCAAGGTGACCTATAACATCTGAAATAAAAGCTATGGATTGGTCATTTATGAAGAGTAACATTAATAAATTAGTAGTGTGGAATTACCTGTTTTAAAGAGGCAATGTAACATTAGAGCCTGATACGTAAACACAGACCAAGCTCGTATGCAGCATGCAAAAGCATGTTTAGAATTGAGCTGTACCCAGCATTAAATGTGATCTGCACAAGCACAACTATTTTTGTATTAAGCTTCATTTAATTGTATGGGTTTTGATTCAACTCTTTTTCTCATTTCACATTGAAACATAACAGGTTTTGTTTGGCAGGAAGTTCAAGCTTTTAAATTTCATGTGATCTGTCAGTTAAAGGTCTGGCTTCACTCCTGCTAGGATCTAATTGGTGATTTTAACTCCTCTAATGGATTGATCATTGATCCTTCAGCAGCAATTCAGAATAGACTCTCAGCATTGCGGCCAAGTAAAGCAGGGAAATCAGATCTCTTCTGAGCTCTCAGGACTGCTTTTCTGTGATCCATCTTCTCTGTGGGCTGGAAGTGGTACACTTGTTCACTGTTAATTCCAGCAAGAAGAGGGAGTTTGATAACTGAGGTCTGGTCAGGAACTCACAGTCCTGGGAGTGTCAGCACAGACAGATAGACCTAAATTATACTTTTCTTTCCAGTTCTTACTTTTTGGTCGTGTTTCTCCTAAAGGAAAAACAAAATAAAATGCTGATTTGTATCCTTTATGCTGGCTATTTTGGGGATTCAGCAATAGAGGGCACTAGAGTAAATGCTTTCAAAAGGCAGTGTTTTTATTGAATTTGCATACAAAAGTGAGAACTCACCTTGGTTTTTGATGTGGAAGGAATTTTCTACAGATTTGTTTAGGTTTTTAACTTTGGAAAGAGGATAACAGAGCAAGTGGGAGTCCCAAGATATCAGCATGACACATAGTGGAAGTGCGTAACTACTTTGGACCAATTTTTGATGCCTTAAACAGAAATTCTTTTGTTATTTTCCATCACATTTGCAGTGCAGAAGTGTATGCAGCAACGTGTTTCTGAGCCAAGTGTTTATTGCGTGTAAAATCTGATGCCTTTAATTCTGTCAAAGGTGTCTTTCAAATGCATTTTATGAAGCTGCCACAAAAGGAAAATGAGGTGTGAGAATCTGTGTGTGCCCCCATCCCCATCCTCATTCAGGTGGTGTTCCCTCAGAAGTCAGGAATTCATCATGTGCTCTGGGCTGCTGCATTTTGTGGTTTCCGCATGAAAACTTACTTTAATTTAAAGACAACCTGCGCTGCTTTCAAGCTATTGGCAGAATGTACTGGATCTGGTGGATTAGGTTGGTAGTTGGGATTCAAATGCCTGTGGACAGGTTTGTCAGAGGAAAGGGGCCATAGCTGCCATTTTACCATCGTAGCCACTCTGTTGCCACGTCGCCGCTGCACATGTAGCTCAGTGCAGTGCCAAGGCACCCTTCTGGCTGCCTGGATGTGCAGAGCAGGTGGCAAAAGTTGGAAAAAAGCAGCCAGAACTTGTTGGGGAGCTGCTGGTATCCATCCCTCTGCCTGCTCCCACCCTGCCTCTGGGGGCTGTGTCAGGAGGAGGGCTCAGCCCTCGGCTCTTCCCACGTGCTGCTTCGTGATTTGTAGAGATACCTAACTACTACTGCAGTCTTACACAAGTAAACTTAAAAGGAAGAATTACTAGTTCTGTGGGAGATCAAATGTAAATAAACTATTATAAGTTGATTTCCAGGGCAAGTCAAGCCTAGAGTTTTATCTGCAGGGCACTTTTTTTTGTGTGCATGTGTGTGTGATAACTTCACTGCAGTTTATCAGAAACAGCAAATAAGGTTTGTTTTCTGTGCCAGAAATGCAATCATCTTGCTCTTGAACTGAAAGAGAAATACAGCTCCTTTGTGGTACCTTGGTGTTGTCCCTTCTGCATATGGTCAGTAAAGCCTGTCACTCTCCAGGTCCATCAGATTTTTGCTAGTGTTTTCTCCTGTGAACCTGTGTGTGATGGTTTAATGTGTCTGCAGTTCCAAAGCACTCTCTGAAGCCCATCATGAAAGGATAGACAAAGTAATGCAGAAAGTTATTAGTTTTGTCTCTAATTCCTTATTTGAAGTTACTGCACAGAGGAATTTGTCCTCCCCACCCCTATCTGGCTTGGAGAAGTAGGAGCCATAGTCTTTGCCTCCTGTCTGTAACAAGGTGTTGTCTCTCTGGGGTCTCATCTCTGGAAAGGTGCCAACAGGAGCTGAGCACTTAGTCATTCCCTTGGCCTTTGCTGCAAAACTTGGGTATAATTTGTTGAATTTATTAACAGGTGGAGACTTACTGGGTCTCACCATTTTCATGTGTGAAGCCCTGGAAGACAGGAGGAATTACAGTGCTACAGGGTGTTTAAAACTAAAGAATGCCGTAGATGTGTGTACATCAAGAGGGCCTAAGAAGAAATGAAGTCTTTCCTCTCCCCTCACATGCTGGCATTACTGTATGGTGTTCCTGTGCCCAGGTACTTCCAGGGGAGCCCTTACAGGAAGGAGGCATTTCAGGCTGGGGTGGGAGAGCTCAGCTCTGTACCCCTCAGTCTGCCTCCCAGAAAATGGCATGTCCAAGAGCTCCCAAAATCTTGATAGCCCTGGTACAGACTCAGGAGGGGATGCGTTCCAGTTCTCCAGCTAGCTGTGATGTTGAAACAGATAAAGGAGATTGTGAGAAGTAACTCTAACCTAAACTTGTGCTTTCTTGTCTTGTGCATTTTCACTATTGCAAATTTATGCTTTAACCCTTACCTTGATTGAATGAAATAAGTGTTTTCAGCCTTGTTTGCAAACAGATCTTGTGATTATTTCAGGGTGGTCTGGCAAACACCAAGTGTTCTGTTTCTGTGGGAGTGGTGACTGTAAACAGGACTGTGTGCAAATGTTATCTAGACAAAAGAGGTGTAGTAGTATTCAGGAGCAGCAGCCTGTTCATAAGCTGGTTGTGTAGAATCTCAGGATTATGCAAGGGTCTCCTGTGACAAGTCTTAGCAGGATCCTCTTGGCAAGCACTGGAAGGAGGGTGAAAACTTGAGATTGTTGTCACATCGAGAAAAATACAAACAAGTTTTACCAACAGATAAAATTGACTTAAATTCTTTAATAACTTCAGAGTAAATAAATGGGATTTATGTTCCTGTGTCCCTTAGCGCGAGGTGCTCAGAGACATTTAAGCATTTGAGAACCAGGGCAGATTTTAGTAGCTGAATTATTGACCCTTCCTCATGAAAGGTTTTTACAGTCGCTGGCATCAAGAGAGAATAATCCTCCCTCAGTGGTCAGGGACCTTCTCTGTGGCAGCTGCCAGCAAGCTTACCTGGCTAACAGTGGTCTCTCAGAGACGCTTCATCCGTGCAAACACCTACATCCCAGTTCGTCAACGTGCAGCTAGGTGGCAATGTCTCCTTCCAGTCTTTGGAAAGGCTGGTAAGCTGCCCTGGCATGCCAGTCCTGGCCAGCCTGTCCCACCACCCCCCGGCTGAGGATGACTATGACATAGAACACGTGTGTCTTGGTGTTTACCAGTTATCGAGCAAACGCTCTGGCATGAACCAGGTTAGGATAAGCTCATACTAAAAAAAAAAAGGCATTTAAAAGCTGTAAAATAAACTACAGGATTGTAGAGGTTTATTAGAGGTACCAGCAGCAGAAACTGAAAAAAAAGTCTGGTTTAGGTTGTTTAATCTAAAATACCTGTCACTCTATCCTGTTTTTCAGTTGGGAACCTGAATTTATTTATTAACCCATTATTTGCTATCTGGGGCATACAATCAGAAATACGGTCCCTGTGTTCCCAGGCAGCAGGGTCATTAGACATTCCCAGGCTCATGAAGATTACTGATATTTATACATCTTCTTCTCCTTTGGGCCTTCCTTGGAGTTCTCAGTCAATGACTCACTCAGGGAAGAGTTTTCTTATCTTCTCACCAAAAGGCTGATTGCCCCCTTGGGCTTTGCAAATGTAATGACCCTTGGATGTGGCAAAGTCAGGTTGTTGCTTGCCTAGATGATAGATAAACTGTTAGCTAAAAACTGATTCTTACACTGCGGAGTAATACAGTTTTTTTGTGGGGTACCCAAACTCTAACTTGGTAAGACACTTGGCAGCCAAAACACAGTGGGTATTTGAGTTGAATTCTGGACTGTTCTATTAGAGTTAAGGCACTTGCCTTCTGCTGAGGTCCAAATACATGAACTCATGATTTTGTAGGTCTGTGCCATAGGCATTCAATCACTGTGAGTGTCTCCTAATAGGGCCTGTTACAGGAGCTTATCCTGTTCCCAGGCCAGGGTTCCTGACCCTGAAGGGGGCTGTAGCACTTATAGAGAGGGTTGCAGTTAAAGTTCAAGCTTCTTGGAGAATTTCCCTAGGAAGCTAGTTAAGCCAGTTCTATAGTCTTTCTGTGCTTGGGCTTCATGACCTGTGGCCATGAATGGACAGCATACCTGTTGAAAGCAGAGTCTACAGAGAAACAGCAGAAGACCTTAAGTGGCAAAGTGGTACTTGTGAATAAGCACATCTTTACAGGGGTTTGGAAAATGTGGGCTTTGCTGGATTGCAGTCTGATCTAAGGCTTATGTATCTCCACAACGGGGAAAGAGTACAAAATACACACAGAGATCTCTGGGGGGAAAGGATGCTCAGAAAGCATGTCTTATCTGTAATAACAGTGATGCCTTAGAAATCACTAGTTGGGAAATATGAACTTTGTTTTAATCTTAGACTGAAGTTAAGAGTGACTAATGTAAGAAATAAAGGGAATTCCATAGAGATAAAACCAGTGTTACAGCAGAGCTCCACCCCATAGCAGCTGTGCTTAAACCTTTCTGAAGACTGTTTATTCAAAAAGGTTTCTTGTTCCATTACAGTAGTAAGTGAAACTAATAAAAGAAATCTTTGTAGCAACTTTAACATCAAACTAGAACGTACATTTGAGCGCCAGCAAAAAGGAGAACAACAAAATATATATTATGCAAAAAATGAAATGTGACATGCTGATATCCAGAAATCACACAGTTCAATTCTGCCTTGCAGGAGAAATATTGCTGAACTTCATTCTCCTTCCTTTTGTGACCTGCTGGCTGGAAATGGATTAAAAATCAACGTAATAAGCACCTTACATAGTTTGAATATTTTTCCGAGAAACTTTACAGGCATACTTTCTGTAGGGCAAGCACACCAGTAATCTCTCTCCTGCTTGCTGGGAACCAAGCCACAGGCTCTCACATAAAGATTATTTTGCTTCCTAACTTCCTACCAAGGCAGCTGGACCAAGTTGTATGCCCTCCTCACTTTCTAATGACTTCTTCAGTCTTACTGTGGTTGTGCAAAGGTAATACAAATCTGGCTTTGAAGTTTCCATGTGCTCCAGTTGCTCAAGCACGACATACATTTTGGGCATCCATTTGGAAGTTAAATTTGTCTGGGCCATCACAGAAATGAACACACACATTTCCCAGGCACGGAAGACCACAGCAGGATAGAGACTTTGTTATTGAGCCTCTGTCTGCCTCTGCCTGATTTAGTAACACTCTGCAACTACTGTCTGGTGTTGAAGCACCTGCTGTGTTCCCTGCCTGTTCCCTTGCTTGGTTTCTGCTGCACTGCCCTGGAGCAAATCTGTTACAGGAACAGCTAGTTACAAGTTACCAGGCAAAATCGAGTTTCAGGTGAGGAAAATCCAGACATCAGGTAGAGTCTATTCACATAAAATGAACGTGTTGAAGTCTACAGTTCACCCTTGTGAAGGCAGGATAGGAGTAGTGCTGATTTCAGGCAGTTTTAAAATTTGCTAAATTATTTTCTTGTATTACTCCAGTCAGACCATCGTTGCAATAAAATAATAAATAATAGCGTTTTTTATTACATCTCTGTAGTTGACAATGCCATTTCTAAAGCATAAGATTTGTATTTTAATAAATACATAATGCTTTGCATTTCCTAACAATTCAGAACAATTATGTAAATTTAATGTGCATTGATGCATCACATTCTTAAATAAATGCAGTGTACAGGACAGTCTGAGCATTAGTAAAACAAACTTTAGCTTTTCTATATGTCAGGGAATACTTTTATCACCTGTGCTCAGTTAATGCCCCCAGAACTTTGATATCAAAGAACAGAATTCATTTCAGACTGCAAGAGGAAAGAGCACCTGGTTTTGGTTGCTTTCCAAGTAGAAATAATATGGCAATCCACAATCTGATGACCAAAGCAGTCTTTTCAGAATAATAGCTACTTTTTGAACTCATGGAAATTTTGGGAGTGCTCCAGTAAAGGATTACCAGAAAGACATATTTTTTTTAAATTTGATGCTGACTGGACCTTTGTGAAACATTGTATGCCACAGTTGGAATAAAATAATCTCTTTAAAGCTAAAACACATATGAAAAAAAGATTTTAAGTGTTACTAGGAGAAAATTGTACTTTTTCTCATCTTTCTGAAGTTATAATCGGTATGTTAAAATCTAGCTTATGATTGAAAGTTTTAGAGATGAAGCTTTTACATTTTTTGCAATTATGCCTACAATAGCCAGGTGGAAATTATGAGCTTGTCTTACAAATGACATTATGGACTCACAAATTAAAATTAATATAAATGACAAACAAAATAGCATTGAGAGTTAATGTTTCCTAACTTAATAAGTAATCCTGTTTCAGAACACTGTTTAGCTAACAGATTTTTTCCTAATATTATTTGTGAAAATGCATCTTTAGAATTGGTACATGCTCAGTATAAATATTTGTGTAATCATAGAAAATTGGGGCATTGGAAAAACCTGGTGTCCTACAGATTTGTGCCCCATTCCCCATAACCTCCTTACCATAGAGGTGATGTGCAGTAGCTGGTTGTCCAGACATTGCCAGACAATGGTGCAATGGCTGAGTTTTGCCAGCTTTGCCCTGAGTGTGGGTATTAGTTTGGGTCTCCCTCCTAGCCAGGAGATAATTTTCATAAAACTTATATGAACCTTGTTAGCTTTTAGGCCATTTGTAATTGAAAAAGTCAGCGCTCTCAGAATTGCAGGGGGAGAACAGAAAGGTACACATATATTGTGATCTCATAAGCCTTTTTTCTACGAAAGAGGGTAATTCAACTTGCAAAGTAAAGAACTCAGAAATTAGGGAGAAAAAAAAGTAATTCATATATTATTTTCATTTGACCTCCTTTTATTTATTCATTACTTATATTTTTAATTAAGTGCTCCCGTCCTGGTTTTTCTATGGAGCTGCCCTCTTCCCTCACCCAATGAACAATGGATCCGAAATTTTATTTATTGCTGTTGGGTAAGGGTGAAGCTTTTCAACTGCATCTTAGGGGGTCCCTTCCCAATTACAAAATCTTTCTCTTCTCAGGGTCTCCACAGACATGAGTTTCTGTCTTCTCTAGAACTCCGTGAGATGCATGAGTCATCTGAAAAATAATCCCAGCTGCATAAGCATGAAATGGAACCCTGGAAAAACCTCACTTGGGTGAAAAGCATGGCTCCCCCTGACTTCAGTTGCAGTTGTGAATGCTCCATATTCCTGCAAAATGGAAAAAGTAACTCAAATGTAGAACCCAGGAGAAACTGGGCAGCAACTGGAGCAAGCCTGGCATGACTTGCCAGCATCACACAAGGGTGCAGGGACAGGTATCATTTCTCCTGGGCACCATGCAGCTGCCTTAACCGTTCTTATTTGCCCCTGTAGTCTTCTGTCTGTTTTGCTTCACATTTTCCAAATTCTGTGTTAAATACAGTGATGGTTTTAGAGAGTCTGAGCCTTTTTTCAGTGCTTTGAGTTGTACTGCAACAGAGTCCTTTGTGCCACATAGTTAGCTGGAAGCTATTTGCTGATGTCTCAAGAAGAGTGTGACTTGAGGTACAGTAATACTACTGTGATATAGACAGTCTGTTTTAAGATCAGAAACATCTCAGTTATCTATCTCAGAGTTCTGATCCAGCGTGGACTCACTCTGCTGGGTTGCAGGTGTTGGAAAAGTTTTGACTGGCTGACTTCGTGCCAAATAAAATATATTTAATCTTGCCTTAGTGCAAGTGTAGCATAAATTCTGTATCAGGCATAGAAATATGATTGAATGTTTATACCTTATCCACATTTTAATTTTTACTTTTGGATGATCTGCAGGTAAAGGGATCTTACAGTCAAGATCCAGTCCCTAGCCAAGAGGAACAGCATTTCAGGGAACACTGCTGTCTTGCCCCATAACACCACTGATGAGCATGAATTGGAAATGGGAATGTTCAAGAATTTGTTTTTCAGGAACTGTAATGGGAATCTAATGGCTGATAAGGGAACAAAAAGCCCACCCGGAATTCATCTTTCAGTATAAATCTGGACAGTATAATGCTTTATTAAAAAAATATATTTTTAAGTGTAGTTTAGTTAGAGAAAATGAAAGCATTTCCTCCAAAAGTCATTATTGGAAATGGCCAAATTGTTTTAGCTGAAATGTTCTAAAACAAACAGCATGATGTTCCCCAGCATGGAAACTTCAAGTACAAGTGGTTGCTCTTTGGCAAAATTATAAGCAATTTAAAACCTAAAAATAGAAAGTGACATTCAGTGCTAGACAAAAGTGGCATCATGAACTCTGCCCAACTTACACAGAAAACTAGCAAACACAACAAGGCTTCAGAGCAAATACAGGTTGTTTTCCCAAATACTCTTAAAGTGATTCTCTCTTTGAGATTAAAGGGTATATGAACCACCTGATTTCTTACTCATTTCCTATTAGAGGTTGTGTCACCTGTCCCTGTTACAATGAATTTACATTTCTAATAGCCATCTCAGTTGACTTTGCTAGCCAGGAACTGAAATTTCTGAGTTGTTACTGAAGGCAACTTTGTGATTTGCCAGCTTAATTAGGCTTCAGATAAGCCATTCATTCTTTTTTCAATATTCATGCGCTTATTCTCAAGAGAACCTAGAGCTTAAAACACATAAAACCATATAGCAGTAATTCTATGTGGGTAGAATTTTTTATCTGTAAACCAAAATGTTGTGCCTTTTCTGAGAATGGCCCCTTTTGTGCTTACATTACAGCAGCTAATATGTAGTTTGTGGCATGAATCTTTTGCAAAAACATCTCACTGAGGCAGGCCTGACCTAAGTAAAGAGCTGGTGAACTGCAGCCCTGTCAGTGTGACACTGGGAGGTGTGCTGCACTGTCACCTTCGCTCCGGTGAATTTACATCTCCAGTAGGGTGTAGCTATTATTATCTTCATGTACGGAGGGGGAGATTCAGTCAAGAAGTGGTAGTTTCTCTGAGGTCACGTAGCAAACGAGGAGGTGTCTCACTTCTAGGTTCTGCCTGCAGCAACCTCATTTCTAAACACCANTGTGTGTGTGTGTGTCTGTGTGGGGCTTTTTAAGACTGCAAGTACACCTGCCATGCTCACTGCCAAGACCTGGTCCACCTGGGCTGCCAGCGGAATGGAAGATTAATGGACTGCCTCGCTCCACATGACACCTTAGATTCATCTTGCAACAACTGTCAGGTAATAGATCTCATGTTCATGTAATTACTGCTTTCTCTTGTCAGCTCTGCAATGAAGCTTAGTCTGGCTGCCTCACCCAGCTGCTCAGGACGAATGTCTCACTTAGGCATGTCCGGCAAAGCTGGATTTCCCACCCAGTGCTGTGATTTTGCAGTACAGCTGGGTCAAGGTGCAACTGGCTGCTGCCAGCTGGGTCACTCCTACTCTAATTAGTTTTCAGTTAAACTGACTGAAAAGTAATCTGACAAAACGGTGCTTTTCCTGTTGGTTGGGTCACTGTGGGGTCAGAGCAGGCATTTATGGCAAGGGATGAGAATATGAGGCACAAGTCCTCTTCATATAGACTTGGCTGTACCACAAAGTGAGCATAATGGCCCAGGTGCCCTGTGCTGCGGGGTGTACTGCCACAGGAAGGCGAATAAAACTGAGGGTGGGGCTATTTGTGACCATTACAGATCCTACTGGGTTTAGTGTTAATTACCCAGTTCTCATCAAATACCTCTTAGGGTAATTTAAAATTTCCTTGCCTGGATTCCCAGTGGCTTCAGCAGGTCATGGTTTTCCTCCTCATTTCCTTCCTTCCTTCCCTCCACCACAGAGCATCACTCCTTATATTTCACCCTCCACATTACAGCCTTTCTCTTTGTTCAGGGAACACATCAAAGCAGCACGTTTCTGCAGACTGAGTAGGGGGTCCTCTTAGAAGGAGGTTCATACAGTGATAATGAGCCCCCTAGACTTTTTAGTGCTGTGATAAAGATTGTACTCTGCTAATTAACTCATACCTCTTTGCGTTTTCAAATGCATTTTCCTTTTGTCCTCCACAGAAGTCCATCCAAACTTAATCAGATGTCACACCCTTGAATATTTACACCTAACCAGTAGAAAGGTCTGAGGGGACACCTGTGATAAAATAGAGACACTCTTCTTTTTATTTTCTGGGGGTAGGAAGGATGAAAAAATGCATCAGGTTTTTTGTAAGTTCCTTTCCTCAAGCCTTTTATTTAAGCACCAAGAAATCCTTCATTAGCCAAGGTCTGATCTGACCTTAGAGTTTTACTGTTTTAACTGAAAGATTAATTAGTGAAAACAAAGTGGTATATGCATATTCACAGTGATATATGCATATTCACAGTGGTCAGTTTAACCTTTATACTGTTTTTAGAGCTCATGTTGAAGAAATGTCCTTATTGGGGGAGAAGATAAAAAACCCAATCAATCCCAGACCCAGCTGTCATTGGGCATGCTCGTGTGATGCACTGCAAGAATCAAGTGACTCATAGGACAGACCTACCCTCGCTTTCATTAGCCTGGAATTTCCAATCACAGACTGCACCAGGCTACAAACTATCAGCTGTAGAACTTGCGCTCACCCAAAACTCTCCTGTCTCCAGGAAGTCTCCCCTCCCTTCAGCCCCACAATTAGAGGCATAAATGCATGAAACTGATGTTCTGACACACACCAGTTGTACACCCTATAGTGCTTTTCCTACCCAGAGGAGATCATATTAGCAGATTTCTGGGAGGGTTGTTTGGGTTTGGGTGGTTTTTTAAATAATATTGTACAGAATAAGCATTTTTCCATTTAATTTAAGCTTACTTTGGTATCTTACAAGTATTTATGTTGAGGCCCAGAAGACTATTTTGTATGGCAAGAAACTAGAACTCTTGAGTATTTTTTCTTGCAGTATTGTCAATTTTTAGTGTAACTGCCTTCACAAGGTGCCCAATTATATACGTGAAAGGTTGCCCCATAAATATATCAACACACTACAAGAGGTACCATTTTTAGACAGCAACTTCTGCTTAAAATTTTTGTTTCCTGAAATCAGCCTGGTCTAAGGAACCAGACGGATGCCCCTTGTCTTCAAAGTCATTACTGTTTTCCTACTCCAGTTTACCAGCTTGTCTAATACATGGTAACAGGCCAGTGTAGTAATAGCCTTATTTAAAAGCAGATACTAAATAATACTAAGGAGGACAAGGGAAACCTCCTTGAGGATTACGAAAATAAATTTTGAGTCAGCTCTGAAGTCCAGCTACACAATCATGGACCAAAGATGATGGACCGTCATTTCAGTGAAATTGTCTGAGGAAACACACAAGGCAAAGCAAGCTTAACTTGATGGAAAAAGCAGCAAGAAATTTTAACATATAGCTGAGATAAACCCCAGGGCTTACATTTCTCTGTGATGATACTCACTAGTGAATTAATCAAAATATTTAAGTACCTTGTTAGAGGACTCCAAGTTAAAAAATAGTGCAGCACTTCTCCTTCTCAGATTCCTATTAAGTAAAAGTTCTAGAAAATACATAGAAGGCCTAAAATCTGACTAGAAAACATTTGTGATGAACAGAGTTAGACTTTATCCTCAGGCCTTGCCATAAACCTGTCAGACAAATTCTAAGAAACATTTTTACAATTTCATTTTCTTTTAGCAGGAATAAAAATGGAACTTCCTACAGATCTATGTCAAAACCACTTTTTATGAAAGCCCAATTCTACCAAGAAGTAAAACAACACAAATAATTAAAAGCTGTGTCTTGTCCTATAGAGATTGTAATGACTTGTAGTGAATAGAGTGACGGTTGGGCATAGTCCTGGAAAAGGCTGCCCAGGGAAGGGGTGAAGTCACCATTCTGGAAAATGTTCAAAAACAAGTAGACGTGGCGCTTAACAATATGGTTTAGTGGGCTTGGCAGCATATTTGGTCAAAGGTTGGACTTGATGATCATCAAGGTCTTTTCCAGCCTTGAAGATTCTATGATTCTAAAATTTCTGAGTGCCCTTGCTGAGATTTCTGTGTATTCTCTGAGTCATCACTGAATTTCCTGTGCAAGAACAACATTTTATCTTGTAGGAGAGATTCTGCTCCAGCCACCCAAACTGAGACTGAGGACATAGTGTCTCTTGTGAGCTCCTCATGACTTGCTGTTGGGATTGTGAAGGGGATTAACTCAGATGCTGAAAGGAAGAGTAGCAGGGATGGGGAGGAGCAAGGACATGGCAACACAGATTTTGAAAGTCTAGGTGACTGTCAGCAAGAAAATACCACAGGAGCAGAGAGACAAGGACATTAAAACTCATTTTTCTCAAAAAGACATGTACAGCTTGGCTGTGAGAGATCTAAGAGCAAGCTAGTGCTGTCTTGGGTATGATTACTGAGCAAGGAAACTGATTTTTACTCTTTGAGCCTTACAGTTCTTAGGGAAGACAAATTTCATGTACATTTGTTTGTGTGCAACAAGTTCACTTCAAAGAAGTACTGTTTTTCTTCCTACTGATTTCCTTCCTCTGGGAAGAAGTCACACTTTGGCTCCTCGCAGTGGGTGAGCTGTTGCAAATCTCTTTCCTCACTAGCTGTTTGGGTCAGTGTGTGTCTGACAACTGATGCACATAAGATGAGCGTTCAAATGCTGCTTTCAGCATCCGTCATCCCTTGCTTTTGAAGCGGCAATCATTTACATGCAGAATGCCTGGAATGTTTCCTGTTGGGTCATTTTCTTTACACACAGCTGTCCCGCATGCACAGCGCAGAGCTGCCACTGGAAGCTGCAAGGTTTGAATTCACTCTTTCCACTGCTACTGACCTGCTTGTACCACTCTGTCGTTACAGGACTTACCTGCTTTTCTTGTAGGTAAAATAAAGAATTAGACTTTTTTAGGAGAATGTTAAGATCTCTGAATGGGAACATTGTTCCAAAAGCCGGCATTTACAGGTTATTCTTTAATTAAGCACTCCCAGCTCAGCTGGCTTCTCAAAATTACTATTGCCTTCCATGCTGAAATTTTCTGGACTTAAGCAGCAGTGATTTTTTCCTTTCTGTTTAAAGTTTGAACCTCCATCTCATATATAAAACTGAACAGGTGTTTAGTATAAGATTGTGAAGGGGTCGGAGAACGAGAAAAAGACTGAATCTATGTTCTTTAGAAAATTATTCTTGCGTTCTTATTCTGTGGATCATGTCTAGTCTGCAGGGTTTTAGTTAGATGCCAGGAGCAGGATTTGAAGCAAATCATCCAATTGTCTTCACTTCCTTTGTTTTGGTTGATATCAGGGAACAATCTTAGGGCACAGAAAATTATTTCCACTTCCTGTGAAAATTAAACTCTTTCCTGAAACCTCTGAGCAGGGGCACTCCAGGAGCCTACCTACCACACTCAGCCCGCAGCATCAAAGTAGAGATTTTCTTTGGTATAATGTGTGAAGTGTTTATATTGAGGACTTTGGATTCGCAGCACCACTTGCTTTCCTTTACAGAGGTGCTTGTGTTGCAATACCCTATTTGCTAGCTTAGGCGTTAGATTCTTGGCACAGAACAGTCCCCAGTAAGAAGCAAACTGATAAGAGTTCCAGTGATGCCTGCTTTTGCTTTATCTACATCATGATTTTGAAAATCACATGACATGCAAACCCAGTAAATTTTGCATGATCTATGCTAGTCAAATGCATAGCTGCAAAGACCACACTTGTATTTGGGAATGTCTTACCCATACAGTGAGCACTGACTTCAAATGTGAAAGGATTTTGCAGAACTGCTCGAACTTTATATTATTAATGGAGAGGAATTACTTGCTAGCAAACCTTAGTCCTGGGCTTTTTGCGTTTTCTTCCTACTGGGATAACCATTTTGTTTTCAAGTACGATTTATTTATGTGGGCAAAGCACTAATTTGAAGTCATTACATTGGCATTCTTGTGCTGCTACAGTTTATATCTCTTCTTGTAAAGGGACATGACACCTCTTTATTTGTGTAAGTTTGTCTGCACAGTGAGATTGTTATGTTGAGTATGATGACAGATAATGCTTTGAGCCCTGACTCTATATGGCCTAAGACCATTTCAGATTAGTCAGGCAGCGTGAATATATCTCCTGCTTCATCCAGGTGATACAAACAGTGCTTCATCCTGCTGCAGTGACCTAGTGATGCCCTTGAGCAGCAGAGCTTTCAGCTCAGTTGTAGTTCCCAGTCCTGAGTGCTCATTCATGTCCGTACACTTTAGCATGTTCCCCCTGTCCTTCCACTCCCAGTGGCATCAGTACTGCTGCTTTTGGACAATGCTGTTTTAAAATGGGTCAGGAAAGTAGCTTCTAATGTTTGTTCTTGCAAAGCCTGATCAGCTCTTCAGTTCACAACACAGCTTGTGAACAGTGCCATCAGCACAACAGGAACTGAGTGTTGTGATGTGGCTGGAACACCTTAAACTCCAAATAACCCTGAATAAAATTTCTTGTTGAGCCAGAGTTTGAGAATCTGGGTTTAGGATTTCCCTTATGAGGAAGAGGAATTTCTTATAGGCTCTTAACTGATTTTGAAAAGGGAGTCAATAGATTTCCAAGGGATTTCTATGCTGTGCAATTCTGCCAGCGACTAGTGCACTTTGGTGCACACATGAGTGATTCAGATTGTCTCAGAATCTGGACTATGGTCACACTGCTTGACTTTGTTAACAAGTCACTGAAGCAAAAAGACCTGAACTTTCAACTCCTCTCTCTCTGTGTGGAGATACCTATATACACACACGCATATATGTTTCATTATAAAAAGGTCTGGGGAATTCCTTGATGTAGCTGTTCTTAGATCATTAAGGCTGCAAGGTTAAATACTTGACAATGTCAAACATACTGCAAATACCCAACAGCAGAAATGTATGGCTCAGATGAAAAGGGGACAGTGGGGCTAATTATGTGTTCTTAAATATTTCCCTCCTGAGCAGATTTCCTGTAGAGATTAAAGAGGAAATGATGGATATAATTCCTCTGTGGTCTTGTAACAGAGCACTCAGAAAGAGCTGGGGAAAGAGTTGTCATTTTCTTCCATGAACAAGCAGAGGGAGATGAATAAATCTCCCTTCCATCAATCCTTTCCTGTGCTGCCACATTGCCCATTACAGGCACACCATCTCTGACTGACAATGCCAAGGCCTTCTCAAAGTCTAGGAACTATTGAAGCCATCACGTGGACTTTAATTTTTCTCTGTTTTTCTATCACTGCAGATAGTTCAAAATGTTTCAATTTTTTATGTATCGAGGCATAGATAGAATTTCTTTTCTCCTTCAAGATGACAAGTCTTTCAAAAGAGGTCTCACTACACTCAAATTTTCCCAAAGGAAAGGTGGTCAGAGATGAGGTTTGTATAAGACCTGAGGCACTTGGTAAAGTATAGGCTGTCCCAAATGACTTGGATTAACAGTACCCCCCAGATTGCTTTGACAAGACTGAGTGTCAATACAGAAACTTCTAGACCTGGAAGGGCACCGAGGCTGTCACCTAAATACAACTGGAACTGGAAGTGGTTTCAGTTCTTTCCCTTTAGAGATCTGGTAGCTGGACATCTCTTTTCAAAATTACCCTATTAAGAAAAAATTGACAACACAGCAGAGTATAATGATTTAGATGTGTACAGCTCTAGATTAATACTGAAAGCTACCACTGAGCTAATGATTGCTCTCCTCTACTAACTCTTAGTAGTGGTGTGCGCTCTGTAGAATGGGCATGGGTTTTATGGCTCACATATTTCAAATCTCTTTTAAACCTGGTTATGCTTGGTAGTAGTTGAAAGGAAAAGAGGAAAACTGAATAATGTTTGTTTTGGCAGGCAAAGTATGATTTAATTTTTGCCAGTGACTGTGAAAATGTTTAAAATCAAACCTGAAGCTCATTTCAGTTCTAATTGTGTATATTGCTCAGGTTACTATTAGGGAAATCTATTTAACAAAAATAAAAGGCTTTATAGACTATATAAACTAGAAATTAGTTCCAAGCTTTCAAAAAATAATTTGAGAGTATCCACAAGAGTTCCTGGGGCACTACTGTCTGCAGCCTTTCCTCACAGGGATATTATTAAAATGGGCTTTGCACAATACTGACTTAAGATCTTTAAATCATAAATTAATTAATTGCAACATTCTATGGGGTCTAATTTACTATATCAGATATTCAGCATAAGCATCATGGAATAGTCTGTTGGGTTTGCTAGAGCACACTGAACAAACGCTCAGGCCACTGGTGACTGAGGCAGTAGTTGAATATTGCAAGTAGGATGAATCCAAAAGTCGTATTTAAATGAGGAGGGTTTTTTAGAACTAAGAGTAGATCTCAAAGCCCAGTAAGTAAAGACTAGATGGAGCATGTGGTGAGGGGACTTGTATCATCATACCAACAAATAGTTTTAATACTAAAATTAATACTTTCAACAGAATGAACTTCAGTTTGTTGATCTCTAGTGGAAATTTTCAGCCCATAGAAACAATCTGAATTGTGTTCTTACATCACTGTTTTTTAAATGTTTTTCAAAAAACACAGATTCTGATCAGTAAATCTGTCTTTAAACTTTTTTTCCCCTAAGTTGGGGATTTTTTTTCCATTTTGAGTACTTGGTTAATATTTAGACATGACCTTTGAAACAGAAAGGTAGCAAGCTCACTGCTTAAAGCACACATTGCTGAAACCCAGGGGAGATCAATTATCAGTTGTTTAGCAACCAGATCAACTCTAGTCAAACAGCTCTGATTTTCTAGTCCCATAGAAAATCAGATCAGGGAATTTGATTCAGGAAATCAAATTACAGGAAAATATTGTTATTAGATGAGGGGAACATTTAAAATGCATATTTGATTTTTGCACAGTTATGTGTTTTCATATTCAAGAGATTTGTATTGTCTTCCTAGAAAATTATATGTGTTTCCTTAATAATGTAGCCAGCCTCAACCTGCTGCTTCGTCAGCTGTCATTGTAAGATCAATGTCCTTCCAGTATTTATTTCTAATACAGACTATTCTTACCACACACATTTTTCCACAATCCTTCCCAGTTCCTGCTGTCAGTGTTCTGTCGGCTGTAGGATGTTGTATACCAACAGTATTTTTTTATTGTGTCAGTTTTCTTCCTGATTCAAAGTTTTTAATATCTTCTCAGTATCTCAGCAGGCTCCGCAGAGCACAGATGATCACATTACAAATTTAATACAAGTAATACAAACTTGCATGTCCTGTATGTTCCAGGTGGTTCTCTGATATTCAACCAGCATTGCCTAATCATGTTGAGAAAAGGTTCAAGGAGAACTGATCCTCTGAAACATCAAGTTCTGTGTGTTGTGTGGGTTATATGGTACGATGTTGCACACTGATGTGAGGGGTGGCCAGGCTCTGCTTCAGCAGGCAGAGTTGGGACTGGCAACACTCCAGGACCCTGAGGGTTGGGCTTGTAACAAATGGCTCAGAGAACAGTTTCTGTCTTACCTTCAGGGTAGATTTTCAACATGCACATCAGGACAGCAGTCGTGAGGACAGCTGGTTTTGATGTGGCATGTGTAGGCAAATGGATGTTGCATCAAAATTTGGCATGTTTGAAGATGGGTATATTGCTGTTATATGTTGTAGACTATTCTTGTACGTGGAATTTGCGCACTTGCTGGCTGATAAATCACTGACTATGACAGCATCTTGAGTGCCTCACTCAGCCCTTAAAAGAAGCAGTCCCAGTGCAGTCCTAACACTTAGTTTTCTCAAAAGTCCACGGGCTATAGATGACAGATGGGATAACTGAACTTCACCTTTCAGTTAGAGACAGGCTGGTAGACAGAGCAACAGTGGCTTTCATTCCACCCTTTATGGGCTGATTATCTATTTTATATCCATTAAACACCCCAATCTAAATGGAATTACCAGCAGCTGTGTCAGATCTGTCCTAACCTATTAATCCACGGGGTGACTGGTTCCAAACAGAACAAGGATCCAAAGAGATATTTAATATTTGACACTTTCTAGTGCATTTATTCAAGAGGCTGATTTTATTTTGCATTTGAATGTTTAGGAAAGTAGATGGGCTGGTGATGTGACTGCGGACTGCTTTATTCATCCCACATAGACCTACCCTGAGCAAATAACAAGATGGCAGTGAGAATCGATTAGAAGAGAGAGAAAGTCAGAACTGTTAACTGTTGTGAAACTCACATTTTTTTTTTTTTTTTAACAGTTCAGCCCTCTTTGTTTGACTTACGGCATTAACAGCTGTTGGAAATATACACAGAAGAGATTGCTGCTGCCTTTTGACTCAGTGCAGGAAGCGCATGATGCAAAACCTTCCCTGGTGGGGAAGGAAGGTGGGGAGTGGTTTTTGATTATTTTTAATGATAACATTGCTGGGTGAAGATATGAAAATATTTGTTCCCAGCCTTTGATCCAAGTAGCTTGCCAACCAGCAGCCCCACAGACAGCTGTTAGGAAAACAGGTAGACAATAAAGCTCTACGTTTTTATGTTTATCTTACAGGAATGTAAAGTCTTATTTCTCAGAGAGCAGGAATCAAACAACAGCAGGTAGCATTTTTTCTTACTGATTCATGGCTTCCTCTAACTGGTGACACTGCCTAAAAGCTGCTCTCCAGACTCTTCCTCAGTGCAGAAGAGCCCGCCTGTTTGCATGAGCTCAGTTTCCCCAGTTAAGTGTGTGTGCTATGTGGTGGTTCCCCTTTTCCCAGGGATCTCATTCTACACTGAAGCTCCATTCTTGTATGTGTTGTCTCGTATCAGTCTGCTCCACACTAACTGTGGATGAGAACTTAAATGTTCCTCCTTTACACTCTAAACAGTGCGTGTAAGTGTGTAAAAATTCAGTGATGTAGTGTTTGTTCTTTGATATCCTTACTGGGAAGGAGGCAACTGTCACCAGTGGCATGCAATTTGGAAGAAATGACAATGAAGTCATACTAGTTAAACTTCTGGGGAGTAGTCTTCTTATTCCTGCACAAAGCATAAAAATCTAACTGGCTTTCCCAGGATCAAAACATACTGGATTCTCTTAGCACTTGTGGAAGATCTCAAGCAATAACAAGTCTGTTGTGTTTCCTTCTCTCTTTTTATTTAAGCTACTGTAAGACTCCATATTGGCAGCCCAGGTCTCAGTGGGGATCCAGCACCTCTGATTCCGAAATGCTGTGATCCTTTACTGCCAAGTGAAAGAAGCTGCCCATATACAAAAAGCTGATGTATTTTTTCTTCTAAACACAGGGCAACAGAGCTATGTTGACTCCTACAAGAATTTTAGATCTGGTTTGTTCTACAAATAATATGCTGATGATCAGTTGTTATTGGTTTTTTTGGTTTTTGGTTGGTTTGTTGGTTTTTGTGGGTTTTGTTTGTTTGTTTTGGGGGTTTTGTTTGGTTGGGGTTTTGTGGATGTTTATTCCACAAATGATGTAACAACCCTTACAAAATATTAGATAAAACGCATTCCTAGTTTCTTTCAAGATACACACCTTACATTATGGTTGTGACATTCCAGATGAGATTTCTGATCCAGCAATAGTTCTGCATCTTGGTCACCTTTCACCTGGCTGACATTTAGATTTCTTGTTACCTGATTCCTAATCAAGAAGCCCCTCCTGTGGACACATTTTGGACCAGCTCCTGGCCCAGATGTTCTGGAGCCATGCTGCTTGGAAGCTGGACAGTGCCCTGAGAAGATAAATCCAGCTGGTCTCTGCATGCCTGCCCTATGTGGATAATCCCTAGAGAAAAATGGAAAAAATCACCTCCCCTTTACATTTGTGAAGAAAACATTTATCATGGAATTCCAAGAGATCTTCAGACACATATGTTACAACTGGTCTTGTGAACCAATTGAGAGCTGCAGATGCCCATTTCAGGTGCCTTCTGATGTGCTGCAGTCAGATGGATAACTGGATACAATTACTTGCTTTGCCTAAATCATATCCTGTGATTCTCCATCTCTTTCGCTGCTGATGCTTGCAAGTGTGTATGCAGCCATGGTAAATTTCCTTATAAGGCTTTTTCTTATCTGACAGAGTGTTTGTTTACAGAAAAATAAATACCATCATTGATTATTTTGCTTTACAATCCTAAATGAGAACAAAACAGTGATGATAGTTACCATGGGGCAGCAGGATGTGGTCAGTACCGTGCATTCTGCCTGGGGCTGGCTTCACCTCGCTGGCTCCAGTTGTCTTAATTTCACTAGGCTTTTCTATTGCAATTTCTTATCAGACAATTCTACAGCATTACTGTCTAGGGAAGGAAGATCAGTGTAGCACAAGACTGAACACTATTTTTACATTTCCCAATACTCCTACATTTGTGTTTAGAGGAACGTTGCTTAGTCCATGCTCCACTCTGAGTTTTCCATTTGCACTGTTCTCTTGACCTTCCTTTTGCCATCCTGAGTAATATTTTCCTTTACAGTAACCTTGAAGAGAGATTTCCTTATCTGCATATGACTAATCAGTAAGGTCTTGTGATTATTATAAAGCAATTTGTTGGAGGTGGGAATTAGAGCATGAAACTGGAACCAAGGAAGCCAGATTTTCAGTTCTTGTTCTACTAATGACTGATTAGGTATGGCCTTCAGCAAGTCAGTTTGGCCTCAGTTTTCAGATGTGCTGATGTAATTTTTAGTCTTTCACCTCCAGCTTTCTTTTCTTCTTTCTTTTGGGCAGAGGGAAGTGCCCACAATATGTGAACCTGTGATTTCATTTTACATCAAAATATGTCTTAGTCTGGGGAGTCAGAAGTACAAGTTGTTTTTGGAAATGGGGACAATGTAAGCAGTGTTCCTTTCCTATCATCACACTGAGGTTGAGTTCTTTCTTACAAAATATTATTTGTGAACGAATGCACTACGTGGCACACAGTTATGTTCTGAGACCTTGTTCATTATGAATATTTATGAATTTGTTGCAGAATGAATCATGTGGGGAAGAAAAAGCAATGTTGAATTATAGAGAAGTACAAACAAGGTAAATTCAGAGGTAATTCAGTATGAGAGAGTGGACGGAGTAAAATCCGTGACAGCTGCATTTGTGAACTATGATTTTACTGAGTTCTTTATATTATTTTCCCCACAGTTAGCAGATATAGCTAGAAAAAATTTATTGGAGTGAATGAATACAGAAGCGTTTTGCAAATACATAGGATCCATATTTCCAGCTGTCATTAGGCAGCTGCTGTCTGCCTGAGAACTGTCCCTAGCACTGCTCTTCCGGGGTAGGTCAGGAGTCCCCTCTGTTGGCTGAACTACCTTTCTGAGCTCCCATGCTCCATTCCCAAGCAGGAACCTCCCGAGCTGTGCCAGGCTGCACAGCTCCTGCAACTTCTTTCACGTCAACCTGCATCCCACACTGCTGGGCTTCACCCTTTTGCTGCCAGGTCCTTCTGCCCAACACAGGGTTAGCCCACCACGTGTGTAGATCCCCAAAGGTGGGACTGGAGGGAGGAGGAACCTCCACTGCTAGGGGAGGAGGAAGAGAGAAACAGAGAAAGGACAAGAGGATCTGTCACGAGCCATCTGGACTTTTTATTCTTTATTCCCTCTCTGTCCCATCAAGCTGTCTGGACCTCCCAGAGCAGCCCTTCCCTTTAGGGATTCTTGAGAATCATGGCATTAGACATTGAAAAAGGAGATGTAGGGTCCAGCAGAGTCAGTGAGAGCAGAGTTTTGCTGCAACAGATCCAGTTTCATTAACAGTTTGGAAACATCTAATAACCATTTCCTTTTTTTCTTTAAACTGTCCTCAACTTGCAGTTTTGAGTCTTCTTTGGACTGAGATTGACTGATGGGGAGTCAACTCAACATGTCCCAGAGCTGGGGCAGGAAGTGCCCCACATCCCGAGCCATGGGGCCTCTGAAGTGAGGGAAGGACATGTGCCTCTATTGCACCTGCCCTCAGGCTATCTGAATTTAAAGATGAGTTGGCCATGGTCCAACAGTTGGCAGCATTTCATAGACAAGTCCTCTAGACTGTGCTAAAGCACTGTGTGTAAGAGCAGTCTTATTTTACACTCTTCTCCACACTTTCGTTTCTTGTAAGTCACCTGTGGCTTTTGGCTGCTATTAAGAAGGAAAAAAATCTGGCAGTTCTGCTGTAGTCAGATTTGGCAATTTCACTGGGTACTTCCAGCAATTATCTCCATGTCACAGATATGCTCTTGGTGCCAGTTTTACGAAAACCTTCCACCTTTCTGATGTCTGGGTGAGGAAATAAATTCTTTAGGAAATTGCTTTTGTCCAAGAACATCCCCCTTCTTTACAAATGCTCTCACTGTGATCTTTCACAAAAGGCTGCGTTGAAAAATTGAAATATGCTGATGTGCAAATCATTTCAATAGCTGACCTGTAGTCTGCTGGCAGGGCTGCTGCTGGCAGTTTGCTTTGCTTCCAGCCGCCTGCTTCATTTTGGCAGCTGCACACTTTCTGGCCCAGATGCCTGCAGCCTTTTGTCCAAGTTAGGAGCTAGACAAACTTTGCGCACTGTCCTGTGAGTGCATCTCAGCTTATCATCTACACAAAGAATTAGACCTAAAGCTTGGGCTGCCTTTTGCCTCCCCAAGTTATTTTAAATGTACCCAGTAAAGCAGGATTACTGATGTACAGCTGTGGATGTGCCTGCTGGAGCCCCACCAAGGAGAGGGGTGAATCATTGTGTTGCCTTGTAAGGATATCTGCCTGGCCGCAGAGCTGTGGTGAACGCTGCCAGCCACCCTGAGCAATCGCAGGAGGCCTTTGAAAGCAGCCCAGCACACAGGGGCAGGTCCTCCCAAAAGAGCAGATGCTGGAGCAGATGTCAAGGCCACATCTAGGACTGCTGAGTGCAGCATGGCGGGGTTCTGGCAGGAGGTTGTTTTCAGTACGTGGATGTGAAATTCTTAGGTATGGCTTGCAGCATTGGTGTGTCTGTGTTTCAAATCCTCGCAGCCCTGTGACAAAAATATTTTTAAAAGTTTTGCTGAGTTTCCTTAAATTAATTTAAAAGCAGATCTTTTAAAAAATACTTTCAGACCCAAACAAAATGAAGGTAGATGCCCTAATGCACACAACAAAGAGCATGAGCTTTTTAGCATTGTACTGCTGCTATTGTAAGTGATGTTTCTGACATATTTTGAGATCTGCAAGTAGATTGCAAGTTCACTGACCATATTCTGATCTTGAGGTTCAACCGGTCTTTCAATTATCCTGTGATTCTGCTAATTTGGTCACATGTCAGGGGAGGGGAGGAGCACTGTAGTGTTACATTACATGCACATATGGACATACATCTGTACATCTGTGGAGTCTCTTTGGCAATGCATTGCTGTCCAAGTCTGGCACTCCAGGCACCAAGTGCAGACATGAAGACACAGCACTGCCCCATGGTTATGTGTGGGTCTGGTACTGCCCCTGTGGAACAAGAGGTAAATCATAGAGCATAGCTGATGGGAAAAAGCACTGATCCACAGAACTCAAAGGCAAGGTGTGAGGAAAAAAGACCATCCCTTTTAAAACAAAAGTCATATGCTGTTTGTGTCAGATGCAGCATTTTAACAGTTGGCACTGGTGGGATTACCTTCGTAATGGCAGCTATCCAGACAGACCTGGGTTCCAGTTGGTAAATGGCATAAAAGAAAGTGCTTGTGCTAATGCAGTCAGGGACTTTATGCCCCAGAGTACTTTGTGTTCCTCTTCTACGTGTAGCTTTCCAAGCTCTGACCAGTGACATCTTACCTTGGTATTGCTACTGCAATCCCCCCCTGCCCTGGTGCTCAGCCTCTTTTTTTTCCTCTTGGGGACCTCCATGTCACCTGGAGGGATGGCTCAGCTGATGAGGCAGCTGCTGTACTGTGGCAGATTTCAGCCTGGTGCTATTAAGCAAAAAATTTAAAAAACAAAAATTGGTTCCAGTTTATCCTAACCATCTAAGCTCTAAATTGAGACAGTTCAGCAGCTGCCTCATGAACAGCTGAGCTGCCTGTGCAGAAGAACTGGGAACTTCTCAGAAAGGGACAGCTCAGACTGCTGGTTAAGGAGCAGGAGTAACTACTTGTGTCATACCCCAGTCTCTAGGTGCAGAGGTTGCATGGCACATTTCAACTTAGCAAAGGAAATTGGAGTTGCGGGAGATGTCTTTGTGAGTCTGTAATAGAGCATTTCTATGTCAGTGACAGAAAGGAGAACATGTTGAAACAAAGTGTTCAAATGTTGTAGGAAAACATCTATATTTAGCTGCTCTAAAAAT
The DNA here is from genome assembly GCA_013396735.1 of Grallaria varia. Classification (NCBI taxonomy): domain Eukaryota; kingdom Metazoa; phylum Chordata; class Aves; order Passeriformes; family Formicariidae; genus Grallaria; species Grallaria varia. The sequence goes on along the minus strand of VWZG01002503.1, from coordinate 20,401 downwards.
CACTCAGCATCAGACATGAAGGAAATGGCTGTGGCAACCTACGCTCCTCCAGTTTCACCTGTTGCAGTGTTTCTTAAGCCTAGAAATATCTACAAGTAATATAGAATTTAAAACTTTCCCAGAAGAGGCGTAAACAAACTAAATTCACTTGCTGAAACAGCTATTGCTGAACTATGAATTGACCTTGAGCTGTGTTGATTTGCTGTAATGCAAACCATCTGCATGCTGAAACAATTAAAGCCTTCACATCTCCTAGGAGTTTCCTTCCTCTGATTATAACTTATGTGCTGTGGTAGAAGCATAGAGGTAAACAGCTAGTTAGCGTGGCCCTCTTTGTCTGTGTGTCTGTATAATTTTATGGTGCAGCACATACAAAACCATTTTCATTTGAAGTGGTAGTCAGCTTTCAAGTAGAAAATACAGCATATGCTTGGTACCAAATCTTGGAGTCATAGCTTGTAAAACAGCCAGAGTTAGACACATCTGCTTTGCCTCCTCTGCTTCCCTGCCCCCAGCTTCTCCTTTGGATGTACCAAGATTTCATAAAGCGCAGGTCACGCTGGAGAGGCAGGGCTTAAATACAGACCACTCCTGTATAAGGCCTTTCTGCATGTGCCTCGCTGAAACCCACCTGCCTTCTGCAACAGTGGTACATAAGCACTGCTTCTGTGCACTGAGCCTGAAAAGAGGGCATTGGATGGCAATTACAGGTGGTTTTATAAAAATCTTACTTTACATCTAGTTTGGGTTCCAGAAGCTCAGAATGTACACCTCTTTAAAGCCTTAACAAAATCAATCCACAGCCATGGCATCAGAGCTTGGACATTGCTGGAGTGGGAAAATGCCAGACATTGCTTCTGTAGGATTTCTGTACAATTTGCTACGTCTCACAATTGGCAAAATTTCATATTAAAATCTCTGCACTATAAAGACTCTTTTTATACATCCTGCCACCATTTCTGACCATCCAAATGATAACAGCATTAAAACCTGAGATGCTCCCTTTTCAGATCACAGCGAAGAGTAAAATAAGTAAAATACTTATTAGTAAAATAAGAAAATAATTTTATTTTGTAAGAACAGAGTGGCTTTTTTCTGATTTTAGAGAACAAGGTTAGAAAAAAGTTTTAGAAACTCATTTTTAGAAAACAATCTTAACATTCCAGACAAGGTAAATATAAGTAATGAATATAAAAATAAAAATAATTAAATACTTTGCTTCTAAAGTCAAGTCTGAAGAGTAATGAGTAGGTGCAGCACAGCTTCTAAGCCAGGCATGACTACTTGTCTCTGTGGCCAAAGGCTTCCATTCCAGGGAATGACCACTGGCCTCAGGCCAGGTACGGCAAAACAGCTTGGGTTCCACATTTCTCAGAGCAGGCTGTGTCCTACATTCCCGTACCTGTGGACTCAAGATATGGCATGCATGTTTTATCAGTTCAGACTGCTTGGAAAATGTGAGGGGACACTGAGTGGGTGACACTGACTGGGACTATGTAAGAGGATGGTGAAGTGCAGAGGAAGACTTGGGGGTCCACACTGCCGGGATGATGTGATTTCGGTGGCTGGCTGCCCTTGGAAGCACTCTGGGGTTTGTTTTGAAGAAAGTGTAGTAATTTGCTGTAAAAGAGGGCCCCCAAATGAACTAGCATCTGAAACAAGACCTTCAGAACACCAAACCCTGGGGCTAAGCTTGGCAGTGTTGGTTGGTCCAAGTCCTATAAATTCTAGGTCATATACATGTTATGTATAAAAGGGTATTTATAACAAATAGACAAAAGTATATCGATTGCTAGATTTACAGTTTCCTTTGTGACTTGAGAACTGACCCATGTCTGACCCCTGCTGCAGGCCAGAGAAGTAATGAGGGTCTTGGTCAGGCACTGCATGTGGAGCTTGGGGGGCACATGTTAAACTCAAGGCAATCAGTCATGAAGAGGCATTTCCCATCTTTGAGACCTAAATATATCCCCTTTATGTTTTTTTGTTTTTTTTTTTTAATAACATCGTGGGGGTTGTTAATGAAACAGATTAAAATAAGTAATGTCAATTTCCCTGCATCAGCTCAGAGCTCAGGCTCTGACCTCTTCACCCATTGCAGGACCAGACGTGGCAGTTGGCACAGGCATAAATAGCTTCTTTCCCTCAGGGTGGGATGGTGCTCCTACTGCATTTAAGTGCATGTGTTGGGTTTTTTCCCTCTGGTCATCTATTTTTTCCCCCCAAATGCTGTCACTACAGCATTTGATAAAATGTAGGCAGAAGAAGGCAACAGCAGTACTGAAGCAGGATGTCTCTGACAAGGCTACAGCCCTGTGTGGTCTGCAGCTCTGCTGGACTGCTTGTTGATGTACAGCATCCACTTCCTCCCTTTCTCTTCCCTCCATATGAGAATCCAAGAGGCTGACTTTAAATGTGAGGATTTTAGATGCTGCAGTGTATGTCATTCCACAATTTTGAAAGAAAAATAGAAGGACTATATTTTCCTTTTTTATGTTTTCTCTTTTCTAGTTCTCCATTATCTTCTCAGCCCAGATACATATTCTTTCCTTAGCTGCCTTTTCACAGAGCATTTTCTCAATAATTTTGGTTTCTAATTTTTCAGTACGTATTTTTCTCTAAATCTTCCTTTTCAAATTACAAACATAGATCTCAGCTTTCCTAAACATGTGCTCTTTTTCCACCCAGAATTCTCCATGGACTTTTTTTTTTTTTTAATTTTATAGACTTCTGGTAAGAAAAACCTTATTTTTTTTCCAGTATATTACCTTTTTAATTTGGTTTTTACTTTGCTGATTTGCCTATTTCTCACTTCTGATTTTTTCCATTCGCTGCACTCTTGTCTTTTCTTCAAACTGTCTTACTTTTTTCTCCCCCTCCACCAGTGTTCTCACAGTGAGGGAGAAAGAGCATGACAGCAAAGGTGGGAATAAGAGACTCTTGGGCCAGTGAATGGGACACAGACCAAATGTGAAAAGTGTTACTGAGATTTAGTTAAAAAAAACTTCATTCAGGGCAAAATTTTCAAAGGTGGTCACATCCTACTGAAAATGTGAGAATGAATAGTTCATCTTGTGCAGCGCTGCAGAAGTAAAGAGGCTAAAACCCAATTCCCTTGCATTGGCAGCTGGCACCTGCTCTGTTGCCCACTGGGCTTGCAGGCTGGGGAGTGAGTGGGCACACATGAGCAGGCAAGTGGGGCTGCCCTGCTGCAGCCCCCAGCATTTCAGCTGGCCAGGCTGGATCTGCAGGTGGAGGGCACGGCACTTTAAGGTGATTTATTTCAGGGTTTTCCAGCCAAGGGGGGACTGGATGGATCAGGCAGGCATTTCGGCAACAAGGTGTCAGATCTGTTGTCCTGTCAAACAAACAGCACTGTCTTTCTGGGATGCTTATCTTCATGGACTGCTGTTAAGATGATTTACTATAAAGTCCTACACTTATGTGGACAGTTTCTAGGGAGTTTCTACTATCTATCACAGTCAGACTTATTAAACAGAGCAAAATACCATCTCGTACACTGTACAACAAGACAATTTCTTGTTCTTTGTCTAGGAAATGACAATTGAAATGTGATTCCCAGACCAGAAGGGCCCTTCCTCCATCAGTTCACCAGTCTGAGGACAGATGCTGGGAATCAGATTGCAGTACAGTGCATTAGAGCTCACATTTTCGTGGTATCCACAAAGCATGCTGAGCTTCCACAGTTGTGGTTTCTATACTTAAAACAGAAGGTCCTAGTTAATTTTACTGCTCCAAGTATTTTTATATACAGTTAGCAATTAGGAACTGAATTAAAAGTAGGAGAATGTCTGTTTTCTGTACACTTTATTATAGAATATTTCCTTAAGATTGTATTTTCTTGTATAGCAGTTCTACTGCTTGCCCTGGCAAGGCATGCGTGCTTACAGGGAATTGGATGACAGCATTCCCAGGCCTGAGCTTCCCTTTGGCCAACCTTTGCTTATACTTATGTCTGACTATTCTCATCAATGGGGCTGCATGAGTAAGGATGTTTATTCACCTGTTTATTGAGTTGGGGCTTCTGGGCTACGTCTGGGTACTGACAGACTTTGTCTGACATTGTTAAGACTGGCTACAGCATAAGCTAAAAAGGCCATTGCTTCAGGGAACAGATTGCCAGATGGAACAGCTCTGAATTCTTACGGTTACCAATATATCCACTGATCTGTCAGAGCTGTGGAAACCCAGCCTTTGAAATGAGACTGAGGGGCAGAGCAAGACCCACTTCAGTGCATTTGTGCGGCTCTCTGAAGCTCTCCGATTAAACATATGACAGACACATGAAATACCTTTTCATTATTTGTATTACAAAATCTGCCTTTTCAGATCTGTGACAAGAAAGGACCTGTTTAATAATGTAGTCTATAATCAACAGGAGAGGAAGAAAGGAAAATTACTAAGAAATCTTTCTGTTCTGGAGAGCACTTCTGCCTAACTGGGATAAAAAAAACAACAACAACTGATAGAAAAATGCAGGCAAGTACAGCAGAGGATTGCTTTATGACCTTTATCAAAATCCTTGCAAAGGCAATGGGAATCTTTCAGTTAGTTCCAGTGGGTTTTGGGGCAGGGCAGAAGGGGGGAAGGTGAATGCTGACACCATTCGATGAGGGCAGACTCCATGGCAGTGTCTTCAAACTGCAGAAATACTCCCTTGGTGAAGGGTGTCTTTGTGGTCTTACATTAGCCAGCCTTGAGTCATCTAGCTAAGACAAACTGATGACATATCTTTTTGCGATAAACAGGGGTATAGAATAGTCTAGAAAACTGTCAGAGTCTAACATGAGGATGATAGTAATTCCAAAACTGTCAGGAAGATACAGATTTATCTTTACAGCTTTACACATCAACCAAGTCTTCAATCCTTCAAACTATGTGCATGTTTAAAATTTCGAGTAGCTCTACTGATTTCAGTCAGACTGTGCATGTAGGTAGGTGACCACATGTTTGCAGCATCACAAGAAGGAAGACAAGCACAATCTTCTTGTTCCATCCACTTTCTATCCTCCTTCAAAATAATGTAGGTCTGACTGCTCTGAGCACAACCCCTGGGATGGGGCAGGCGACCTTGCTCTGAGTTCTGTTATCTTCTGAGCAGTCTGAATATGATATATGAAGAACAGAGATTTGGTGCACAACTGCAAGTGTGCAAATATGTAAGAAAACAATTACATGGGTTATTTTTAATTTCCAGCTATCCCTTTCTTTTTGAGGATTTTGGCTGAACAAGTTGCACCAAGGGGGCTTAAGGGTTGGGCAGAATCAGGAATTTTAAGAGCCAGAAAAGGATTCCTGACAATGATCTCCAACTTTGTATCTGCCATAACAAGTACATGACCACATGGCATTTCTTTCCCAGGAGAGGGGGAGAGGCTGTTTACCTGGCTCCTGTTTGTTTTCAGTCGGCACTCCTATGCCTGTGTGGCTGGAATGACCTTGTTTGAATTAACAATTTGCTGAGTATGAATCAAAGGATAATTGTTATTGCTGCCAGTGGTACTAAACAGACCTGAGCTATTAATTCAAGACAAATGGGAGAAATGAGTAAACAGAAAGTTTATTGGTTTAAGGATACTACAGGCCTGACTGGATATTCTGTGTTGGTTGTATTTCAACTTCATTGCTTTCCTTTGATCATTTGAAATTACTACTGTTTTCAGCTGAAAAGTAAAAAAAACTAAACATACATGATGAGTTACTTATTTACATTTTAAAGGAACAGTCTGTTACAAACTCTCTTTCTCTGCAAGTTAGTCTTTGCTACACTGACATAATTTGCATAATTAATGGAATAATAATATTTCCCTGTAAATATGTTACAAAGAAGCCAAATCCAGTGCGCCATTTGGTAGGAAACCTTTTGGATTCCAGTCCTAAGCTTATCTTAAGATTTAGTACGTCCCATAGGGACTAATCATCGATAAGGCTATGACCACAGTCAATCCTTCACAGGATCAGGGCCAGGGGTTGCAAAGACATGTGAAGGGAGAAAATTAAGGAGGAGAGAGTCACAGTACTCCAGAAATGACCAAAAGGCTTTCTGAAACAGCCAGGAGTTGGGGGCATCTTGCAAATTCATAGCACTTAATTAAATACTGCTAGGGTCATTAAGGAAACTCTTCCTGCAAAGCACTGATGAAACTAGGGTGGTACTAATGCAGGTTTAGAGTGGAGTAAGAAAGCTGAGTCACTGTGATGATCCTTTCCCTCCTGCAGCCCATATCCTGCTTCCCTCCACTGCTCCCAGCCCAGCAGAGGCTGTTGCCTGCAGCTGCAGGACCAACGCAGGTCCCGCTTGACAGAGCATGGGAGCATCCTTGCAGGCTTTCACCCAGGGTACGGAAGTCAGGGGAGGTAAAAAAGGAGTAATCTGTAGGTTCTTCTCTTGAGATCTCCACATTACTTTTTTAATTGTAATAGAAACGTAGTCTTAAATTATACAGGACTCTACAAACCCATGCTCTGTCTTGCTTTTAGCTTTCCTGCTCCTTTGACCCAGTGCCTTTTGATGTAGTCTGGCACAAGTCTGGAGAGAAGACCAAGGCTTGTGTGCAAAATGAGCATCTTGGTCCTGGGACTCAAAGCAGCATTACTGGCCGAGAGAATGTTTGGTGGCTTTCCCATTTCAGTAAGTCCTCCCAGTTTCTATGTCAGAGGGCTGAGGGGATGTTTTTGATACATGTAAACATCATGCAGTTGCTGATGGAGTTAATGTAAACTCTATAGGATGTTTTATCAGTTGTCCCTTTGTTTAGTCTGGGAAGCAGAAAAATGGGAAGAACAAAAAGAGTCCCCAAATACCCAAAAGGTTGCTTTGAAAAAACAGCAATGGACTGTTCGCCCTCTATTTCTTTTGCTAAGAAGCAAATGGACAAGGTTAAATGAGATGTAAAGAAAAACTTTCTAACTCAATTAATAGCTTAAACACTGGAAGGGATGGCCTGCAGGAGAGGTACTACAGCACCGTACAGTGTTTTAAGAACAGATTATCTAAAGGTGTGTTAGGGATGGTGTAAAGTTGTAGGCTCTTCTGCAGAGCAGGAGATGAATTTACTGAAGTACCTCTTATAAGCCTGTTCAACTATACTTTCCTGTGGTATTGTGATTACTTCAATGAAGTGATATTTTAACACAAATAAAGTAATGAAGCTGCAGGATCTTGTGCAGCAGTCCACCTCTATGCTATTCAATGTCTGGTTTTAAGGATTATTTCAGTTATGACGGTTTGAAGTCCTAATTCTTGCCAAAGTCATAAAATTTTGCCATTTAGGAAGTTCAGCTTTATTTTTTGCTCTTCTGGAAGATATGCTTGATGTTTTCATTTCTCTGAACTGACTCTCCAAAACCTCTAAGTGCTTTAAAGCTGAATTTTATCCTGAAAAGAACAGTCATTTTAATTATTGTTTTTTCCCCTAGACAACAAATAACTGTGTAGCACACAGGTTATCTTTGCGTGTGATTGCTTTTCATTAATATTTTATTAATGAGGTTCTTGCTTTGAAACAGAGAATGTCCATTACTATTTTAGGATCTGTTACTTGAGCACCTCTTTTAACTGGCTGCAGTTTAAAAATACTCCGAAATTCTGTCTAAGTCATCAAGCTTTAATTAAACTACCCCCAAACTTCTTTCTCATTTTCTTCAGGAGTGCTTTTGTAGCATACTTGCTACTAGGACTTAATTATTCATTAAAAAAAACCAACCCATCTCCCTCTTCTTGCTAGCTGCCTGTGTGATCATATGATAACTGATTGCCAGTTTACTTTCTCATGGGGTTGAATTATTTCTTGGAAGGACTGTTTGAGAGCCTTGGAGTACTTGTCTGTGTTTTAGATCTCACTCCTCTGCCACATTCCTTGGCTTTTAAGTTACTTTTTTTACCTACTCACGCTTCAATAATTCTCTTTAAGAACAAGTACACTTTCAGAACGCTTATTACTAATTTTATCTTGAGATATGGCTGTCTTTGTGTTCATTATGCAGTGTTGTTTGGGGTTTTTGTTGATTATTTAAGAGGCCCGTCAGAGCGAACCGAAAATAATGCAAGTTGGTAGTACAGAGGTTTAAATGCAGCACCTAACAAAGAGCCTTGGAGCAATCTTACCTAGGGAAGATCAAAAAGTCAATTTGAGAAGGTGGAAGAGTACTTTTCTGGGGACAGAGGCCTTAAAAATATGGACAAAGTAGCCTGGAAACAGTGAAATCAACAAGAGTATCAATTAACCTTTAAGTATCAGCCTAGCAAAATACTTGATAGGATTCAGTTATGTTACTTGCAGGCACCAAACAAATAAAGATTGAAAGGCATCACAGCTTTCTGTACCTTCACGTGAATTATTTGATTCAGTGCCATGTCTGAAAAAATTAAAATAAAAAAGATCTCTGTCAAAATTAGTAGGCTTAAAAACAGAGCTATAGTGGATGAGTGAACTCATATTGGAAGATAGATCACAGAGAACTTAGACCTGTTTTCTTTCCATTCTTTGTTGCAGCAGGAGAAAATGATACTGTGAATCTTTCCATGTTATCAATATAAATGATGCTTCACAGACGAGGTGATTGCCATGCCTTGCTGACAGGGAATATGTAGACTAGAGCCCAGGACTTGCAACTGATCTTGCACAGATGGACTCGAGCTCCCTTGCAGCAGCTTATTGTCTCGATGATCTTCTTGGCCAGCCTAATGGTCGACCCATGCACTGTGAGGTTTGAGGCTGCAACCAAGCTACAAGCACTTCCTTTTGTTCCTGGGGAGTCTGTCAAGTATGCCAGCAGGTAACATTTAAAAATACCTTTGTAGTTTAAAAACACAAATCCCATTTTGTAGAACACCCGAATCACTTAAAATCCTCCATCTTAATTGTGATCATGGTCAGGGGCTTTTTTTCCAAAAGCTTTGTAAACTTGACTTACCGGGTCTTGGACAGATTCAGAGGTGTGCCCAGCAGATCTCTGGTCGGACTTCCTTTCGGTGTGGAGCTGGGCTTGGCAAGCCAGATAACACAAAGTTCATTTGTCTACAACAAGCATTTTAATACGTTTTAGTTGCATTCAAGTAACGTGGCATTCAACTTCAAGCTATCTTGCATACCATGGGGCTTTACAGTGCCAACAAGTACGCTCAAGATCTGACACATCCGCATCTACACTATTAGACTCAATTATTTGTTTTAAAAGCTATGAAGCCTTCTAATCTGCCAGATGCCAAACTCCGTACAAAAATCTGGAAGAATCAGAGTTGATGGGAAAGTAAGGATTTAACACCTCCCAAACTGATTGCCTGGCTTTAATTCTCAGTGTGAGTTGTTTTGCTGGTGTTGAGGTGCCTTTATCAATATGTAAGGCATACTGCTATGGGAAGGGCACTTCAGTGGCAGAAACTGACTCAGTTCCCGCTTGGAAGGGGGGGACGGGAAGGGACAGGGACAGCCACTCACAGCAGATGATGAGTGTGTGATGGGCCAGCGAAATGGGATCAGGAAGAGGGAATGGAGGTGTCGCTAATGATATCCCAGACACATCTGTGCCTGAGTACCCCACCGGAACTGATGGGTTTGTTGGCTTAGAACGCAGCTATGTAATCACGCAGCTTCAAAGTGGTTTAATCTAAGGTTGTGCTACTGCTGGAAGGTGTTGCCTGCTCTTGTTTCTGATCCCCAGGTCTCCAGAGGTTTGCTCAGGCAGCAAGTGGCTGATGTGACTCACTTCCCCCCTTGGGACCCCGGCTGTGGCACAGGGGACAGCAGGGATGCGACACTAAGGGTATGCAGGAAAGGCAAGTCTGCTTTTATGGGCGGCTGCATAGCTTTAGGAAGCCGTACCTTAAACCCGGTATCCTGTCCGTGACAGTGACCAACCCTAGATAAATTAAGGGAAGACACAGTAATTACTGAGTGACTTGGCCTTCAGGCATTGCCGTTTCCCCCATTAGTAATGAGTCTGATGTTTGCCCTTTGTCTTATCAGGAATTTTGTGCTTTTAAATGTTTTCCAGTTGCAGCTCTGGCTATTCTTGCTATCTGTACGCATATCTAATCTCTTCTGAGTCTTCACGAGCCTCACTTCTCGCTGCCTCCCGGGGCGATGAATTCCATGCCCGCGCCAGTCCGCGGGGTGCCGACGGTGCGGAGCGGCACTGCCGGCTGGGACCGCCCCGCGCCGAGGGGCTGCCCCGGCCGCGGAGCCCGAGTCCAGGGAAGAACCGACGGGAGGGGCTCTCGCCGTTGTTCTGTTACTTTCTAATAACTTTGTTCTTACTGGGCACAGAATAGTGAAATCGGGTAATTACCAGGGAAAAGTTTGGGAACTTATTTCTTCAGCACGGCCACTTCGTTGCTGGCAACTAAGGTGGGGGGACAGGGCAGCGAGAGGCCGGTCAGGCGCTCGGGCGCCCGCGGTGTTGGGGGCGCGGGAGGGGAACGGACACCCACCGGTCCTCACCTGCCGCCCGGGTGGGCGGAGGGAGGGACCTCGGGCGGCAGGAAGGGAGTGCAGCGAGGGCGGGAGCGCGGCCGCCAGAGCCCGGCTCCTCCTCCTCCTCTTCGTCCCGGCCCCGCGGGCTGGGCGAGCAGCGGCAGCGGCGGGGCCCCATGCGGCGGCCGGGACGGCGCTCTCCGCCGCCCGGCCCCAGCAGCAGGAGCAGCCGCCGCCGATGACCTGGACCAGCAGCATGAGCAGCGGGTACAGCAGCCTGGAGGAGGAGGAGTCCGAGGAGTTCTTCTTCACCGCCCGCACCTCCTTCTTCAGGAAGCCGCCGGGCAAGACCCGCGCCGCCCCGCAAGTAAGTGCCGTGCGCCGGCTCCGCGCGGGCAGCGGCGGCCGGGCCGGGCCGGGCCGGCTCCCTCCGGCTCCTGCGGCTCCCTCGGCTCGGCCTCCACGTGTCGCCGCCCCCTCCCCCACGGGGAAGGACCGCGGAGCCGCCCGGCGCCGGGAAGGGCTGCTTCCCTCGCCGGCATTCCCACGGGGCTCCGCGGGGCTCTGAGGGACCCGCAGCGCCGGCGGGCAGGGGGTGCGAGCAGAAAGCGCGTGTGTGTGCGGGGAGGGACCGCGCCGGGCACCGCAGGGGCTGCCGCCCTGCCCCGCGCCGAGCGCCTTCCCCGCTGAATGACAGCCTCTTCAGCTGGCCTGCTGGCAGAGAAGGCCCCTCAGAAGTGTTTGAGTGTCTTGGTTTAAGCATTCAGGCAATGAATTGCGAGTGGGCTTTGAAGTGAAGAACTGATTAACAACAAAGCAAAAAGCCCGAACCAACCCTTTTTGTGGTCAGCGTTGAAATCTCAGTGGAGGACCTGTTCGATCCAGAGCAGTCATTAAACCGTACAGAGTAAAACGTCACATTTCTTTAGCTAAGCTGTCTATTCCATCTCATTTTTCTCTTCCCGGAGCGCGGAATCTCTTTGTAGAGGTGATTGATTTGTGTCTTTGAAAACTAGAATGTAGTGAGTTTGTTTTGTTTATGCGAATTCTTCTTCACCTGCTCCCGCCAGCATCTGTGACTTCTCTCTGTTCAGCATCTTTTTCTTTCTACAAACTTTTTCCTCCCATCGATTTCGGTTTCAGAATTGCTGCTGCTGCTAGGGGGACCTGGTTCTTGTTTGTCAAAGCCATGTGTACCTCAGCTGCCCTCTGTCCACCCGTGGCACTTGCCAGAAAACGTCATTCATTGCCCGGAGCCAGTCCTGTAGACTGTGTCCTGCTGCAGAAAGCAAATCTTGGTTTATGTTTTTCTGAGATTGTCCATCTGTTATGCTCCGTTTGTGATTTGCTTAAAACTGAAAGCCTCTAGCTGCCCCTCAGGAAACTCTTGCTCCTGTTTGAGGAAGTGCGCAGAGCTCTCTTGAGCTTTAACTTCCTTTGCGAAGTTTGGCAAGGAGCCTGGGCACACCCTCTCCCTACACCTGAACTTGGGCCCTTTGTGCAAATAGGCTGGGACCAGCTGCTTATCAGGTCGTGGCTGCTTCTCCAGGGTGCTTATCTTGGCATCTGCCCTCAGGGGTTGTCTTTTTCTAATCCGTTTTAAGTTTCAGCCTCCCACTAACCTCAGATATTCTCTGGAAACTGGGAGTTCTGTGGAGTGTCCTTGAACTTCATCTACTAACCTCTTTGGCCAGTGTTGGCTGCCGCCTGGCCCTTAGAAAGCAGGATCAGGGGGTGACAGCCCTATGTGAATAGATACCTGACTGCTGTCAGGCTCAGGGGAGCTGCTGTGTCATGACATGGGAGAAGGCCCAGGTCATGATTCAAATCCTAAAAACATACCCATGTCTTTCTAATGCTATTGTATGAGTTGTGTTACTAAATACTAGCTGTGTAAATAGTAGATTGTGCAAATGTGTAAATTGCAGCATGTGGTGTTGTTTCCAAGCAAGGGGGACCGGGAAAAAAACCCCAAACCACAACTGAAATTTTGTATTCTGTTCTAGTAATGTTTCCCAAAAGAATACTGCAGCAGGGTGCTGCAGGGTACATGTTTAAGTGTGTATTTAGTAGGCTGGAACAAATTTAAGTGTATTGCTGACTCTGCAGCATCAGAAATACTCAGCTAATGTTTGTAGTCATGAAGTTATTGCCAGTTGCTTTGAGCTGCTGATTTATGGAGGGGAAAAAAAATAAAATCCCTGAACAATGCTGAATGTAGATTTCAACAGTCATGTGGCCAGTAAGAGTGAGTTTCTCCTTCCAGCAATAACAGTCATAATAAGCCTCTTTGTAGGGATGAGGATGTTACTTTTGGTTTGTATTTGAGGTTTAGTCGAAAAATGCGTACTATGTCCCCTTGAGCAAAGAGAAAAGAGGGGAGCTGTTAGTTATTGTTTCTGTCTTTCTCAACTGTACAGATATTAAGGTTTGCAGTGTGGGTTTCTCTTCTTGTAGAAGATTTAAGTGCTGGCGGTTACTTTTACTCCTCTATCTTAGCTCCTCTGCCCCCTTTCTTGGGAAGAAATGGGTTAGAGCATTTGGTTTGCAGCTGTGCCTACAGAAAAACTCAATACTAGTGTTTAGCCTTGTTTTGTATGGATTTCCAAAGAAAAGAAAGCAAAAAGGAAATTCACTCGCTTAAGTAGAGAATTTTTGTCTTCCATTTAATAGGTTAAGGATTGGCTTATGTACCTCAAATTCTTCAGCTGAGACAGGATTAATGAATTGGTAGCAATTTTGGTGTAAAAATCTTCTGACAGTGTCTTTGGTCTTTGCCTAAGATGCCTAATCTCTGGAGTGGTTGATTTGTCTCTTCATCTCTCTGTACCACTTATAAAAAAACTTCAGCATAAAACCACTGCTGCACATGATAGGCCCCATGGTGTTTGGGGATGAGCAGTGGCCCCAGAGTTATTTTTTAAGCAAGAAATAGTTCAGTCTGAGGGCAATGTGGATAAAATGCAGGTTGCTTTATGTGGTGGTGTTGCTTGTGAAAGTTTAGCTTTATTTAAGGTTTCTTATCTTCTGTGGCTCTTTTAAAATTTAAGTATCAGAGACTAGTTTAAGCTCAATATGGCCCTGTTTCATGTTTGCAATGACTCACTTCATAAGTGGAAAAGAAGGAACTGTAAATATTTTTGTCCTGTCAGTGTGACTACTCATGTGAGGTAAAGTTATCCATGTACATGCGCTTTTGCAAGATCAGACCCTTGCTTCTGTATGATCAAGCTTTTGGAATATGTCCATTCCCTGTAGAGAATTTACCAAAAATAAGATGTTCGGTAAACTTTTGAAAGCTGACCCCTTTCTCTTCCTCTTTCTTCCTGCCCACCCCCATCCTTTCAGGAAAATTGAAAACAGTTATGCCTGCTGCTGCAAGCCCCACCATATGTTGGAGGGATGCACATCTTCCCATGTGTGTTTTCTGTGCTTTCTTTCGACACACCAGTTCCCCAAATTCTCCCACTTTGAACCACTTTGGGTTGATGTAAGTCCTTCCAATACTTTTCCTTTCTCAGGGATCTGGCTTTTCAACCATTGTAGTTGGTGTCTGGGTTAGTTCCCAGGTTTGCTGTGCTTGTATCTTCTATGAGGATTACTGTAAATACCTGAGGACACCCCTGTACTTGGTTCTGCCCGCTCTGTGTTTGGCGTCCCCTTCCACTGTAACTGTAAGGGTTAGAAACATGAGAAGAGGCTGTGGTCAAGATCTCTCTCTGCTCTTACATATGAGGGATATGCAAGAGAGGTCCCCACTGTGCCTTGGGAAACCTTGCTTTGGAAGCTGGCAATGCTATGAAGGTCATCAATCCCAGCTGTTAGAAGATGGCCGATCCTACAGTTTGTGTTCAGCATCTGTGAATGGCTTGCACACAAAACGTGAGGGAGTTCTATTGGATGTGTAATACAGAATAGCTCGGATATGGGAATTGTCGCTTGAATGCTGCTGTGTTCTTTGAAAAAAAATCACTACTGTGTGATTATGCTCTTGTTTTTCTGCTGTTTCTCAAGGGGCTCTGTAAAAGTCTCTGCAAGAAAAGTGCACATTGCTTCTCCTAGCAGTTTCTTGAAATGCACGCATTCCTCCTGCCCCCAAGAATGTGCTTGTTGCCTTGCTGTCAACATCGATCCTTCTCTGTCTGAGGTCTGATTTCTCCCTCCCTCTTCCCCTTACTAGTCTCAGTCTTCATGGCTTCCAGACCCACCAAGTTCCTTCCCCTGCACCCTCACCCAGTGCCCCTGCCATAACATTGGTTTTGTGACTTGTCTTTTCTCCTCATCAGTTGAATTTGCAGGCATGGTAGTGGAGGTGGGAAAGGAAATTCATAAAAATTAGAAGGCAGATAGAGAAGAGCAGGGGAGGCATGAAGGGAAAAGTCAAAAGGGAGAGGTTGAAAGTAATATCCCTGACTAGTCCTGGCAAGGTAACCAGCCATCTCTCATTTCACTGATGGAAGGGGAGTTTTGCAGGGAAAGGTGTCGCAACTTTTTTTTTTCAATGGGTGAACTGGTGCAAGTGTGAAAAAGTAGGACAAACTTCTGGGTTTGGAAGCCCTTCTCTAGGTCTCATCCACATGAAATTACTCAGTGGGTCATTGAGAGGAAGAACGACCCAAAAAAAGGCATTTTATTTGGGAAGAAAACAGTCTCTAGGGATAAAATACAATTTGTAACTGCTCAAGTCTAGTTAGATGGCTTTGTGTTACTAGTGGCCATTATTAACGTTTCACGTTTTTTGGCCATTACGACTCCTCCTGGGTTTCCTTTCAGTAACATTCCCCAGGGAAAATGGCTCTCCTGACTACCAGAAAAAATGAGTTTCTAATTATAGGCTTGCTTCGGAGCCAAAAAGTTTAGGTTTTTGTTTGACGTTAAGTCATAAAACTTATTTAAAAAAAACACAACTAAAAATATCCAGTAATGTGTGCTTTTTTTTTCCCTTTCTTATCCAGTTGGCAATCAGTAAATATTACGGGATAAACATTGTTGCAACTAAAATACTTTAAAGTTAAGAATTGAAGGAATGAGCAGGGTAGAGATTGTGTCTATTTTAAGCCCACATCGCTGTGAGAGTAAACAGTGGTCCTTATTTTGTGTTTCTGCCTCTTCTCTCAGAGCACTTGATGTGGCACGTGTGTGACAGTAGCTTGGAGGGGTGTGATGGCCTCTTTGGGGTGAACTCTTGAGTCCACTTGTGGTGTCTGACAGCCTCTGGAGGTGAGATGAAATTAATGCTCTGTGCAGGGGATCCTGATTGCTGTATGCCAGTTTATCATTGCAGTTGGTTCTTGGAATCATCAGTTTAAATTCTGGGGACCTAACTGTATGAAATGATAACTACTAGCACACAAAAATTTAAGAAACGAGTTTCTTAATCCAAGGGAGCTGGATTAAGGTACTATCCCAAGTAGAGTTCCAGTCACTGAGTGCTGTTGCATTCAGCAGTTTAAGTGTCATGAGTACAGCACCAGCAGCAAGTAGTGTTCCGATTAGATGACTTACTCTTGTGTTTCCACTTTTTTTCTTTAGTCTGTTTTATTAATACTGTATTAGGTGCATCTTGGGCAGTTGCTTCTCTGTTAGCATAAGCTTTGGGAGCACAAACAATGCGTTACTACCTTTGTTACTGATACTTATTTAAACATCACCAGGTAAATAGGGATATTTTTCCCCCTTTTGTATGGATAGAATATGGCTTTGATTCTCCTATCTGAGTCTGGAGGGGAAGCTGTATGAGAAGCAGCTGAGGTCACTTGGCTTGTTCAGCATGGAGAAGGGGAGACCGCAGTGCAGTCTACAGCTTCCTTGTGAGGGAAAAAGGAGGGGCAGGCACTGATCTGTTTTTTCTGGTGATCAGTGACAGGACCTGAAGGAATGGCCTGAAGTTGTGTCATGGGAGGTTTAGGTTAGACATTAGAAAAAGGTGGTTGGGCAATGGAACAAGATCCCCAGGGAAGTGGTCACAGCACCAAGCTTGACAGAGTTCAAGAAGCCGTTGGACAATGCTCATGGTGTGATTCCTGGGACTGTGCTATGCAGGGCCAGGAGTTGGACTTCGTGATCCCTGTGGATTCCTTCCAACTCAGGATTTTACATATCCAACTCAGGATATATATAAATAAACTGATTGGCAGAGAGTTTTAGATGGTGTAGATGTGTAGTGCGGTGTTTGCCTGTGACACTATGCTAGTGAGCTGAGCCAAGCCTAGCAGCATAAGTCAGGAAGAGAGATGTGAGATTGACAGATCTTTGTTCACCTCTCCTCTTGGAGAGGCAGATAAGGCCCTGGGGATTTCTGCATGCAGCATGTCAGGCCAGGCTATTCAATATGTCCTGCACTTGACTCTTGGGTAGAAATAGTAGGAGTGGTTATGTATGCATGCATATATACACTCACACTTTAAAAAAGTTGTATACATTATATAAAATATTTTAAAAAGTATATCAATGCAACACATGCACATGCACAGATTTCTGCCTTTTGAAACCAACATTCAGGAAAAGTCTTAAAACCACCAGTCCTACAGATGTTCTGGGCATGCTCTGATGGGACTGAAGTTAGCCCAGAATCCTGTCATTCCCCCAGTTTCAGTGCAACTCTTACCTGACTGCACCGTTGTCAAGCTTTTGTATGGGTTCAGGCGCCTGTAACAAAGCCTGCATGTCCCTGTAGACAGGTGTGAATTGACTTGGGGGAGTAATTGCTGCTTTCCTTGTTTTTTTGGCACACTTGCTCTTTTGCGAGGTTGATGAAATACTGCAGACAGTTCTGAGGAGAGTGCTTCCTATGCAGACATGTATTTGGCTATGCAAAGTAGCCACGTGTGATTTATGTAGCAATTAAGATTGCTTTCTAGTTACTCATCTCTGTGTGTGCTGGAGAGGAATTAGTGTATGCAGGGGAAACCTCTGTTGTGCTGAAAATAATAGTAAAAGCAGCAGTGGTTCATTGCATCAGAGGATGCATCAAGTGTTAACATTGGGTATGTAGGAGTACCTGGTGTGCTTGTGGTCAGCTTCTCTGTCTTGCTCTTTACCCACTTAGTAATTGTGGAAAATGCTGTTTGCAAGTGTGTTTCTTTTAGAAATTATATAAAATAATATACTAGTGCCAAATTACAAAGGCAGTTGTCTCTAATCTTTTATATAAGTATCCCTGTTGTCTATAATTAGGACTGATTATCTTGTTTTCTGTCCTCTCATTGATCAGAGGTGTGGTCAAGGTGCATGGATGCCCAGTCTAACCATGCTGTACTACTCTTCCTCGTGGTGCACAGGCCTTCTATCTTGTGTTTGGTCTCTCTAAAGCCTGATTAGTAGTAATAAAAACTGAGTATCAGGTTCTGCTCTGACTGAAGATGATAGCTTGCCAAATAATTAAGTGCTTAATTTTATTTCTGCTGAAGCAGGAATCCCATGATTAGTCTTGTCCCCCTTGAAGCAAAGTTTGTAATAGAAGAAATTTGTTAATTAATACTTTGCAAGTAGCTTAACACCTTTATTGATGGCTGCTAACCTTTATTGTAGAGGACTTTCTGTCAGTAACTTACACACAGTTGTGTCTAGATCACAGTAGCCTGTAAAATTGAAAGTTTCGTTCAGATGTTTCATTTTGAGCATTATTTTTCTCCTAGTGGGTTTCTCTCTTTGGAAGAATTGTGCTCCTCAAGAACAAAACCTGCTTGTCTTGCTCTTCAGTCTACCAGTAGCTTGATTTAGTGTGTTCACTTAGATACTGAGATTGTGGAAGTCTTTCTGTACTGAGCTACTCATCTCATTGCAAAATGTTTTTGTGGTTCATCTGAGAAGCATCTGGTAAAGCCATATAAACTCCAGCAACTGCACTAGGGATTTCAGCATGAGCCATTGTGATTATATGCACAGAAACTGGCATATTCTTTGGCACTGCTTAAAAGATTAAGAATATGGTGGTTGTGTGTTGCGTAATGGGAGAGTTGACTTGCATTGTTTGCCCTAATGTCTGAAATGAGTAAGTTCAAGGTTCAGTGTTATAGTGAGGTCAGCATAAAAGTCAGTGCAGTTTTTTCACGATAGATGTAATTTGAACTCCTGTATTATAACTTTTATTATGTTCTTATTGATGTGTGCAAAGGTTCGGTAGTATAGGCATAGACAGGCATCCTGTGTTACCCTTTATGATGTAAAAGGTAAAAAAAAAATTTTTTTTTTTTTTTTTTTTTTTTTTTAATCTCTGGTTTGCTTGTTAGTAGTAGAGAACTTGACATGTGCTAAGTGACCTAGGCTGTGCCGAAAGTGCACAGCAAGTGTATGCTGTAGCCAGGCACTGATTCCCCAGCTGTCCAAACTGGTGACTTAAAGACTGGTCTGTCCCTACTTTGTGCACTTTGAAAAGCAATGGAGAGAAAGGGTTTCTGCAGAAACCTTTCTGGATCCATCAGGCTAGACTGTTGAACTTAAGTACTGAAGACCAAGGAACAGAAATATGAGCCAGAGAAGAGTTTTTAACCCTGTCAAACATGCAGGCTCCCCATTTCCAGCAGCAGGAGTACCTGTCATTCAAAAATTAGACCCATGTGATGGCGGTGTTGTAGTACAGGGGTAAATACTGCAATAGGGAGTGCTCTCCATGTGGCATGGACCTGGCAGCTGAAAGCTTGAAGTAGGCATACGTTTTATATTTGATAGTTAAGGAATGAAGGAGGAGAAGAAGGAAGGGATCTTTGTGTGGAAGACTTACTCCATCTGTTGCAGATTCATAAATATGATCACTTAACAAACTGCTGAGAGCAAATTGGAATAAATGATCCTAGCTGCTATATGAGACATGGTTAAAGTCTCATTTGAGATAGGGAGTTGATTTGTGACTTGGTTGTCTTTGGAGTTCTGAATCAAAAAGGAAGGAAAAGTATTATGTGGGTCCTGCTGTAAATGTAGGCTGAAGAATGGCCTATTCGTATTTCCGCACCAGAGGAGCAGTGTCTTGTGTCCTGTGGAAAAATGTAAAGTTCAGTCAGAAGCTCATATGGGAGGCAGTTGCTGCATTAGATGCCCACATACAAGTGCTGGCAGTGTAAGAACACCAGACGCAGAGTCAGGGGAACATCACTTGTTCTTGCAACCTGATGCGAGCAGTAACCAGACACTCATGCAATCTGCGCAAGAGAAATCTGCTTTATTGAGGAGAATGTGATGTTTCATTAAAGAAATCTTCCTCTGGTCATGATACTCACAGCTTTCATGGAGCCAACTTATCACAGTGTTACTTTTCTTTTGCAGCATCTGCATAAACTTGTAACTCCGAAGTCTGTTTTCTGTCTTTAGAAGTGTATCCAGATCTTAGAGCTATTTCTGATGTAAAATCTAGTATTAAGGAGGGTTTGCTGTTCTTGTGTGAGTTACCAGGCCAGCTTAAGATGAACTGGTAATATTTAACTTGATATTCAGAGGTCCTTTAGTTATTGAATTAAGGAAACACTTTTTTCCCTTTCAAAGAATATGTGATATGAGGTGGTGACTAGTGACAGAAGTCTTAATCAGCGCTTTCGGTTGCGAAAATCATTTTTCTGCTTTTAGAGAGCCCAGTGAGTGGACCTCAGGGTCAAAGTAGATGAATTCACAGTGGCTAGTTAAGATAGTTGGTCTCAAGGAGTTGGGGCCATTATAGAGCTCAAAGATTGGACTATCTCTTTTATATTTACTAATACAATTTAGTTATTTCTCTGAGGAAGTGACTCTTAAAAGTATTGAACTGCTTTAGTTACCTAGCAGTAGGAGACTACTGCATATGCATATGGTTGTCTGAGGAGACAGCTAGTCCTTCTGGACACCAGTCAGACAAACCTCTGAATCAGATCATCACATTATTTTAAACTTTGTGTTTCTACTCTCATTGAGAGTAGAAGGTTGAATTAATTTATGTCAAGAGTTGCCTGTCTTAAGATGTTTTTTCCTTTGGGCTTTGTTATGGGTGTCCGCGATTA
>VWZG01002500.1:66369-76799 GCA_013396735.1 Grallaria varia | reverse complement strand
TATATTGTGAGACTTAACAGATTGTTTTTAAATGCCTTGTGAAATGAAGAATAATCAGCCTTTGGGAAACTGGATATTGCACAGATTCTTCTGTGTCTTTTGTACTCAGATGTGGGAATGCTAAAATCATGCTTTAGAAGTTCAGATAAGAAGGGAGCTTTTTTAATACTCACACTGAATGTTAGCAATAACCTCTTAATTCTCGTACAATATAACAGTGCATACCTCAAACAGAGAAATAACCCTTAGAAACAACGGGAAAAAAATTGGTATTTGAAACTTCAATTTTATCATGGTCACCTATAAAACACAGAGCAACTTACTGCTTTCTGAAAGTAGACAGAAATAGAATATAACTTGTAAGCCCGAGGTTGTTTGCAGTAGTAAGGAATTATCACACCAGGGTTGAACAGTTGGTGTAAATCTGTAGTGTGGGTATTTCCCCTACAGAATGGAGACAACTTCAGTGACCAAACTACTTTTGGGGAAAAAATGGATATACTTTCAAGGGACCTTATTTAACTTTGCATGTTGAAAATTTAAATGTCTACATCTGAGTCAGACATAAGTTTCTTTTATAAAATGTAAGATCTGTTGTATTCTCAAATTTTTCAATGAGATTAATTTCTGGCTCATTTCTGTGGCCAGGAAGGAATGCAGTAGCAGACACATGAATTCTGGTAAATGGATTTACCTGAGATAATATTATGTTGTTTATATCAGTATCCATGAAAACAGAAATTTACTGCTGTATTGAATATCCGTTTTCTGTAATGAAAGTAGCCTGCAAAATTTCAAGACTGTACAAATACCCTGAATTTAGGATGTTAAGAATTTGAAATGTGGACAATATAAAATTTTAAGGAGCTTAAAATATAGGACTTAATGATAAATCCATTTATATTTATTGCTCATATTAGTATATTTTGCATTAATTTATTACTCATTTTATTATATTTTATATCTATTGCTCCATTCCATATAAACATGTCAAAAACTTCAGTAAGGTGAGTCAGACACTATTAATCTATTGTGTTTATCAAGTAATTTGAGTCCTTAAAATTTCTTAAATTCAAGCTCACATCTTCCTTCTTTACTTGATAGTTAAAACACATGAATTATAAGGTAGGACATATGAAGGCACAAACAATGTATAAATTAAATTTTTAAGAACTTTCAATTTTTCTCTCTTTTCTTCTCTTTATCAGACTGATGCTTGTTCTGGCAACTGGAGTCATTACATTATTTTCAGTGGAGCATGCCACTAAAGGCTCATAGTTTTGTAGGTGCCTTAGTCAATACATACACAACTACATCTACATCATCTACACAATATGATATACATAATATACCTATACCTATAGATATACATAGGAGGGTTTAACAAGGTATTTTATTAAAAAGTAAAAAAAAAGAGAGAGAGAGAGAGGATTTTAAAATTACAGTGGAGACCTGGGCAGTAAATTCCCACATTTATTTGTACTTAAGGAATTTAGATCTAAACAACTCATCTGAGAGAAAAAATATACTATTATTTAATTGCCCTTGCTTCTATGTTGTTAACTTACATGTGTTAGCACAACTGAAAGTTGCTTAACTCTGAATATAACTGATGTAATATATAATAGAACACTATCCTCGGGGCGAAATAGAAAATACCACTCCTATCCACCATGAAAGCTCTATTGTGGTATTTAAGTAGCTCTTGTATGAAAGAAAAAGAAAAAAAAAATAGAAACCTGATGAGGGAAACCATTATAAACAGATAGATCTAATTCCTCATTTTCCTCCGAGATCCTTAAAGATTTCTATGCCAGTTTTAATTGATGAAATACAAAAAAAGTCCCAAGCTTTTGCTGAATTTTTCTGAATGTATTCCTACCAAATACATAAAATTGTAGTCTTAAGTGGACTATTACACAATAAACATTAAAATATTGTAGCATTAAGACTTGCTAATTCTTATCCATACTGTGATATGGCAACACACCACGGATTATACTGGAAAGATTGTATATCTTTACCATATTTATTATCAATAATTATTTAGCCCTCTTTATTTCAAAGTATTTCAGTCATGTCAGTCTAACCATACTGGCATTAAATAGATGAAGAAATAGTACCACATTTTGAGAAAACCTTGTTAGAGAGAGAGAGAACAGATTGTTAGCAATGAAGCCTTTGATATTTGATAGAACTCCATGGACTTCAGTGGTACATAAGCACAGACTGTAACTAAGCTCTGAATTTTGTTACTGAAATGAGACCTACAACACAAACAATATATACAGTGCATACCTACTAAAGAAAGGGTAACTTCTGTGTGAGCATATTACAAAATTGTCTAGATCAGACAATGACTGCCTTTGGAGGCAGAATTTATAGAGGCAGTAATGAACAAAACTGGTATTAGGACTTCAGAAATAGTGTTAACTATGAAAAGACAGCCTAAATTATGCTTGAATTACATAACTGGGACATGTCAATCTTGAATATTCTCTGTGATAGCAAGAATCCACATTCTTGCTCAGCATTCATTAAAATTCATTAAAAGTTCATTAAAAACTCAATTTCAGATTAGCTTTTCTTTTAATGTGAAATAAATGCTTCCCACTGCTTCCTTGAAACACATTTTTATTTTTGTTCTTGTTAATAAAAGAAAATATGTATTGTCACCTTCATAGTTCTCAGCTATGTTTCTTTTTTTTTTGTTTGTTTGTTTCTTTCTGGCAAATTTGCTGTGACTAGTTTTGGCAGTGTGCAAATCAAGGGAGTGGTGCAGTAAAGACTCAAGCCAGTTACTACACTTTCTCTACTGTCACATCTTCATCCTGACACATCCTCTTTCCCAACTGTCTTTTTCTCCTGCTCCAGTCTTTCCTTATCCACCCACTTGTGGATATTGTGGTCACTTAACTATCTGTCTGTGAGGCACACATACTCTGCAAACCCTTGGGTAGGCTAAGAAGTATTTCCACCTCTCAATTATTAGCAAGTCAAATAAGTTGCTTGGACAGTAGCTTGGGCTCTTTGTCCATATGCTGCATGGAGTTTTTTAAATTCATAATTTGCTCTGAGTAAGTTTGTCTGTCTGGGGATATACAAGTAAGTTAGCTCATAATATTGAAGGTGCAATTTGACGTGTGGGAAAAAAAATAAGCAGGTATACTAATTTCAAAGTGAATGAAACAGAACCATTTTAATACTATTTCAGTTCAAAATAAGAATCTATATAATGATCCAGGTTAATGATTTCATTTCAAGAGATACAATAAACAAATTTCCATTTATACTTAATCTCTCTTTACAAAGGTAGCAGTATAATGCTCAGGGTCTATAGATTAATTTTATTCTAAGCTTTAATTTGCTTGTAATTTATGGAGGAAACAACAATAAAAAGGCAGAAGGCAACAGATTATTTAGGTGTTATGCCAACTTTAATAATTTTGGTCACTTACTGGGTTTTCTAATGCTGTTTTTTGTATTTTTTCCCCAAAAAAACTTTGTTTGTTCATCTCTGCGTTGATGACTACTAAATGTTTGTGAGTCATTTTCAGGACTCAGCATGAACAGCTCTAGCACTGTCTTTGAAACATAGAAGGAAACCTGCTTACAAACGCATGGAAAGAGCTATATGTACTGCATAAACTAAGTTAAAGAATCATATGGCTTAAAACAGCAATGCTGATTGAAAAGTGAGTTCTCATACCTTAATGATATCTGAATTCCTTCTACTTCATTGATTTATTACAATATAGACAGTAACAGATATTTTGGCAGGTATTTATTAGTTTCCCAGGATAATATTCATCTCACTGAACAGTTTTTGTTTTTTGTTTTTTTTAACTCAGAGGTTTAATCTCACTCAAATTAACCATCTAAAGCTTGCTAAACATATAAAGATAAATATCACCTATAAACTTCCTACTCAAGTAGATCACCCTATAGCAATTCCCAGTTTTCTCTACTAAATAATATAGATGAGGTGTTAAATAGAACACCATGAAAAAACCTTAATGAATCACTGAAAGCTATGATTTGTAAGAGAAAGGACTGGCCTGTTTATTCTAAAGACAAATATCTTTCCTGGACTTTGTCTGACCTTTGAACAGAGCAGTATCTACATATACTCTAAACCTTAAAATGAAATCAAGGAAGTGTCTCACTGCTTCAGAATCCTAAAAATCCATCTGGAATCTCTTCCGGTACTTACCGTCATTAAAGGCAAAGTTATTTGTGGAAAGAGGCATCAAAAACAGATGAAAAAAAAATCCGAAATAACTTAGTCTGTAGTTGTTTTTTGAGAAGTGCCCATGCAGTGATGTGCACCCAGAACTCTACCTGTGTTTGATCTGTAAAGGAGCCACAGAGAGGAGAGAGTCTGGGTGAGACAGGACATCAGGGATTCCTCGTGTGGGGTTTTTTGGGTGTTTTTTTTTTTTTTCTGTGACCTTTTATTTAGCAAGATAAATGTTACTTTATATAGATGTAGATATTACATGCAAATTCTGATATAGATAAATAATAAAATATAGCTTGCAGAATCACAGACTATGCTGAGTTGAAAGAGACACACAAAGATCATCAAGTCCAACTCCTGGCCCTGCACAGAACCATTCCCAAGAGTCACACCATGAGCCTGAACGTATTGTCCAAATACTTCTTGAACTGTGTGAGGCTTGATGTTGTGACCACTTCCCTGGGGACCCTGTTCAAGATTTACTAACTTATACCAAAGAAATAAAATAAATATCTGGCCTATGGCATTTGTGACTCTTACAGTTTTAACAGATGAGAGACATCTTGTTAAGGACCCACCAAAAATTCCCAATATGTAGAGCTTTCCCATCTATCATCTCTAGTCTAATATAGAAATGATATAACTAAATGGCTGTAATGCTGTTTGACACATTTCGATGCCTGTGCAAATGAAAAGTATTAATCTACAGAACACCCCAGAGAGAAGGAGGGGTGGATTAATTTTGTGTGGTTCAATTCAGTTGTTTATTGAGTTCTGCAATGATACTGAAGAAGTGACATAATATCCATTTAGAATAAGAGAACAAAAGTTAAATCGCAAACACTGTCCAAGTGTTTAATGATTAATAACTTTACAGGATTTAGAATTGTATGTTTTCTTTGTATCTAGCTGCGCTTTATGTGTTGGGAGGCTATTATGTTTAGAGAAACTTCTTGCAGCCATATCTTTTTTCTCTCCTAGTACCCTGTTTAATCAGGGCAAAACAGATGTTCTGCAAAATTGTAAAAATGTCTTTGTCTCTGCCTGGAAGCTTGAATGAGGAGGCAATGAATAATGGCAGTGCCTCATAGGTATTTATATGCTGAGATCTCTGAAATCCACATAATTATGGTAGAGCTAGATTAGATCTTGGATCAGCTTCAAGGATTTTGTGCTGAAAGTATGTTTCCTTTATAATAGAGTAATAATAAAAAGAACTATAGCTTTTCTTCTTCTGTCGTCAATATTATCATACAACTATTGAATGCTGTTGAATTGCCTGAAAGTCTCCACTGAGAAATACTTTTTCTGTATAGTCTCATTAAACAATGACGAGTGAATGAAGTCAATACACTAGAATAGAATGTGGTGAAATATGCTGACACTGATGTAATTCTCTATTGTGGTGCTAATAAATTCAGCACAGGAGTTTTTTCAAGACACTAATATGAGATATTCAACTTGTGGATATCCTGTTTGTTACCAAGACTGGTATTTTTCAAAGGTTGTGGGTTTTTTTGGGTTTTTGTTTGTTTGGTTTGGTTTGGTTTTGTTGTATTTTTTGTTTTGGTTTGGTTTTTTTATTTATTTAGATTTAGGGTTTTCCCCTAAGTTTTTACAAGAATAGTAGATTCCTCCTTACTTTTGGATATTCTGGGCCAACTTAACCATTTTTAATGTATTTGTTAACATTCAAATTTCATACCGCTTTTTACTCTTCTACAGTTTTAAATACCTGAAAAGTTATTTTGTCTAAATAGATCCAAAGACTGCTTTATTATTACTGTTTCAGGTCAAATGCATTGGTCTCTGAGGAAGCTAATCTATAGCAGAAAATTTAAGTATGCCAAATCTAACTCTATGCAATAAACGTCGTTGGGAGAATTAAGTTATTGGTTTTGCATTTCTTATACAGTAAAAGAGCTCAAAAATTAAACCTAGATCAATTGCAGTTTTAGAAGCCCTTATCTAGAATCAGATCACAGGATACTGTACAATATTCACTGGTGCACACAGTAGGAGAATATTATTGCATTTATATTGTTATTTGAATATAAGCATTCAAAAAAATGTGTTATTGAATCCTCTTAACACTTGTATTTTTTGAGAAGTGTTAAGTTCTGAAATGATGGACAATTTATTCTCAGTCCCACAAAAGGGATCAAAACTAAAATAAAAGAAAAAAGTTCTTGAACATGGCAGGAAAAAACTATTTGAATTGTATTTTCTTAAATGTTTACAAACTCATAAGACTTCTGTAACAAGTGAGAGTAGGAATCTAAACTGTCAGTTGAGAAATCCTGGAAATCTTTCCTCTGGAGAACCAAAACTGCCTCTGATCATGATAAGGAGCTGGAGAACCTGGCTCCTGAGATTCCTAGGAACCCTTAGAGTTTTTGTTTCTCATTAATTGTCTTCTCAGTAACCTGTCTAAGATGTTTCTCAGGATCCACTAGCCAGAGACTTCCAGGTACTGTTCAAGTGACCATGTTTTAATTAAGGGAGTGACTGAATTCAAAGGCAATGGGATGGGAATCAACACTTGAATTATATTTAAACATCTGCAATACAGACTTTTAAATGCAAGCTAATGACAACACTCCCAGTGTTCACAATGGAGTCAAAATAGTACCATAAAACTAGAGTTGCTCAGTTTACCTCAGGGTAAACACTTTAAGTTGTTTGGCTGAATGTTCTCTATACATCCATAGAATCACAGAATATGCTGAGTTGTAAGGAACTCACCAAGATCATCAAGTCCCTCTTCCAGTCCTGTACAGCACAGCCCCAAGACACCATGCTCCTGGGAGCATTGTCCAAATGCTTCTTGTCTGCCCCTCCTCTTCCTCTCATGAGCAAGCTGTAGAGCGTTATGAGGTCTCCCCTCAGTCTCCCCCTCTATAGGCTGTACAAACCAAGTGATCAGAGCTGCTCATATGGCTTAGACAATAGATTTGTATTCTATAGCTCCATTTACTTCTATGGAAGCTTAGACTTCTCCCTCACATATAGGTCTTTTCATGCTGATTCTTAAGCATAAATGTCTATGTCTAAACTGGAATTTCAGTCATTATTTCTATTCACATTTATCTAAAATCAGTTTATTCCTACAGAATTCTTTTGCTTTAATGAAGTAAAGCAGTTCACTGACACGAAATCAATTTTTTTATCATCATTGGCTTTTAAATGCTTCAAAAGTGATATGAAAGAAGGGGAACTGTAATCCCTATTTATTTCCTCTGTTCCATTGAATAGCATGTATTCATCACACTATGTTTTTATTACCTCTTTGCCTTCTTTGTAAAAGGAAAAAAATCATTCTTTGTAGCCTTTTTGTACAAAAAAAAAATCTTTATTCCCATTAGCGAATCCTTTAATTGGTTTTACATCTCCTTTTTATTTTTTACTTTTTGATGTTTTTTTTTCACATAGCTTTCAAGGTCAAATATTATTTTAGCTTTACAGCTTTCTTTTTCTCTTTTTCCATCTCAGCTTCAAATCCTTCTTCACTCTTCTGTCAACAGATGAACATTGAACACAGTCTCCAATATGCTATCTGCAGCACCTCTTTTCTAATTTGATACTATAGTTAACGAACATGCTAAGATGCATGAATAGTGATGCTTCCCTTTAACAATTATAGTCTAAATTAATTTTAATATAGTAAATGCCAGACCTGCAGGAAGTTCCTCTGATCACCAGTGGGTAATTTATGTGTATTTAATATATATATATATCTTTATGAGGAATATAATTCATTTTCACACAATTACAGTTGGAAATAAAAGCTAGTATTATTTGAGGGGAAAAAACATGAAACAAATAAGTTCTTCTACAGTGCTTTTCTTTTAAACTTAATTTTTAGTCTAATTTTCCTATACTCCTTTGGAACACAAGCAGTATATCACTAGTTATTTGTTGAACAGCTGCTGTGCACTGTGGTGTATATTAGAATTAAACTGTTAAACCAGACTACACAATAGCATGAATTAGTTAGCAAATACTAAAATTATTGTCGTTTCCAACAAACATAATGGTGTGAACACTACAACAACATCAAAACCAGAAAAAAGCTGGAAAAGGGAAGTGTAGTTAGAGAAAATAAAAATTCCTACATAGAATTTTTAAAATGTCCTTTTTGTATGGCAGAAACATAACTTACAAGGAAAAGAACAGGTAATGGGAAGCAAAGCTTAAACTTGTCAAGTGAAACTGCCATCAATAACTATCCAGTTAAAGACAATGAAACTACCTGCTGATTTTGCAAACATCTGAGGTGCCTCTATGATATAATATATGAAGAGTAGGAAAAAAGATTTGTGATAAAAAAGAGTTTAGGTTAAGAGGACAGTTAAGAAAAATGAAGGACAAGAGAATTCCGTAAAGCTCAGGGGCAGAATAACATCAATCATATATAGAGATGAGGAAAGAAGAGTTGTTGCAGTCCAAGAAACAGAAAGTTCACATGAAAAATCAAACTGGGGGAGGTCTCTTATGTTGTGGGTTATTTTGGTTTTTTGAGGGGTGGGGGTCAAGTGTGTTTTCATTTTGGTTTAGGTTTTTGTCTCTTTTGGAAGAAACAATCAAAAAAGTTAATTGAAGTAGAATTCAGAAGAGCCCAAGAGTTGAAATAATGACATAGAACAGTGACGAACTAACAATGGCTGTGACAGCTTAAAGGGATAAGTGACATGGGAAGAAATTAGAGATGCTGCTTGCTGCTATAGGGAGAAAATTTATGTGGTCACAGCTCAAATGGAGTTGAAGCTGGCCAGAAAGGTGGAGTACAATAAAAAGAGGTTTTTTCAAATATATTAATGGCAATAGGCAGTGTAAGAATATCATCAGCCCACTACAGGATGAGGATGGTCATCTCACAAACAGGGACAGAGACAAGGCAGGACTGGAAGGGATATTAAGCAAGTTTACAGATGACACAAAACTGGTAGGAACTGTTGACTCCCTCATGGGCAGGGAGGCCCCTCAGGGAGACCTCAAAAAATTAGAGGACTGGGCAATCACCAACAATAGGAAGTTCAACAAGGGGAAGTGCCAGATTCTGCACCTGGAATGGGGAAACCATCGATGNCCAGATTCTGCACCTGGAATGGGGCAACCATCGATGTGAGTAGAGACTGGGGATTGAGATGCTGGAAAGCAGTGCCACGGAGAGGGACCTGGGGGTCCTGGTCGATGGCAAGCTGAGTATAAGTCAACTGTGCCCTGGCAGCCAGGAGGGCCAACAGTGTCCTGGGGGGCATCAGGCACAGCATCGCCAGCTGGTCGAGGGAGGGAATTGTTCTGCTCTGCTCTGCGCTAGGGTGGCCTCACCTTGAGTATTGCGTGCCGTTTAGGGCATTGCAAATATAAAGACACTAAGCTCTTAGTCAGTGTCCAAAGGAGGGCAACAAAGATGGTGAAGGGCCTTGAGGGGAAACCATATTAAGAGGGGCTGAGGGCAATTGGTCTATTCAGCCTGGAGAAGAAGAGACAGAGGGGAGACCTCATTGCAGTTACAACTTCCTTGTGAGGGGAAGAGGAGGGGCAGGCACTGTTCTCTTCTCTGTGGTGACCAGTGACAGGACCTGAGGGAATGGCCTGAAGTTGTGTCAGGGGAGGCTTAGGTTGGGTATTAGAAAAAGATTCTTCACCCAGAGGGGGGTTGGGCACTGGAACAGGCTCCCCAGAGAAGTGGTCACAGCACCAAGCCTGACAGAGTTCAAGGAGTGTTTGGACAGTACGCTCAGGCTCATGGTGTGATTCTAGAGAATGGTTCTGTGCAGGGCCAGGGGCTGGACTTGATGATCCTTGTGAGTCCCTCCTAACTCAGCATAGTCTGTGATTCTGTGAAATTTAAGTTGTGGAAAAAGTAAGATAAAACACACATGTGCACACACATGGATGTATTTATAAATGTGCTTTGTAAGCTGAAAACTGTTTGAATAATTTTTGAATTTATAGAGCTACTTGATTGGCAAACTAATTCAAACATTTATTCAAATATTGTAAATATTTACCATGGTGAGATATGTTATTGTATAGTATAAACAATTTTGTAGCTTAAAAAAAAGGCTCAATGTAAATTCAAGGTCTGACTTTGTGTTAGGGAACCATATTTCATTAATAACTTGTCTTTTTTTTTTTTTTTTTTTTTTTTTTTTTTTTTTTTTTTTTAAGGGTGAAAAAAATT
>VWZG01002500.1:54885-66185 GCA_013396735.1 Grallaria varia | reverse complement strand
TTTTTTTTTTTTTTTTTGAAGTAAGGGACATGAAATTAGTCTGTTACTTTATATGTCTCTGAGCTATTAGAAAGAGTGGAACAGACTGTTGCTTGGATTCTAATTTTAAAAGGATCAATACAGCATTAGAAATTTTCCTACTAAGTAAAATTATAGGCAGATTTTTTTTATTTTTTTTTTTTTATTCCTTTGTATTTGAATTTCCAAATAGAATTTGACAGTTAAATTTTGGTCATGAGATGCTCAAACTTCTCTAGGTTGTATTGAGCTTTGGTCAATCTATTTGTGAATACATTTGGTAAAAGGGCTTTCCATTACCAGTTCTGTTACAGCAGACTTAGTAGTCTTTCTATTTTCTACTTGAAAGCTGTGGGATTACTTTTGGTTTTTCTTTTTTTCAGCAACATTAAAGGCTAGGACACAATGCAAGATTATAAGTCTCCCTGAAATGTCTCCTTAACTTGGGATTCACTCAAAAATATAAAGAGACTTTTTGAACTGAAAAAGACATATTTTATTAGAAAACTAATTAAAATACTCAAAGTAATTAGATTAGACAGAATAGAGGTAAAAGGGACTTATAAGAAAACAGTTTCCATGTTTGTTGTGTCCTGCCATCCTGGGAGTTTTTGTCCACTCAGTAGCTCCACAGATTCCTATAGATTCTGCAATCACAAAAATTGACTGTACTGTAAGCACTCTGTTCTTCCAATGTACTTGTTTCCACATCTTCATGCCCTTCCACAAAATCTGTAGTAGAACAATTCCTTGACTAGGCCCATATAATTTTAACTTGTTTTATATAGAAAGGAAGTGGGTTGTTTGCATTGTATTTCTGCTAATATATAAAAATGTAGGCATATGTGCGTAGGAAGGGAAAAATGACAGTGAAAAGTATAACACCATTGAGAAGAAAAAAATAATCTTGATGCAAAAAACCAGAAGTATGCTACTCACAGAATTTTCAAATCTTCTTTAAACAGTTATGTTTGTGTTCTTGTTTGTGAGAATATGAAAAAAATTCTTCCCCAATTTTATTTTAGCACTTTTGGTAGCTTATATTAGCATTGCTTATATTGTATTTACTAAATTGTGACAACATGCTAAGCGTGAGAAAAGCTAGTGTGGAAAAAAAAAAAAAAACCACTTCAGAAAAATATATAGTGTTCTATATAGGCTATTCAAACATGTTTTTTGAAATAAAAATAAAGAATTCTTTCCTACAATGAGGCAACAGTAATTTAAATGAAACTGGAAATGTATTTGAATCAGTGAATTAGGCTTCCCCCCTCCCCCCCAAAAAAAACAACCCTGAATCTAATTATTTGCTTTCACTAACAACATTCAAAGTAGAAATTTATCCCTTTCAATTGAAATGTGTGCCCGCATCTTGCGGTGACAGTGTTTATCCTTTAAGGAAAACAAGCTTCTGTTCTTGCCAGGGCTAACAAGACTAGCTAGGAAGTTGAGATTAATAATTTCTGTTCATGCTGAAGAACCCAAATTTCACCCTCCTCTCAGACATATTGAAAATGTAACAATTTCTTCTGGAGATCATACAGTTCTCTAGCCTTCTTCTCCGTGTTTTGCACTGGTGTGTTTATTCATTTCCCCCCCTCCTATTAGCTGCTGTATTGTCCTTTAAGCATCTGATTTGATTTCTCAGTAGCATAAGGGCACCAGTCAGCCCAAGGGACTTACTTTCTAGTACCCACACTTAGTAATTAAGCTGTCAGCGTAGCGTGATTTCTTAAGCAGTAATAATGCCATAGGGATGTATTTCTTCCCCATTGCAGAACAGCACCTTAAAAAATATGCACTTAAATATACACATATACATCCACACAATTTTATATATAGGTAGGTATATGAGAAGACAAAAAGAGAGAGGTTGTATCTTTCTATAGCTACCTATATATGTGTATATATGTCTTCATGCATATAACATACCAGTTTATTAGTTTACACAACACTGTATTCTGGACAAATGTTGTAACTCCTTTGTTGCACCTTGAAAATATAGGTGTTTTTTGTTTCAGGGTTGTGATGCTGTCCAAGATTATTCTTGCCCTGAGACCGAACTACAAAAAAGTCTTCAAAAAAAGAGCCTTACATTTTACTGATTTGTGACAAGAATTGTATCAATTGATACCAATATTTTATTTTAAAAATGAGCTCATAGTGAAAAGCTTTTTTGGTGTTAATCAAGAAGAAACAACTTTGTTGTTTCTTTAGTGTCACATTATTTTCTAATATTTTCTTACTGTACAAAATATTTATCAAGATTACTTTCTAAAGTTGATAGAGATGACTGTAATATTAAACAATGCATTGTAATGTTTAGGAAGGTTATGAGTTCAGATATTTGAATTTCAGCATCTTGTATATACACATAGAAATTCTTTACTTAACCAAATATAGATTTCTGCTTGGACAAACTGAAAAATTTGACATATTCCTTTGGAAAATCATCAACTGTAACTTAGTTAAGCATAGTGGACCTTAAAAATCAAGTTACCATGAAGATACATACATTAAGAAACACACACTCACAAAATAATTCCAAATTATGAAATGAAATCTGGATCTTAACGTGTGTTTTATTGAAAAGTTTTCCTTCTGCAAAAGTGGATGTACACTCTGATTTACCTCAAACCCACTTCTGTTATGATAATATGAAATCATCTTGTTTAAAAGATTGTGATGTATTGTTATTGCAAGCAATAACACGACTCAAGTGAAAAACTTATAGAAAATAGAAGAAGGTTCACACCTTGCAGTAATGTATGATTTTTGTGGGATCTTCACAAAACATTGTATTGATATCAAAGTTTCTTTTTCCTTTTTCTTGTTCCTCTCTTTTCCAGGTTTAGAGATCTCTCACATTTAATGTGTCTTTTACAGGCTCATAAAAAATATGTATGCTACAAAAAAGATTCAAAAAAGAATACTTATTTTAAAATAAGACAGAGGATTAAAAATGTAAAATAATCTTTAAATTATGCTTACAGACAAAACCCCAAAATACATTAATAAATTATTTTTCTCTAGATTTTACGAAAACAAATACAAACTTAGTCACTTAAATAACTTGATTTTTCTAGTTGTGGAATGATCATGAATTTATTATCAAGTATGTGATGGTATTAATTTAAAGATGAACTCTCCAAAATTCTAAAAAAATGGAGTTGTGCAAAGATATGATGCAGTGAAAAATATGTGGTATTTAATATGCATTTTTAGATGAATGCAGACTTATTTGATGAGTAAAGGAGCAATAATGAAGGCCTTTGTCAAATTTCATGACAGGGTGGAAATCGTGGTTTCCACCATCTGTTAGCTATCTGTTAATTCTGTGGCTGTATTTAACACAGTTGCCTCAGTGCAGTGATGAGGAATATAAAGAGAAATGTACCTTTTTCTAGCATTATGAGCTGAAACTTTAATGTTCAAACAAAACATGAAGATTCTGAGAGAATACACTCTAATTTAGGTGGATTTTGGATAAAGTAACAATTTATGGGGCAGGTCTTCTTAGTGCCTGTTATTTGAAAACTGTTCATTTTTGCTAGTTGTTTCCTACAATGTGTCTGTGAACTTTTGAGTTACTGTGTTAGAGTAACACCATGATGACAATATGCTTGTCATTGTCTGGACAGAAAAATCCGATTTTTCTGGTACTTACTAAAAAGTATGATTTATTTTATATTCCTAGATAGTAAGGTATGAAATAAAAATATCAAATAAAAATTTTGTCCCAGTTTTTCTTGTCGTCCCTCTATATGTAGAGAAAGACGACAGTAAGGTCACTCTGCAGCTTTCTATTCTCCAGGCCGAATAACTCCAACTCTCTCAGCCTTTCCTCATAAAGAGAGGTGCTCCAGCCCTCTGATCACTTTGTGGCCCCTCTCTGGATCTACTGCAAGAGGTACACGTCTTTCTTGGGCTAAGGACTCCGGATCTGGATTCAGTGCTCCAGGTGGAGTCTCATGAGACTAGAGTAGAGGGTGGGAATCACCTCCCTTGCTCCACTGACTGTGCCACTTTTGATGCAGCTCAGGATGCAATTGCCTTTCAGGGCTGCAAATGCGCTTTGCCAGCTCATGTCCTCAACCACTAGCATTCTCAAGTCCTTCTCAGCAGGGCTGCTTATGATCTTTTCAGCCTGTTTCAGAGGTGCAGCACCTTGCACTTGTCCTTGTTAAACCTCATGAGGTTCACACAGGACCTCTTCTCAAGCTTGTTGTTATGATCCCACTGGATAGAACCCCATCATTCAGGTGTGTCACCTGCACCTTTCACCTTGGTATCATCTGCAAAGTTGATGCAGGTACACTCAATCCTACTGTCTGTGTCGCTGATGAATGTATTAAACAGTACTGGTCTCAGCATGGACCCCTGAGGGACACCACTTGTCACTGATCTTCATATGTGCATTGAGTCACTGACCATTACCCTCTGGATGTGACCATCCAACCAATTTCTTATCCATTTAATAGTTCATCCATCAAATCCTTCTCTCTGCAATTTAGAGAGAAGTATGTCATGAGGCACTATGTCAAAGGCTTTACAGAAACCCAAGGAGATGACCTAGCCCTTTCCCTTGTCCACTGATGTAGTCACTTCATCATAGAAGGCCACTAGGCTGGTGAGGCAGGACTTGCCCTTGATGAAGCTATTCTTGCTGGTTTGAAACACCTTCCTATCCTCCATCAACCTTAGCTACTAATGTATTAGAATTAATATTTACAAAGCCAAATATAATGCTCTTAAAGAAACTGTTTTCAGCCTAGGATATGTTTATATGATCTCCGAAGTCTTTCACTTCAAAGGCTAAATGAGTTCTTTGTAAATGGAATATTGAGTCAGGCAAATAATTTAATTATCTGGCTATTACATCAACACGTCAGGATTCCTTCTGAATGTAGCCTGTTAATATTCCCCTGTCTTCTTTCCAGCTGGCCGTTTCTGGCACTCCAATGAATTTTACAGTTCAGAGTAACCACAACAGTAGAGGCCATTCATAATCTTACACTTTGAAAGTCTTTCATATAATATAGGCCTAAATGCCATACATACAAACAAAGTCTCTCAGAGTAGGGTTCCAATAATATTTTTGGCTATTCTTTAAGGGAATTTTAAAATGTCACATATTTTGCAATACTTATCACATGCTACCCTTTTTTCCCCCCTGTTTACAGTATATAAATCCAAGTATGCATTCTATTTAGGGGGTTTTTTTTTAAGTGTCAATTGACATAGATGGGTGGTATAAAGTCATCAAGTCTGATCCCACCTATATTTCTGAATTTCTGAGCATGTTTAGTTTCTTACCATTTGTCTTCCTTAATTTCCTTTGTTGAGAGGAAGGGAAAAAAAAAAAAAAAAAAGGCCTGTTCTNAAAAGGCCTGTTCTGTTATCTTCAAAACTTTACAATGTGGAATTTGGCTTGTGGCTGGTCAAGTTCTGTCTGAGATAGGATACATGTTCTGCTTTGTAGTGACACTTGGCAAAACACATAAAATGGAAACCTGACCTGGCCATGCTCCTCGTTCACTGACAGATTCTCAGAGGCAGAACATCTCTGAGAAGCAACTGCCTTATAAGCCAGGTTTCTCATTTGCTCTGAGTGCCAAGGTTAAGTTCTTGAAGAAGAGTCATCCAAGCAAATATCTTGAATGTCTTCCCTGAAGGCTGCCTGCTGTAATGTCACTTTGAAAGAGGCAGGGTTGATGAACTCTGCATTTTGAAATAGAATTATGTCATTAATGCTAATGGAAAGAAAGGGATGCTCTTTATTTTGATTTTTTTTTCAATTATTAAAGCAATATTTTAGCAAATACATATTACTTTCAATAATTATTATTCACAGTCAATCCAATATCTCCTCATAAGGTCTGGAGTTTTGAAAAGAATAAGAAAATTACTGGAAAAAATTGATAGTCTTTTGGGTTTAGTATTTACTAGGGACATGGACCTCTAAAGTAGCTGTATTTTCATTTGTTGCTTATTTTGATATTTTATCATTTAGAATTAGAAATCTGAAGACTGGCAAATGTATTTAAAAGGTAGAAGAGCTAAAAGGATTTTGTAGACTATAATAATGAGATTAGAGTTTTAAAACACAAGACTTACTGACAGAAAAAATACTGAGTGTGCCTATTAGCTACAGATATATTAAACTAGAAGAGCACAGTATGAAAGCAAGAGGAAATTAGTATGACCACAGTCACACAGTCTCAACTTTTAGCAAAATTGCTGTGTTGTTAGCTTCTTTTATGCCAGCCCATGATTTTTCCCATTTTCCCAAAGACTCATTCCTTTCTTAGAATTCTGTTATATGATTGTATTTGGTCTGTCAGAGATGGAGTTATTTTCCCACATATGAGCCCTCACCGTGCTGTGCTTTTTACTGGTATCCAGAAAAGTGTTAACACCTCAGTGCTTTGGTTACTGCTGAGACGTGCTCACAGACCCTCACAACTGTTTCTGCAATATTCACTCCCTTCACCAGTAGGCTGGGGGTGAACAAGATACAGCCAGGACAGAGGATGAGGGAAAGGCTATGGATGTAGACTACTTAGACTTCAGCAAAGCCTTACTGTCTCCCATGTCATTCTCCTGGAAAAGCTGTCAGCCCGGAGCTTGGACAGGTTCTCTCTTTGCTGGGTTAAAAACTGGCTGGATGGCCAGGCCCAGAGTGTGGTGGTGAATGGAGTTACATCTAATTGGAGAGCTGTCATTACTGGGGCTCTCCAGGGTTCAGTATTGGGCCCAGTCCTGTTTAATATCTTTATTAATGATCTAGATGAAGTGATCGAGTGCACACTCAGTAAATTCATGGATGGCATTAAGTTGGGTGGGAGTGTTTATCTTCCGGAGGTTAAGAAGGCTCTGCAGAAGGATCTGGACAGGATGGACTAATTGACTGGAGTCAATGATATGAGGTTCAACAAAGCCAAATGCTGAGTCCTACACTTCAATCACAACAGCTCTGTGCTGTGCTACAGGATGAGGGAAGAGGAGCTGGAAAATATCCCAGTGGAAAAGGACTTGCAGGCAATGGTCAACAGCAAACTGAACATGAGCCATCAGCGTGCCCAGGAGGCCAGGAAAGCCAATGGCATCCTGGTATATATCAAAAATAATGTGCCCAGCAGGATGAGAGAAGTGATTGTCCCTGTGTACTTGGCATTGGCGAGGCCACATCTTGAGTACTGTGTCCAGTTCTGGGCCTCTCACTGCAACAAAGACATGGAGGTGCTGGAGCATGTCCAGAGAAGGTCAACAAAGTTGGTGCAAGGTCTGGAGCGCAAGTCTTAAGAGGAGTAGCTGAGGGAGTTGAGGTTGTTTACCCTGGAGAAGATGAGGCACAGAGCAGACCTTATTGTTCTCTACAACTACTTGAAAGGAGGTTGTAGCAAGGTGAGACTCAGCCTCTTTTGCCTGGCAACTGGTGACAAGATGAAAGGACATAGCCTGAAGATGCACTAGGGGAGACTCAGGTTGGACCTCAGGTGGAATTTCTTCACATAAAGGCTTGTTAAACATTGGAATGCATGCCTAGGAAGGCACTGAAGTCACTATTCCTGCAACCGTTCAAGAAACTACTAGAAGTGGCACATAGTGCTATGGTCTAGTTAACATGGTGATGATTAGTCAAAGGTTGCACTCAATGATCTTACAGGTCTATTTCAGCCTAAATGATTCCATGATTCTGTGACTCAAACTGACCAAATATATGTTCCATACCATATGACTTTTGCCCAGGCATAAAAGGTAAGAGAAATTTGGAGGTAGCAGGGGCATTTGTTATTATGGCGTTTGTTTTCTGGAGCAACTGCCATCTGTACTGAATCCCTGTTTCTCTGGAAGTGGTTGGACATGGCTTGCTGATGGAAAGTAGAGAAAAAAATCATTTATTTTCTTTTGCTTCTGCACTTGTGACCTTTGCTTTTCCTTTATTACACTGCTTTTACCCTGACCTACAAGATTTTTTCCATCTTATTTTCTCTCTGCCTCACACCATCCATATGAGAAGGGGAGTGATAGAGGGGCTCAGTGAGCAAATGGCATCCAGCCAAGGTCAGTCGATCACAATGATATAGAAGAAAATATTTCCTAGGAAGAGAAATTTTTCATTTGTAAGTTTATTAAAACCACACTCTGCCGTATCACCTAGATAATGTCCCCTTGTGCTAAATTTCAAATCCACCTCACTGTCTGTTCATACACCCCATACATGAACAGTTTACCTATGAAGATCTTGTGATCAAAGGGCCTACTGAAGTCCAGTTGCACAATATCCACTGCTCTCCCCTCATCTACCAGGCCAGTCATTTCATCATTGAACTTTACCAAGTTGCTTCTGCATGACTTCTGTTTGGTGAGGCAATGCAGACTACTCTTGATGATTTTCTTGTCATTCACATTCCAGAAAATGGTTTCCAGAATTAGCTGCTCTTTCACCCTTTCATGATTTGGGTAAGCTGCTTCTCATTCTCTATTCCTGTTCTGTCAAACAGGGCTGAGAACTCTACCGTGTTATGCTAACACAAAATGACAGTAAGAAATGTTAAAAAAGTCACTTCTGACATTCACAGAACTCCTGAAGGCATAGTAGATGGGAAAAAAAGAGTGTGCAATGCAAAATGGTATATACATTCTTGAGGATATGTTCTAAGTAAGCCAGTAGAGGAGCTTAGAGATATGTAGTTGTATCAATTTGGTAGTTTTACTTAATTATCCATAGAATACCTGATATAGTTGGGTGGTCTTCTGCTACTGCAGCTACAAAGGGATTTTATGGTGCCATATTATGAAGTATGGACATATCAATTTATGCAGTATTGGTTTGATGCACTATTCAGAGAGTGTTTTCTACTACAAACTGTCCATGCCTACACTAGACTGGACTCATCCTTATGAACGTATTATGATGTCCTTTGTATAAAATCTCATAATTTTATGTTTAGTATACACTTCCTTATAGATTTGTGTGTATATGTCAAAAGAAAACATATGGGAAATCAGTGGCAAGAAGAAAAGCTTCTGTAAATACTGAAGTGACAAAAAAACTCCCTCTTCTTCCCCTCTGAGGAAGTTGTAACTGCAATGAGTTCTCCTCTCCAGTCTGAACAGACCAAGTGACCTCAGCTGTTCCTGTGATGGACTGAAGTGTTGTTAATACCTTAAACACTGTCAAAATCATAGAAAGGCTTTTTGTCAAACTGCAAAGAGGCAACTGCCTGACTGCAAAAACCAAAGCACCCCTTTCCCAATGTCTCTGGACTGGAATTTGGACTGTGACTGGGAACTTGAGATAAGATTATTGTCTAATCATCTCAGGTCTGAGGAGAAGTAAACAAAGCCCAGGGGTTGGAGAAGGGTTTTGGGGGTGTGATGGCAGAATCTCTCCAAACCAAACCAAAGGAGTTACGGCCCCATCCTGGGAAGACCATGTACGCACAAGATATTCATGTGAGAAGCAGCTGAGAAGGGTCATAAAACATCAAAGACCCCAAAAGTGCATCCCTCCCCCTCATTCCTGAGGTCTTCCACCACCAGAGGACTGCCCATGGTCCAAGTGATGCAGCAAATCCAGAGCCTGTCGCATAGACTGCAAAGCTTCTCTCCCCCTCAAGGGGAGGTCGCTGGAATCTCCTGAACATATATTAATCCATTGGATTCTATGTTTCATGGGACCCTCATCACCAAGAAAAACCAGAAGAACCAGAATTTGGAGGTGTCCCAGCTAACTGAATGTTGGTGAACACTGTCCCGATTTTCAAGAAGGGCAAGAAGCATGACCCCAGAAACTACAGGCCTGTCAGTCTCAATTCAGTGCCTTGTGAAGCTGTGGAGAATATTATTCTAGGAGGTATTGAAAAACACCTGAAAGACAATGCAGTCAAATAGTGGATAAGTTTTATCTTGGGGTTGTTGAATTAGTTGCTTAATATATTTAAATTACCTTTTAAAATGTATGATTATTTTGTTTTGATGAAAATTCTTGAGATATATTTAAAATTAAAGCATTCACCTTTTTGCATTACAAGGAAGTAAAAAGTGGTTTCTATTATATTTTTAAAACTTTTTTTTCATAGTAGAAAGCTTGCATAAGGTTTGTGATTTTGTTCAGGAATATATTCTGATGAAGTATCTTTTGTTATAAAACATTTTTTAGAAATATCTGCTGTCTTTCTTCAGGTATTTTTAAAAAACAGGTATAGAAATATAAAGAGTCTTTGGGTAGCTCAAGTTTTCATCCCCTTTTAGAACCAAAAAGGGGTCAGCTCTCTGGACCTGCTGACTGACTCAAATAAAGTAGGCTGAAGTCTGTCATTAATAAAGTATCTCAGTGGCTGATTGAGGGACTACTTGAAAGGCTATTACTGTAGAATTATTTAAGTTTAAATTTTGAATTTAATCTGATTAAGTCATGAGGAAGTCATCTTGTACTACAAAGCCAAGTAAAATAAATTTAATGAAATCTCTGTAAAAGAGCATCTGAAATCAAAACATTCTACCATTTTAGAATTCTAAAAGAGAAAGAGAAGAAAAACTGATCTGAGGAGCAACAGTGAGGAAACTGGTAAAACTTGTCACATTTAACTTAATTGGTGAATAATAAGTTGAAAGATAAACTATTCTTATACATTCAGTCTAGCAAATACATTAGACATAATGATACAGCACAATGATAAATATATTAATGCTGTTTCTATTAATAAAAAGTTTAGGCAATGCAGTTTATTAGTTTATCAATACACGTAAGTGCTGGGTGACCATGTACAAAATCAAACTTCAGTCTTAAATGTTCTGGGGACTAGTTTTACTTCTATCCCAGTAAATACTCTTCAGTGTAGATAAAGTTAATTTGTGAGATGGAAGATGGAATTTTTTGAAGGGATAGAAATAAATGGGTTGGACCTCAATAGGGATTAGTGTTCACTGAAAAACTGCCATTTTCTTCTTCAGGTACCCTAAGCATTACTTTCTTCTTTATTACTCTGTCATAAAGATNTGGATAGTTTGAAAAAAGTGTCATTAAAGCATTTATCAGTGATGTTGCAGGAGGTTCATTTTATTTTCCAGTCTGAGGATATAGGATATGCTGTCTCCTAAAACTCCTTAATAGTGTATTGCTTTGTTTGCTTGTTTTCCAACAAAAAGGAAGAACATAACCTCAACAATTTAACTGATTCATGATTTTGCATCTTATTGGAGGCAAATAAACTGAAGCCTTTGAAAAATCTTCAGTTCTTTAGAATAATTCTGCAAATTTATTTTTTTTTTTC
>VWZG01002500.1:24340-43234 GCA_013396735.1 Grallaria varia | reverse complement strand
AATTTTTCCTTCCTTCCTTCCTTCCTTCCTTCCTTCCTTCCTTCCTTCCTTCCTTCCTTCCTCCCTCCCTCCCTCCTTCCTTCCAATTTAATATGACATCCACTAGTTCTTGTAGAATGAAAAGAATTAATGTCCACTCATGTATATGATTTTGCTCCATATCCCAAAGATGAAACCACAAAATAATTGTACACTAGTATAATTACATACTAGTCCTATATTGCAAGTAAATTCTGAGAATTATGCTGAAAAACCCATGATTTATCCTTAATGAAGATTCAAAGTTAATTACAAAACCCTTCTTTAGATTTTCATTCCAGTTATTTATTTTCTAAAGGCATTGGCAAGAAGCTATTATGTAGACTATTCTAAAATTTATTCAGGGAAAGAATAGTCTGAAAAGGAGACGAATATCAAGAACTCCCGGAAAAAAGGCCCAGAAATATTTCAAGTCAAAGGTTTTAGACTTTATTAGGGTTCTACAGAACCTGAGATATTTCTATCAATTATTTTCAATACAGGTATCTCTGACTTAATTTCACAAGGTCCTAGAATTAAAAACCTAGTATTTTGTCATCAAGGAAGTTTTATGGAAATAGAATTTGAGAGAAACTATTCAAAAATACCAAGGGAGTTTTTAGTTTCCCCACGTCTATATAGCAGAGAGAAAATACTGTGTCTTGCTGTTTTCTGTTTAATTTGGAAATTGTACCCTTATTTTTCTGTACAAATTAAAATTCATAAGACTTATAATCCTGAGAAATCAGCAAATTAAAAACCTGAAAGTTTGGATTTAGTAAGGAATTTTAATTGAGCTAACACAAAGGGTGATATTTATCTAATTAGACAGATATTTATGCTTAACTGTTCACATCAATATTATTTGAAAGACAATGAAGAGAAATAATTTTAAAAATGCAATTCATATTATCCTGAGGTAGACTTCTGTATTTTATCCAGTTAATTGCACCCTAAAAATGCTCATTGCTTCTCCACTCTGTGTAAAGGGAGACTAGAATGTCTACTTCAGTCATAAATATTTATACTGAAGATCTTTAAGAAGGATGATTCCTCTGAGTCCTCCCTAGACTGATTAATTTTGAAGGCATTACTTTTAATGTATCTAGTGTTTGTCAATTAAATCTATATATTCAAGGCCTGTGGTAAACCCAAATGATCTATTGAATATTCAGATTTAGTCTAAATAGCACTGCATCAATAAAAAAAGAACTGTGCAGTATCACTAAACTTAAGTATAGGTCTACCGTCAGATCACTAATATATTTTGACTGATTATATTTATGCAAGCAATCAGAAACAGAGTTGCTTTTTGGTTGAAAAGTATAACAGATACTGGAAGCTTAAAATCTTATCAAAAAGATAGTGAACCTTTTGCCCAGGAAAGCGTATTCATCATTCTTGTTTAGAATGTCATCACCTAACTTTGGTTGTTATGCTCCCCCACATAAAAAAATTTAGTAAGTTCAGTGAGTAACATATTTTTTGCCTTTTAGCCAGTTTCATTAACTCACTCACTTTTTTT
Organism: Grallaria varia; assembly: GCA_013396735.1. Lineage (NCBI taxonomy): Eukaryota > Metazoa > Chordata > Aves > Passeriformes > Formicariidae > Grallaria > Grallaria varia. The sequence continues at coordinate 41,691 of VWZG01002500.1, read as the reverse complement.
TTTTTGTTTTTTTTTGATGTATTGTTCTTCTTCCTCTTGTCTCCAAGAATACTTTTTAAATTACTTCACTTTCGCCATTTGATATTTTTATCTGCTATGGTCTGTTTTATCCGAGATTTGCTATGTATATGAGTTCAAAAAGTCACCATAAAATATAAGATTTCAGGTTGATTAAAATTCATCATCTCAACCTTTTCCATCAGCAGATTACTTATGTAATAAGTCATGTTTATTTCTGAAACAAGTCAGGTCGCAGGTTGATATAATTTAGAGTTACACTTTAAGGTACATTGACCAACACCATTTGAAGACTTAATTATTTTTAATGGATGAACGAACAAAGTATACTCCCAGCTTTTGGGGGTTTTTAAGTGCCAAAGAGGGTGTACAGAATTTGTATTTCATGTGGAACTATTTGTTATGAGTATATCTCAACATTGTCAACATCAGTCTTGTTATACGACAAGACACAAGAAAACTCAACGCAAGTAAACTGTAAATAAAATACATTTTCTGACAAAGTGAAAGTCCTTTCTTTATTTCTCCCATTAGCGCTTTCACAATAAAACATAAATAATATTCAAATATGTTTTCAGAAGATGATTCTGTATGTAAGAAAGACTTGTGTATAGATTGTTTCTAAGAGGATTTATTTGACTTTTAGGGTCTGTAGATAATTGGATTTTTTTTCTTTTTTTCCATTTGTTCTAATAGAATAAACAACATTAACAAGAGTGCAGCTAACAAGGAATAAGTTTGCACAAGGCGTGTAAGGCATAGTGCCTTTTCACTATAATCTGAAAAAGAAAAATGTTAGAAACTTTGATGTCCACTGTATTGTGTTTATGGTGGATTAATATTTAGTATGAACTACAGTATCCTTGAAATTCTGTACTGTGAGAACTACAGCTCTGGTTCATGAAAGTCTTAAAGTGTCATATATTTTTTAAAACATTCATTAATAAATGAACTATACGGCTGAAAAAATTTTGCTAAATAGCACTTTCCTCTCTCCTCCCTTTTTTGCAAAGTACAAAATCTTCACATGGCTTAGGTTAGTCTTTTGGGAAAAGACAAAATAGGCAACACAGCAGGCTGTGCTGATGACCTAATTCAACATTGCTTTCAAGGAATTGCTTCTTAAGTGTCATTGTTATAGGATTTCTATGAATGTGGTATTCCTTCCAGAATTAACTTTTGAATAGAGTACGAACCAGTGACCTCTCTGGTGCTAATAAGCATAACGTACAGAATTATCTCTGAAGATCATTTTCAGCCACGCATTATATTAAATTTGAATGTGTTCATTCATACTGAATGATGTGCTGAGACTTTCTTCCCTCTGCATTCAGACAATAATCCCTGGAACTTTCATGTATTTCTGTAATGAGTCTTAGGTGACAATAACAGATCTTGAAGAAAAATAATAGCATATACATGAGAGAAGAAATGAAGATATATTTCTTTCTCATTGTGATAATGCAACTGAGGAATAACTGGCTTTTATGCAAAAATACATTAAGTACTGAATACTGTCATGAAGAACTACAAGTGTTAGGCTAGTGCTAGTTAATGTGAATATTTGAATATGGAGAGGAAACATAGAAATGAACTGATGCTCAAATCTCGAACAATGGACAAGTGGACTGGCAATGATGTGTTTTGTCTTCTGAACTTTTACATAATTAAAATAACTCTTAACCCCAAGAACAGATGTATTTCCATCTGTTTTATTATTAGACATGCAATAAATAATTTTACAAACTTACATCCTGGTACAACAATAGTACAAATATCCATATCCTTTCTTACTAAACATCTAGAGTTAAAAGGATTTCCACATTGTTTGCTCATAGTGTCCAGCATATTTTTCACTTAATTTCCAAGGGTGAAAAAATGGAAATTATCAGGAAAAGCATAAAGATCCTTATGAGTTGAAACATAACAACCAAAACTGATTATGAATAATGATGATAAAAGGATTAGAAAACAGGAATTATGTAGCAATTACTGACTTTTGTAAATGTTCAGAATAATTGTGGTTTTTTTATTATATTACTCTTACTTAAAAAGACCCAAACTTAAAGTCTAGGCTGAACAGGAGCAACTGGGAAAACTGTTCGGATTCCCAGGACAACATCTTACAGTCAAATGTCCTTGCATTTCAGAGAAATTTAACTGAACATATGAATTGCCTGAAGTAAGGCACATTGGTATCTGTGCCTCCCTACAGCATATCCACAACCGTAATTTCTTCTTTTAGTCGTTTCTCTGGTGTCCAGGCAAGGTAATTAATTCTCTACAGTCATTTGAACTCAAACTAACACAAAATTGCGCTTTCTTGTAGGATGGAACTTTTCAGTCTTCCCTGTGGATCTCTGAGTGTTTTCCTAGAATTCTTGGGTCAGTTCTGCACCAAAGTTCCTCCAAGTCATGTTTCAGTCAGAAGTTTCCTGTATATCCATTTCAGTGTAAAAAAAAGAAGGAATATTTTTTGTGGCATATTAATTGAGACATCCAATACAATGCAAGGTGAGATTTTTATTTCTATTTTGAACAACACTGGGTATTAATTAAATGGTTGACTATCAGAACAAAGAAAGGAAACCTAATGCTTTATGTAATTTGTTCAACTTCTTTACCTCAAAAAATTTCAGTTATTAATTTCACTAAAATATTTTTTCACATACCGGATATTGTTAGCTAAGCTTTTAAAGGTCTATTTCACAATGTTTGAACTATGGCACTTTAGCTTCATTTTCAAGATGAAGAATTCACGTAAAACTTAAAAAGACAAGTCTTTTACAAAGTTGTATTTAGCCTCAGCTTTCTAGCATAATGCAGTTTGAGATGGTAATCTGATCCAGTACCTTTCCTCTGGGATACAGCAACTTTCCAAACTGGAAATTACAGACCACGTTGGCAGCTTAGTTGGATCTGATACTCTTCAACATTATTGGAGAGAATAAAGAAAGTAGATCATTCTCAATAGTTTACAGTAACAAAGCACAGGAAAGAAAGCCTTGATTGTCTGAGTTTTTCGGCAGAAACACTTTGTCCTCTTATCCTGTAGGGGCATCAAGTTTGAGTGTTCCCTCTATTGGCTGGCAAACAGAATTACCTTATCATCAAGCTCTGCTATCAGCAGCTCCACTCACTTTAAAGGAGGTGAGGAAGATGGTAAGAAAATAGAAAAGTATGATCTTCTAAATAAAAAGTAATTTTCTACTGTATGTTTGAGGAAGAGGAAGAAACAATGCTTCTGAAATATGTCATATTTTAATGCCACATTTTGGACAACAATTACAACATTTTTTTGAAACTAGACATATTTCATTATTCAAAACATATGACAATGTATTTTCAGTTCCATGTTGTACAAAGATGGCACATTTGAAATGTATTATCCATTTAACACAACATTAAAGATGTTTCTTTTGTAGCATCGATTGTGACATGGAAGAAAGTTGAGAACAGATGGAAATGTGTAACACCATGCTCCTTTATCAATCTGGCCTGTAATACACAAGAAATTGGTAGCAATGTAGCTGAAAAACACAATTTCCTTTGCAAACAGAATTTGGAAACTTAGTGAAGATTTATCATGTCATTTAAACATACCCTGAAGGAAGAAGTGTTGTAGGACTTTGCTGGCCTGAGTCAGTGTCCTGCAGGTTTCTGCCTGGAGGGGAGAATTATTTCCCAGAGTCCCACAGTGTATAGCTGGTCAGTAAACAGAGAGATCAGAATCATAGTAGTCTTTTTCTTTCTTCTTGTGTCTATTTTCATTCAAGAGTAGGGTGCACAGTATAATAAGGACATATAGGTACTCGAGGCTGAATTCAGGTCTCTAAATATCAGCATCTGTAAACATTTGAGACAGCCTTGAGTATTCTACATGACTCACAGTTGCTTCTCCCTAAGTTCAGGAGATCCATGTAAATCATAGAATCATAGAATCACTGAGGCTGGAAAAACCCTCCAAGATCATCAAGTCCAGCCTTTGAGAGAACACCACCACTCCACCTAAATCATAACAGTAAGTGCCACATCCATTTGTTTCTTGAACACTTCCAGGGATAGTGGCTCCCCCACTTTCCTGGACAGCTCATTCCAGTTCTTAACCACCTTTTCAGTGAAGAAACTCTTCCTGATGTCCAACCTGAACCTCACCTTGTGCAGCCAGAGTTTCCTCTTGTCCTGTCGCTAATTGCCTGGTGAAGAGGCTGACTGCCACCTTGCTACAATGTCCTTTCAGGTAGTTCTAAGGAACAATAAGATCCCCTCTGAACTCCTTTTCTCCAGGCTAAGCAACACCAGCTCCCTCCAGTTGCTGCTCATAGGACTTGCACTCCAGACTCTTCACCAGCTCTGGTGCCCAACAGCTTAATGACTTTCTTGTAGTGAGGGGCCCAGAACTGGACACAGTACCCCTGGTGCAGCCTCACTAGTGCTGAGTACAGGGGAATGATCACTACCCTCATCCTGTTGGCCGCACTAGATACAGTCCAGGCCATTGGCCTACTTGGCCACCTGGACACACTGCTGGCTTATGTTCAGATGGCTGTCTGCCAGCACCATCAGGCCCTTTTCCACTGAGCAGTTTTCCAGACACTCTGTAGTGCTGTATGGGGTTGTTGTGACTGAAATGTAGGACGTGGCACTTTTCCTTATTGGACACTCTGCATAGTTTTCCTATCCTCCAGCAGAACACAACTCCTGCCCAACTTGTGGTCTGTGAATTTACTGAGGACACACTTGATCCCCTCACCTAGCCATCATTGATAAAGATACTAAACAGGATGGGCCCCAATACTGAATCCTGGGGAGCTCCACTAGTGACTGGCCTCCAACTGGATATAGCACCATTCATGACCACCCTCTGGGCCTAGCCAACTGGACAGTTTTTAATAATAAAGTGAAGACTGCACCTGTCATATCTTGCATTGTATCTGACCACCCCATTCAAATGTGTCAGACATCTCTGCACCTACAATAGCACCTACAAAATATAGCCTGAATGTCTTCAGAGGAAGATGTATTGCTCTCTACACTCCTTAAATTGTACTAGCAGCTTGCTGCTGGGTATATGAGGAACTTACAAAACTTATTGATGTGTAGACATCTGTCTCTCTCTCTGTCTCTCTCTCTCTATCTATCTATCCATTCATCCACCTATGACATTTTTTTTATTTTTTTTTATTTTTTTTTTCTGGGATTATGTATCTCTTGCAAAGTCATGTGTCTGAATCTATTATTTCAATCTACTGACATGAGACTTTTGCTTATGCCTTTCTTCTTCTGTGTTAACTTTGTACTGAACTAAAGACTCAATTCAGATGTCCACAGGCCAACATTTATTGACATTTAAGATGTCTAAGACATTTAACGTGGCATCTATATGAACTTGAATAGACTAGAGTACCTGTGTCATATCTGTCAAGTGTTCAGTGTGGGTAACTGACTTGAGTGTCTATGACTATGAATAAAAATTGGTTAGACATTAATCTGACCTGCAACTTTCTGTGATATGAGCAGAAACTACCTGTTAATCTAAAGATTGTTGCAAATAAAGAAGAAAGAATGTCTTCTGAGTGTGTGAAACAAATCCATGTGAAACCTTCCACAATTCATGCACAGTTATGTTGTTATTAAGAGAGTCCCAGAGTTGTATGTAAAAAAAGATATTGTTAATATTTAAAATGCAAAATATGCCTGGCTAGAAATATCAGAATATGCATAATATATATTCTTAAGAGAAAACTTAATATGCATTGTGTTTCCTACCTTAAAAAAAGTAAAATTAGCATACAACTGCATGTTTGAACAAGCAGACTTCTTATGCTTCACATTTATACATATCTTGATTTTCTTTAGTCACAAAATTTTTAGGATCATATGCAAACACATGCACATGCTTGTGAGTTCTTCAGTTTAATTTCTGTTCTGTGTTCTGTTTCAGCATCTTACAGAAGCAAGAAGTTCATTATAATTCATTGGCAGCAATGACTAAACAAAAACTTATATTGGCATCTGAAACTCATTTCACCTGAATCAAATAATCAGAGGACAATTTTATACAGGACTAATTTTCTTTTACCTCTACACACCATGATGGGGAAAACTAAATCTGATTTTGAACACCATTATGCACAGAGTGAGAAAGGAAACACAGGAGTTAAACCAAAATTGTAGATTGATTGAAATTGTAGATGAAATTAAGGATCCTTCCTCTTTTTTTTTTATTTTTTATTTTTTATTTTGTTTTGTTTACTAAAATTTCAGAAGTTTCATAAATATCAAGTTAAGGGGGCAAAAGTATGAATAGATAATATATATTCATTTAAAGAGGGCTTGAGGGAACAGCAATGTTTTTGACAGAAGATATCTGGGATTCTTTGCTTGGTTTCAACCAGAACCCTGGAAGAAAACTAAATAGAGTCATGTATATTCTAGGTATCTAAATTTTTGTTTGATTTACCATGGTTGGGCATATTCAAGGGGAAAAAAACACAGTCAAAAAATGTCTTGTATTTAATTTCTGAACAGAATTTTAACATCTGTCATTTGTGGCAAACTATTTTAAGATTCCCATTTTTTCCCCACATTCTTTTCTACAAGGTTTACAAAATGTCTTTTATTTATAGATGGCTGAATATTTACTGAGCCACTTGCATGATTCATCTCTTAAGAGCTAGTCTCATGACCCTTTAAAAGCAAGTGAAATGAATACACGTGATCATCTACTTTTATTCACTGGCTGTCTGAGATAACAATTATTGTACTCACTGCAGGGTTTTCAGTTGTGTTGTGAAATCGACATTAAAAAGGTGTCTTTTGTTCCATCAAATTGTAGTTACATCTAAACAGTAAAGGAAATCAGGTTCAGAAACTTTCCTCTGTACTGTTTATTTTACCATTATAGTTGCTGAGTGCAAAGAAAATTTTAAAAGTGTGATTGTTCTCTCTGTTTTCACTGCAGAAAGTTCTATTATTATTACTTTCTGAATAAACAGACACAGTGTCTTTTACTGAAACACGTCACATATTTTAATCATTAAGTGGAAAAGCATAAAACATTAACAGCGTATCTTGTTTAATGGCCAAGCTTCTTCCTTAAAGGAAATAATTTATTCTCTTCCCCACCTGCCATTGCCAGCATTTCAGTCTCAACTTTCTTAGTTGTGGTATCCCCACTAACTTCAGGTGTAATGAACAACATTAAAGAAAATAAACATAGGAAATATGTGCAATATTTCATAATTTTGAATGACTAGATGGATGAAAAATTTGGCTGTGCAATTTCAGGTTTAGACTACAATGATCTTTGGTATGATAATCCTTTTATCCGTATCTTTCAAAGACTGCCTTTATGGGCCTTTAATCCTTGATCTGGAAGAAGACACAAAATTGTCTAGAAAGAAAGAATAATGCTAAGATTCAGTTGCCCACCAATAAATTTCTACTAGTTTTAGATCCCTTTAGATATCCCATCTACTGGGTCTGTCAGGTTCCAAGTCACTTCTCTGTCATATCTGCCAGCTCCATGTTACTGGTTTGAATATCTATTGGTTATCTCACATAATAATATTTGTCAGCCCAAATGACACAAAATTTGCATGGCTAGACAATTTAATTAAGTATAGAGTCTGGAGAGGGTTTCTGCTCACTCTAAAACATACATTATATATGTTACTGTCTGACTGGACACAGCAATTACCTAAGCATACATGCCTACTACCTCTCCTGACACTGTGGAGTACCCTTTCTGGATTCCAGCTGCCATTATAGAAAAAGAAAAATTTGTCACAAGCCGATTTTGTTATTTACTAGCCTTGTGTGGATGCCTTGGATATCCTGTGAGCACTAGTTATCTGTTGAGTATACTTGTAGACAACTAGATGATAAACACATGCATTTAAGACAACTCTAAGTGTCTATATCTGAGTCTGTAGTTCTACTGTTGGAAACAGAAATCCAGAAACAACTGAATTTTACCCCTGATACCTCAGACTGGTTTGACAGTGGAGTTAAAATCAAAGAATTCATTCATAGCGGGTAAGCACTACTAATTTAAAATACTCCAAAGACCTTCCTGTGCAGAGGCATGCTCAGATTAGGGTGATGCTACAGTACGCACACTATGAATTGCTGTTTTGCACCTGAAAGCTCTATAAAAAGCAGACAGGGGGCAAGGTACAGACGCTCATTATCCCAGCATTTGAGACCATTCATGATTTTGCTCCTGTAAATTCTAGGGTTACATCTAGGTGATTAGGAGCTGCTGCATGAAGTTCCTTATATATCTATTGCATAGGAATGGAGTGAATCACAGAAATGTGCCATCTAAAATAACATTCTCTATTTTTACAGTATCCTTGAAAGTCTCAGACAACTTAAAGGTGACAGTGAAAATATTTTTGTATTTTAGAGACAAGTATTCTGTGTTTCATCTCAGACTGTTTAGGGTTTTTTTAAAAGTATTTGAGTAAAGATTATTTATTTTCCTTTGATCTTATAGTGAATCAAAAGGTGTTATACAAGTATGTATTTTGTTTTTTTCTTCATTTACTCCTTCTTTGTAGAGTTATAGAAAATATTATTGGTTACAGAACATATAACAAATAATATTTCATGTGGTATTACAGTTTAGTCTGTGAGTTGAAACTATCGTTGATAATACCAACATTTTTAAAGCGTCCACAGAATCACAGCCACTTAATATACTGAATTGAAATACAAGCAGAAATTAAGTATTCACAAAAAGAAAATCAGGAAGCAAACAAACAAAAACAAACCCACAGAAATCATAGTACTGATGTCCAAATTATTGTTGATTACCTAGTAAATTCGATTTGGTTTATAAATTATAAAAAATTAGACAAGATTAGTTAGTAGCAAAGGATACTTCAGATATTCAAGAGAAACTTCATATTGTGGAGGGGCATTGATTTGGCAAAAAAAAAAAAAAATCCTATCATCCTCTGTATGGGATTGGTCTAAATCTTAGAGTGATTTATTTTTAACTCTTCAGAATGCAACTAAACTGTAAGGTACAATAGAGCTAATTCTGGCATTTTTGTTAGGTGATGTGATGTCATGCAGGGTTTTCACACTGTCAGTACAAAAGGACAAAAGTACTAGGCTAAGTCCTGTGAAATTTATAAAGCCTTTTAGACTTGAGCAGCTGTTTTTCATCTGCATCACACTCTGTTGTCTCCATTGAAAAGATTTTAAAAGCTTTCAAAATCTCTTCCTATTCAATGCTGTTCCATTTTCAAATACTAAAGCATCTGAAAACATTATCCTGAAAATAAATCCTCCTGTTGGTTAAAGGATAAGCCAGTTTTAAATACTTAATTCTAACATTTCTGGAATAATTTTTGATATCCATGAAGAAGGCATAACCTAATCATGATGTATTTATATACTATTATCATGCAAATTCTTACTAAAGAACATCTGTATCAACAAGTTTGAAATTTTGCAGTGCTCAGAGACTGTATTTTCTAGTACACAACTGATTTCATAGGACCACCTGCCAAACACACACCCCTTTTTCTGTGTAATACTTTTACCATAATACTTATTCTAATCATATGGTGAAGTTGCCTCATTGTTAAGATTAATATTTTTCTGATTCAGAGAATTTCTATTCTTTGTACTCTTACTTTTTCATTAATTTCATATTATACATCAGAATAACTTAGGCATATGGTGACCATAACTCTTGGAAATGATGTAGTGTTCTCCAGATGAAGCTTATCTATCTTTGAGACTATGGAAATTCTACTACATTTTTTCATTTATATTGAGTCTATTTTTTGTGTAACTTCTCTGTTCCTAGATGGCTTTGTTGTTCCTTGTCATAACTATTTGGTGTTCACTGATTAGAAAAAAACATATTATTTGGAGATTTTCTCAGGTCAGAGTGAAAATAATTTAGAAACTACACAAAAGCCTGAATTTCTGTCTCTTCTGTCACTATAAGGCTAATATATTCTAAAACTTGCCTTAACATTTTTTTTCTCCACTTCTTTTAAAATTGGGAATGGTTTGAGTGAAGATGTAATAAAATTGGTATTTTTGACAACTCTTTCTCCTGGGGTACTCGGTGATTTCTTGGTAATACTTATCAGATCTTTATAAACACTTTTTTTGAATGTACTTTTGACTGAGTCAATGTAGCCTGAAAGCCAAGGCATGGTGATATCTGATTTTCTATCTCAAAAAGATGGACTTTTGTAATAAATGTTGTCTGTATATAAACATTAATACCACCTGCAAGAAAACAGAACCAACATCCCACCCCCTATTCCCCCCCACTCCCCAAAAAACCTCACGGAAAATCCCCTAAAACTCACTGCAATAAAAACTAAGATTACAGCTTTTGGAATTCAAAGACCTAATACATCTATTTCCAAGCACAGAAGGAAGTTACCTCACTTAACACAAGCAAAATTGCCTTTGTAAGACACGCACATACACCCTATATAGGGAGCAATTTGCTTCTAGATTCTGAAAGCATTCAGGATATTCCTGAGGAGCTTTATGCAGATGGGCCAAAACCCCTCTGAATATGTTGCAAATGTGCTTCTTGTCATCTGTGTTAAAGCTGCAGTCACTTATCTTTTACACCGAGTATTCAGGTCCAGTGGTTTCTAGTTGTCATACCAACAGCAAATGGCATCCTACAAAGATATTACGGATATTTAAATGTTTATTCCTTAAAAAAGAATATGAACCTACTGTTTACTAATCGTGGGGTTGGAGGAGGTTTTGCAGTCCGAGATAGTCAAAAAGTTCCCTAAAGTTAGTTACTAGAAGACATAGGCTCAAAAAAATTCCTGAATCCCCTTTTTTTTTTTCTGAATCTCTAGCACCTGAAACAGATTCACAAGGCTGCATCTTCACCTCCTTAAGATGAAGAACATCAAATATTCTTTTGAACTTCCATTATTTTTTTTTTTTATTCTTTGAAAGAACTGATTAGGAGTTGTTACTCCCTATCTTTCATGTAATAGCTCAGAAATCTGAAACTTTGACAAAAAGCTTGAGATCTGGATTGCCAAATCTCTTAAAAACATCTTAATTAAGAATTATAACAGATATCTGTCTGGTGAGGGTCTTAATATCCATCCAAAAAAGAGTTTCATTCTGTGTTTATCAAACCTGTTCTGTTTATTTGAGTGTTTATTGGTTTTGTTGGGGGTTTTTTTGTGATGCTTTAAGAAGTTTATGTAAATTGCCCTGGCAACATCACTATAAGTATACATTACATGCCAATAAGCTTTATAATCAGACAAAGGTTTTTTAAAAGAGATTCTTTTAAATCATTGTTATATTCTTGCTTGTGTGAGCATTGTTATTAATTCAGCGTTGATAATTTTAATGACCTGGCTCCCTTAGTGAAAAGCAGGAGGACAGCACAATAAAAAGCTTACCAGAATACAATGTTATTTTCTGCTTCCCAGTGGTTTTAGAACAACATATATTTTGAACCACTTGCATAATTTCAGACACTTAGAGTCGCATTCATCTCATCTAATGTTAACTCTTGTACAGGCCTTTGCTCCGGACCTGTTTGGCCTTACTTCTTTTATAATCAATAGAAAAAAAAAGCACTTCTTGAATTTAATTAATCCAGATTATTTTACAGATCTGTTTTAAGATGAGGTGAATCACTCAGCTGTGCACATTTACATATATGCCACCCTTGTTTACTCATGCTATTAGTTCTCCTACGCACTTACTCTCTTTTTTTTTTTCCCCCACGTCAGAAGCTCAGTGGTGTTAACTCTTTGCAACTTGAGATAGACCAACTAAAACAGAAACCAGATTTCTATGTCCTTTTACAACAATCTCACAGGGGCTTTAAATGTGTGCCCAGCAGTCCTGGCACCATCTGGTCGAACTGTTTCCAGTGCTGAAATGACAGGCATCTCTTGGGTGTCTATGGCAGCATTGGTGATATTAGAAACAAATAATAGTTAGTACTGGACTTTTTCTGGTGAATTAAATTTCTTGCTTTAAAATACATCATTGCTGCTAAAATTGTTTTGCTGAACTGTAAACAAGTTCAACAGCTTCCTCTGTGAATTTGAGCGATCTTATGGCTGTCATGACATAGACTGCTAAATGGGGATTTTACTTCCTGCAATCAGTCTTAACGTATTACACAGTTTATAGGGGAAAAATAAGAATAGGCAGTATATGATTAGGAGAGTAAATATTTCTTGGTCCAAGAGGCCTGAACATTAGAGATCTTGAGCAGTCAGTTGATGAGAAAATAAATTAAATTCTAGAAACAGCAGAAGTGTTCAACTGCTGTTATCTAGGATTTCCAAGTCTTAAATGCAGACAGAGCTCTCAACCATTAGTCACTTATTCAATTGTATAACTTTCTTCTCATCTTCAATTTTAATTTAATCTCTTTTGTGCTCAGAGGCCTATAAATACATTGCAAATTATGATTAGCAAATTATGTTTTATTTGTATTCATTACACTTTGCATGTTGGGATTAAGAAAATGTATTTGATATAACTATGGGTTGCTGTAAGTAAGCCCTTGAGGGCTTCAGTGTCTCCAAATACCAGCTAATGTGCAGCACTGACTTTGTGCCTCCTTCTATTTATTTGAATATAGTAATGTGACTCTCCAGTCACTTGTTATTTTAAACTATGTAAGAACTTCCCTGCCAAAAAAGGCAACTCCAGTGAAAAAAAACATTTTCTTCTGCAAGAGACTGTGTTGATTTCTGGTAATGGTGGAATACCTGAATGGACTTGGAAGTTACTCAAAGAACTTGATGAAAAATAAGGAGTAATGTCAAGACATATCTTACTTGGCGGAACTTGAATCAATATTCAAGATAGGGACAAAATCTGATTTTACTTGCAAAAACGTATTTGTCTAGTAATACCAATTTGTTCATTCTTTTCTGGAACAGTACTGCTAATATTGTATTTATTATATCTATTATTTATTACATTCCTAGAGAAGAATTTATATTTGTCTATTATTGGTTATAAAACCTGCTGTTGTTTTGTATCACCACAAACTTAGCTAGTCTGTTTCCTGGAGCATGATTACTGAATAAGTACTGCTTATTATCCTGTGGTTCTATAGTCCCTTGTAAATACAAACAAAAGCACTTTCATGCATGTTTATTCATCTATCTCTGTCTGTCTCTCACAGAATCACAGACTCACGGACTATGAGAAATTGGAAGGGACCCACAAGAATCATTGAGTTCAACTCCTCATCCTATAACTGGCTGATGATATTCCTACACTGCCATTTGCCATTAATATATTTGAAAAAAACCCTCTTTTTATTGTCCCCCACATTTCTGGCCAGATTCAACTTCAGCTGAGCTTTGGCCACACAAATTTTCTCTCTACAGTGAGAAGCAGCATCTCTGAATTATTCCCATGTCACCTGACCTTGCTTCCTCTGGGCATACATATTCCTTTTTTGCCTTATTTCCAAGAGAAGATCCCTGTTCTGCCAAGCCAGTCTTCTCCCTCACCTGCTTGACTTCCAACGCTTGGGAATTGCCTGCTCCTGTGCCATTAGGGGTTAATGTTTAAAAAGTGACCAGCACTGATGGAACCCCGGCACCTGCAAAAACATTTTTCCCAAGGGACCTTACTTCCTAATTCCCTGAGCAGCCTGAAGTCTGCTCTCCTCATGCGAGCTGAGGCCTTGCTGGCACTTTTCCTCCTGTCAATAGAGATTTTTAAACTCAAACTGCTGAAAACTGTAAATAAAATGGCAAGTATCTGGGATAGGAAGAAGGCTATTAAGTGGGTGTATTAGTAGGAATGATAAATCATCTGAAGAGCATCTGCAAGTTCAGCAGAATACTCTAACAGACTATGCGAACCAAAATTTTATTAAAATTTTTGATAATATTTCTTTAATCTTTGTAGGATATCTTTGGTAGGATAGAAACAAATATAATTTCTGACTTAAGAGGATCTAATTTTTCAGACTGTTGCGACCTAGAAAAATATTTTCTACTGTGTTACTCTGAGTTCACTCTGCTATTCTACTCTTGCCTGGGCATTTGCTGTTGGATGTCGCCAGAGATGGAACTTGGTGGAATTTTATCTGTCCCTATTTGCAGTTTATATGGACCAGATTCCTGAAATGTCAGTTCTACAGAAGGATGTTCCATCAGGGGTGTAAGAAAAGGGGAAACACCATTTTCATCACCCTTTCATCCACATAATGACCAACAATATCTAATATCTGAGAGGAATAAATAATTAAAACAATGAGCAATTATTCTAGGCATAGTCATTGATGTTTTTGACCTAGTTTTTGAGTACCCTGGTTTTTTTAAAAGAAACACAAAGCCTGCCAGATGGCAAAATAAAATAAATAAATAAATAAATAAATAAAACAAAAAACACAACAACACTGACAACAATAAATCCAGCACAAACTAATTATATCTGCATCAATTTTAAAATCAGGTCATCTATCCAATTTGCAAAGGCATGCTCAGCAGCTTGTTTCAGCAGTTACAAAGTCTTGGCACTGTTACACTGAAACTAAAGCTGAAAAAACTGAACTTAACATAGAAAGCAGCAAAGAAACCAACATAAAAATTAATGAAAACTATAGTATGGTGAGGAATTACTGTTTAAACTGAGGAACAGATTTCCATCCCTATTGGAAGTGGGAAGAAGTAAGACACAGTGTGGCCCTCAAGACAGCGAGAAGGTTCAGGTATCAGCACGGCAGCACCTTTTCACTCAAACATTCTGACTGTTCCAACAAGAAAACTGTGATTGGAAGAGAGGATCCTGTGGAGGTGAGGCAGCACTGTTCTGAGCCAATTTCCTTTTCACTAGCGAGATTTTCAAGTTTGCCTCAAGACTCATGCTCAGGGCACATGCAACAAGAGAAGAGTTGAGTTTCAGCTACCTTTCTAAATGGAATCCAAATAATTTTTGTTAAGTAAATATTTTCTAAGTGAATATGAATAGAATTAACTTCAATTCAACCCACAAGAACATTTGCTGATATTCTATTTGGTAACTTACCCCTTTTCAGTTGTGACTGTAGCTTAGGAGGAACTTTTATGGTTAAATGTTGAAAGCATAGAATGAAATCTAAAGTCTGTCTCCAGGTTCTTTACTTCTATTGATTATGGAGACTGCCAGTTGCTTCAAAAAGTATTCTCACTGAAGAACCACTGGGATTGTGAATAGAACCCACCATTTTACAGCTAAACCAGAAAATAGAAGACAGTAGAGATAACTGGCATAGTATAGCTCAGGTCAATCCAATTCCTTCTTTTAATTTCGCAAAATAGCAACGCTTTATCCAGATCAACTGTTGACAAGAAACCCCTGGCCTAAGTTATGTTCCTGACACCATGAAGTTTTCTGAGAGTGTACACAGGCCAAGACTATACAAGGAATGTTAAATTTGAGAAGTGTAGAGGGTTTATTTCATGTTGATGCTCAAGCTTAGCTGACCAGCTCTTGCTTTTTAGCTTGAACAGATTGGGAAGCTGGATTCAATTCCTGAGTTTGTATCAACTAGTTTTGTTTTTATTTAACTGCATCCAACTCACAGCTGCCTCATTCCATTTGAGATGCCTAAGGGCACAGTAGCTGTCATCCCAGTGCCACACTAGCAAGATTTTCCAACAGGCTTTATGCCAGATCTGCAACAGTCGTATCTGTTAGATGTCTCAACTGTCTCCATGCTTAGGCAGATGAATTAAGACTCTGATCTCCACTTACTATGGTGGGTATTTAAATATATAACTCATGTACAGACAGTAACATGTAGGTATTTACATACAGTCTAATACAAACTGCACTTCCATTATAGTTTTAGTTCCTTTTCAGGTATATCTTTCAAATCCAGATGTCTTATGAAACTTCTCGTACAATCATGTACTAGCCTTAATATTGTTGTAGTTTGTCAGTCATTTAGAAGCTACAGTGTTGACAGAATTGCTTATACATGTTCATTGTGATATAGACTTAACCTGTTTATACTTTTCTTTTGAGATCTAGTTGCAGTACATATGGCTATTTACTGAACACCTCTGACTACAGATAGTTATTATTCTACTCATTGTTCAATTTAAAATCTCACACTTTATTCAGCTGACATTATATGACCACTTGTGAAGGTTAATGCACAACTAAAACACTATATTTACAAGAGTTAACTACTTTATAGTCACAACACTGATATAAGAAAAACAATTCCATCTCTTTTCTACAAAGAATTGAAGGACCAATATTTGAGATCAAACTGTCTGCCTGTTTTGAATGACCAATTAAAATTACATGCTTTGATGGTGTATGGAGCACAGAGCATTATATATTACATCTGTGTAGCACCTCATTCCTTCAGATCTTAACATCCGTTTATTTTTTAGTTACAGCTATAAGTATTCAGCAACTTTGTAGCTCATACCAATGAGTCATCTGACCCAGGAAATGAGCAACACTATGATTAACAGCTCCTCAAATAATTTTTAAATAAATTATGTTCAATAATAAGTAAAGCACAGACACAAAGAACCTGAATTGGGACAGTTCAGTTTAAATTTAGCTATTTAAATCATCATAACATTTCAGACCACCCAGTGTACAAGGTTTTGCAACCTTCAAGAACTTAATAACAATAGGGAGCTCAAAGATCAGACTAAAAGTCTCAATTTCCTAAAGGTAAACACTGTGTTGGCTCATGGAAAAATTAGAGTTGTAGTATATCATTTAGTTTGTTTTGTTTTGTTTTTCAAAATAGATTACAAATTTTTGTGGCATGTGTAAACCTGGACTCTAAGTCCTTTTCCTGGGCCCACAGCTTTTTTTTTTTTTTTTTTGAACAGCGCCCTAATTATCCAGTCTATGAATTTGGATAGAATTTAGGCAGCCCTTTACTGAAATAGAGCAGTGGAGTCACTCCCCCCACAACAGGGAGTTTCTGAGAGTGCATGAGTTCATTTACATTTTACTTGCACATCACCTAGTACAGATTTCACAGGTCTACTTTTCTATTAAAAATCCCCTACTTTGTCTCTCAGGTGCCACTTTTTCTCACCTGCATGTATACGAAGAGAAGTTGAAGTTAAATGATGAACATTGTTGTGACACAACAAATGTCTCAAACAAAGATTAGAAATATAACATGATAAAGAAATAAAAGCTCCAATGACCTAATTTAAGTTTTTTTAAAGATTGACTTATATGTGCACTCATAAAAATGATATATTTACCTGTTTGATATGTGGCATAAAGTGAACACTGAAAGAGGAAGGCAAGATCCATCCTTTGATATAGTTCCAAAACACTCACCAAAAAAAAAAAAA
>VWZG01002500.1:4033-15665 GCA_013396735.1 Grallaria varia | reverse complement strand
ATATGAAAGAGGCACCCCACCAAAGGTGCTTTAGCTTCTTTCACTCACTTAAAAAAAAAAAAAAGAAAAAAAAAAGTCATCCATCTTCAGAAAGAAGTATTCTAACATAGCAGGCAAGTCTGATGCTCAATAGGAATTTCCATCAGCATGTGCAGTGTCAGAAGGTGAAATTAATGTATATGTTACCAAATTAATCATGGATTCAGACTACTTACAAAGAAATGTGGGCCTGCAGAACTTTTCCTTGGGACTTTAAATATAGACTATATTTTATTAATACATACAAATATAAATTTATATACACTGTGATAATCATATAAACTGCCCAGTCCTTTTTCTTAGACCAAATGTTCCTGCTTATACACATGTAGGAACTGGCTGGTGGAAATCTTTAATGGAAAAGTGTATGTTAAATATATAAACTGAAGACAAATAGATGGATGCTTCCTGTAAACACTTGCGTATGGGAGGCCCAAGCTTCTTTTGTGAATGACAATCACAGCATCTCATTTACATCGTCTATGAATATTACATGGTTTTGACTTGATGCTTATTTTTTATCTTTAAAAGCAGAAAAAATAGTATGTCATACAGCCTTGCTGAATTGGCAATGAAACAATTTGCCAAGTAATTTGTCCACATCAGTCCATAGGGACTGAAAGTTAAAAACATAAAAGAACAATCATTCATAGCCTGTTTATATGGACAAAAACACACTAAAAAACAAAAGCAATTCTACAAGTAATAAATCACTGCAAATCTAGGAATAAATCAGTGTGCTTAATCAGGATTTCCCTTCTGGCATTGAGTTAGCAAGGCTAACTCAAGCTTTTCTAGCTTACAAGTACCCTTCAGTCAAAGTCGATGTATTAATTGATTATCTGAAAACATTTATTATCTTTGGTTCTTAGCTTTTCTACCTATTGACCACTTTCCACAGAGGAAGGTTTCTCAAACCATGTACTTAAAACCAATGTCTTTTATGTGGTACTGTAGGATACAATAGATCACCTATTTGAATATTGTACTGATCTTAAATAAATAGTTCTTCCTCTCCTCTCAGAAACTCCTCTTGGAATCTAAAATAAGTTGTATTTGTTCCATCTTCATAGAAAAATCAGTTTCTGTGGAATAGTCCTTGAAAGTTACATCAGGACCTGTTCACTCTGAAGAAAGATACAACTAAATAGGAGACAACAACAATAAAACATTTTGAATGGTCACTTGAATTTTATTTCTATAGCCACATCTATCATGGCTAGGCTTCGTGAACAAAGATTTGGGAAGGGCTCTACCCACGCTTGCTGCAGGCGCGCTGGTGGCTAAAGAGGCCTATGCGAGATAGCGAAGTCCAGTTGCAAAAGGCACAGCAGAAAGTCTCCACAGGCAGTGTTGGGGAGGCACGGTTCTTTCTGCATTGTCTTTTCTCCTCAAGACTGATTCTGCATGTGTTCTCAAAGGATGCAGCAGCATTATGGACGGTGTGTCTCCATGCCTCCCGATTGGAGGCCAGAGTGGACCATTGATGATAGTCAATATGGCCAAGGCTGAGGTATTGTTTCAGGGAGCCCTTGTATCTCCTCTTTGGGGCTCCTCTCTTGTGGCAGCTGGTGATGAATTCACCATCAACTTCCATCAGTGCTGCCTCCATACAACCCTAAACATCCACTGATCTGATTACGTGACCAATGTGTCTGTCCTTGAACAGGCAGCAGTCACCAGTATTGAGGCCATGCTGCTGAGAACGCAGCTGTGCTGGGGAGGGCACATCTCCAGGATGGAGGATCATCGCCTCCCTAAGATCGTGCTCTGTGGTGAACTTGCCACATCTATATCAGCACATGTGCTGGTTTTAAAAGTAAACCGGCAGGAGAAATGAATCCAACTCAAAAGAGTTTAGAAGTCAGAACTACAATTTATTANGTCCTCCTCTCAGTCTGACGAGTGAGTGAGTGCCCCAAGTTCCAAAACCCCAAGCTTATATATGCTTCAGTTCAGATAGGAACACCCAGTACCTCTCCCAGGGTGAGGGTTTTCACAATGGGCAATTTACTCAGTGAGTCACAGGATATTTTTGGTCTACTTGATGGCCCATTAGCAGACATGACCCCTCAGGTTGGATGTGAAGGTGTTAATGACTCCTGGAGGGGAGTTATCACACCTGAATCATTGGTGTGAAAACAGGGAACATTCTTATCTCTGTTTTTTCCCATGCACACAGTCCATAGCCTGAGGTGCCAGGTGTGTCCTGGGCAGCTGTTGCAAACAATGCATCGTTAACAGTTCATGATAAATGGCAGAGAGGGTATGGAATACACAGTTCCAGTTACATTCCCACAGTGATAAAATGGTCCCAGCCACTATAACTAGGACAGCACACTAAATGCCTGGCACTGACACTGGCTGCTAGCAGTGCCCAGACTAACAATTTACTCTGCTTTAAAATGCCATGCTAACATCCCTGCTGCGCACTACCAGGCACAATATGAATCCTACTGCCATTTCTACTCATACATGTATATGACTCAGCATGTTATGCAATGCAGCCTCCTCTCTATCTCACACAGCACACATGGCACACCTAGGGGATTTAAAAGGGGCCTAAACACACATTTTCAGGTAAGGAGTTCTTTTGAATGGTCTCTCCACCCTGCTTTTGTCACACAGGGACACCAGACACCAGATTATGGGTGCTCTCTTCCCTCTTCATCTCCCTCCCATGGTCCCAAAGTCTGTATCTTTTGAAAGCAAACACTGAAAACAAGCTTAATGCCCACAAGAGCTCTTCCAGGGACTGACTTTTTTATCCAATCTGATTGCAGTGGAATCATGAAGAAGTGCTCTTGTGGCAAAGAGCTGTCTGGCCTGCATGAGGAAAAACGCATTCAGCAGGTTGAGGAGGCTCTTCACATCTTGGGAGGGAAAGAAGTAGGTGATGAGATCACATTTGGTGTGCTGGGTCCAGGTCAAGACTCTCTAACACAAGAGAGACATGGACATCCTAGAGCTGGTTGATTGAGGGCTCGGAGCAATAGCCAAGTGAGGAGAAACTGAGAGAGCTGGAAGTGATTAGTCTGGAGAGAAGGAGACTCAGGGGTATCCTATCAGTCTGCAAAAACACTTGATGAGGGGCAGCAAAGAAGTTAAAGCCATACTCTTCTGAGATGTGACAGTACAAGTGGCAAGAGAAACAAACTTAAATAGGTGAAATTGCATTTAAACATAAGAACATTTTTACCATGAGGGTGGTCAAAGACTGAAAGAGTTGCCTCAAGATCTTATGGAGTCTCTGTCCACTGAAACCAAACAGTATCTGACTGTTCTGAATCAAGGGGATTGGACTAAATGATTTACAGAAGTCCTTTTCCACTTACAGCACTTCTGTGATTCTACAATTCTGTAATTCTGCAGGGCACTCCCTGGTGTCTCACAGATCTCCAAAAAGATTTTTCTGAGGGTTGGGAGGTCTATGATGATTCCAAAAGGGAAATCTGAAGTCCCCAAACCCAGATATTAAGTAATGAGGGGATAGACAGTACAGCTAGACATAAAAGCAAATATGCTGATCTGTGCCACCAGCTTGTTGACAGTTATCTCTGTCATTTTTATTTGAAAAAAAAAAAAAAATCCTTCTCTGCATAATTTTTGTGGGTTTTTTTTCCCCTTGCTTGTTGTTTTACTGTTGGCAAAAGTGAGAGTGACCACCAAACATGAGCACAGAAAACAGAAGCAGCTCCCAAATGCAGTAGTTTGCACAGCAGTTTGTGCAGGGGAGAATGTGGAAGGGAGCCAGCAGCAACTAAGGACACATATGACTGCTCAACATGTAATGATGTGCCACAGGCTACAAAACCCAAGCCCTAGCCCCAGTACATTGGAGACTTCCTGTCGGAGCTTCAGGGAGTCCAAAGGTCTCCCACTGAAGTGAAGGCAGTGCCCATGACTGCATCTGTGCTCTGGCTGAAAAGCTATGTTGCCTAGGAAAAAAAAAATCTTCTGGAGGAGATGAACCAACTGTGCAACATCAGGACCAGTGAAAATGCAATCGATGAAATCCTTGCAGATACCGACAGAGACATGAGCCAAAGTTCCCAGCCACAAAGAGGAACAGCCAGGGACTGCTCATTCAGGTGGCAAATGGAGAGTCTTGGGATGGTGAAGGTGGGAGCATGTGAATTTTGGCAGCAAGTGGACAGAGTTCCTTCTCCACCCACATATGCAACTGTAGAATGGATTTAGTCACTTGGTGTCACACGTGGAGGATAAACCTCTTCCTGGGGAGGCACAGTGGTGGGCCAAGTCTGTATTATGCATCTGTGTCAGGAGGAAGAAATGGGTTGTAGTTATGGGAGATTTTTGACCATGGGAAATGGAAATCCCTGTTTGCAACCTGATTTGCTGCCTGGAGAAGCATTGCTGCTTGAGCGGGTCTTGGATCAGAAATGCTGTGAAAAGACCACTGATACCGGTCCAATTCTTGAACTAAGCCTTTCTGCTGGTTGTCTGTGATGCTTCTGCAGTGACCTCAGGTGACTATTTGGCTCTGGACACAAGGGGTAAGGGTGTTGGAGTTCTGTTGGAGTTCTCTGAGGACTGATGGATGCTAGGAAGGGATGGACTGTGCCTGACTAAATTCAGTAAAAGCATCTCAACTTATGAAGCTGGTAAAGAGAGCTTTAACTGGGAATAATAAACAGAGAGAGAAAAAAAGTTAAGTGAGGAAATGGTTGATGAGGGTGGAAAGCAAAGGGTGCATAAAGACAGTTACAAGAGACCTCAGGAATAGCAAACAGGAGCAAAAGGACACCAGTCTCAAATGTACTTACACAAATGCACACTGGCTGAGAAACAAACAGGAGTATCTAGAGCAACTCATAAGGTCCCACACTATAATGCTGTGGGAATAGCTGACACATGATGGAACAGTTCATATAACTGAGGTGCTACAGTGGATGAATATTGACTCTTCAGGAAAGACAGGCAAGGAAGATGAGGGTCAGGGAGTTGCCCTCTCTTTGAAGAAGAAAGTCAAATGCACAGAGTCGTTGTACAGGATGGATGAGAGGCGGATTGAAAACTTTTTGGTCAGGATCAGACAAGAGGCCAATAGGGGTGATAGGGTGGTGGGAATTTGTTACTCTTGAACCACACAGCCCAGGTAAGGAGTTGTCTTCTAAGGTACCAAGGACAATTAAAGTTCCTTTCACTTGGGCTAGTTTTTTTAACTTTTCACCTCTTTCAGCCATGAGTTGAAACATGGCAATATCATCTACTTTCCATTTTAGATATCTCAGTTGCACCCAAACTGAAATAAATGTATTCTTTTTGCCTTCCAGACATAAGTCCATCCAGGGTTTTTTCAGAAAGGGAGACCTCTTGTGAGCACTTAAATTCCCAGTTGGCTGGAGTATTTGATTTTGTTTTTTTTTCAGTGTAAATCAGGGGTTATTCAATTGGTGTGTATCTTAAGCGGTGAAGTGTCTTAGGTCCCGTTCAGCTTTGGTGAAATAACATTTACACTCCTCACAATTTTAAATGTGGCAAAGATCAAGACATTTATATTTAGGGATCTACATACCTCTGCTGGCATGTAAGGTTGTAATCTGACTTCCCATTATTCCCCACCCTCCCTTTGTCCCTGCTCATTGCAGTGGAGTTGGAACAGATAACTTTTCAAAGGTGCCCTCCAACTCAAAGTATTCTATGACTTCATGATTACCACAGATGGTGATCTAGTTATAGTGAGTAAAATGTCAAAATGTTTAGTGCCTCATCATCCACTGATGAGGTACTGTCATGCAGAGGAGTGAGACTCAGTTGCTTATCCTAGAATACAAAAGGATTCCACATCTCAGCTATACTGTCAGTTTCTGCATCCTCAAGATCTGTGGCATATGGGCCAGTTCAGTATAGATATCTCTGGTACTTTAGGCTATGACAATTGTCACTAGAAGCATACAGCTGGCAACTGAATTGAGGCTTAGATTTTCACTAAATATATTGAGATATTTAACACCCCTGTATAGCCATACTTCTCCATGGACACCCCCTTGTCGTGGGAGAGAAGCTTGCGTACCCTTATGAGGTTGTGAGCTATGCTGGCAGTGGTTGTGCCTCCAGTAGGGTCTCCCATGCTAGTCAGGTCTCAGCTGAAGGGTCAGACAAAGTGTGTCCATGGGCAGGATGGGCTTGCCAGCCTCCCGGCAACCATCCTAGGAGAAGGACAACTCTAACTCCAAACCCGGGCAGATGGAGCTCGCTTAGCCCTGTAAGGCCATCCATCTAAGAGAAGGATACTCTAAGTAAACCTACATCCTGAGGACTTCGCTGCCACTGTCCAAGCTTGCTAGTCCCTGGCAGATGAACCTTAGGACTAAAGGGTGGAGCCAGTTCCACGCACGCTGCGCCTCACCTAAAAAATCCACTGCGCAGGCTCAAAGGATTCACCCACATTTGCAAAGCCCTGCAGTGACAGGTGAGGGACGAAACGGCAGGTGAGAAGGTGCACTGGAAGCCGCAGACCCAACCCTGCATGCAGGCGGTTCAGGACATTGGTCGCTCAAGACTGACCGGAGATGACAGTCGAGTTCGGCAGCATCCTGAATGACCAAGCAGCCTTTTCTAGGGAGAGCACTGCTTGCTCCACACGGAGAGGGGCCTAGAAAAGGTGGCCTAAACAAAGCTCATCTCCACTCTTCACCCGGTTGGCGAGCCGCAGCCAACGGGCATCTTCTGTTTGCGGTCGAACAAAGACAAAGAATCAAAGGCATACACCTGCCTCCAAAGGTGTGTTCAAACGAACACTCGCATGTTGGAACATCAGAACCATGCTTGATACTGCAGATAGTGGACGTCCTGAGCGTCGCTCTGCTTTAATTGCCCATGAACTGTCACGACTCAACATCGACATTGCTGCTCTCAGTGAAGTTCAACTCCACAAGATAGGCAGCCTTAAAGAACATGGCGCCAGCTACACACTCTATTGGTCAGGCAAATCCAAAAACGAAAGTCACCTTTCAGGAGTTGGCTTCATGATTAGAAACTCCATTGCCTCCAAACTTGAAAATTTGCCAACAGGTCATTCCGATCGCATTATCTCCTTACGCCTGCCACTACACAACAAGCAACATGTTGTTCTCTTCAACGTATATGCCCCAACTCTCCAAGCTGACCCTGCCAAAAAAGACAAATTCTACATCGATCTGCGTCGCCTTACCCAACAGGTTCCGAGTGATGCCTAGTGCAGAATGTCAAACAGACCACTGCCTTGTGTGTTGAAAACTAAACTCCCACTTCAAGCCCAAACCTAAGAGGGGCAGCATTCCAGGGAGGAGGCTCAATGTTAACAATCTTCAATCAGCTACAGTGAGAGACAACTTCCAGGCAAACCTTCAAACGAGACTTGAAGACCAATTAGGGTGTTCCATCAAGTCTGGAATTTTTCTGGAGACTGATGTTTAGGCAACTGAATCTTACCTTTATGTTTACTGAAAGTATATTGGTTTAGGAACCCTAGACAGACTGGTTTATTCTCTGCCAGACACAAAAAGTGATTAACTTATTCAATCTTATCATACAGGAGCTTACTATAAGAAAATAGATTAGAAGATACTGAAAATATAGGCCCAAATTAGGTTTTCAAAAGAGACAGAGTGAAGACTACCATGGTTCTTAAACTGGATGACATAATCTGTAGATTACAAATGTCTTTTGTCAAAGACAGAAATTAGTCTGTTTCCATGTACATGAGTAGAAGCAGGTCTTAGTCAAACATGAAAGGTGAAAAGGGATAGAAAACATTTTGGACTTTGAAGTATCTCTTACTCTCTGTTGAAAAACCTATAATATTTATTTTTCTACTTCTGGATTCTATCATTCCCAACCTACCTGTTCATTTTAATAAAGTTATTATATCACTGTTTTCAGATACCTCAGAAATAGTCAGAATTTATTAAGATATGTTTCACTCTTCTACGGGTTGAGATATTTAAAACATTAGGATGTAGCACATCAAATGGTTTTGTTGTTGATAAAGATTAGTGCCTTTACTAGCAATTGTCAGTAAAACAATATAGATGCTGTTAGTGACTGATTTTTACTGCATGCTGCTGAACACTTACACAAGACTGCTATAGGTATGTGATAAATACCTAAATTCTTCAGACTACTACTGCTAAAGCTCTTAAATATTAAAAGGACATTAACTCTTAGACAATTCAGCATAAGGCTTTTTATGAATCACACAGCCGTTTTGCAAACATTGCAGACTAGAAGCAGGTTTTTAGGCGTAAAAAATATATTTATCCCTCAAAAAAAGGAACTAAACTGATAGCTTTTGGAACAGTTTAAGACCAATGTGAATATTTGGAATTATTATGCAAGAAAAAAGAAATAAAAGCACAGGTTAATTACAACAAAATTGTTTTCTAAGGAACAAATAAGCAAATTCACACTAAGAATGTTAGCATAATTGAAACATCTCAAATTCATAACAATGAAAAGAAGCTAGTTCTCTGAGCTGCAACTTTTTAATAAAGTGTGGGTTAAATTATGTTTCCATATTCCTGATATCTGTAAACATTTTTTAAATGTTTTCCTTACATTAAAATAGCTATCTTAAGTACCTCTCTTAAAATGAGAATAATTCAATTCTGGATGTGATTCTCTCTCTCTAGTAGTAGCAGAGAAACTATAGGCAGCTAGAATAGACAGTTTAAGTCACAGAGGAACCTGATTGCAAATGCAAATATTGAAAAAAATATTGCTTTTTAAAAGAAAAAGTATTTTGAAAAGCAAAATATTTCCTGTTTTTAATATCAGAGTTGAATTTCATTTCAGTTTCCCTTTGAACAATAGTTCAAATGTAATTTGATATATTATTGTTACTTCTGTTTACTCTTTTTAGAAAATAAGAAACTATTCATGCATTTTCCATTTGTATTGCAAGCCTCAGGAGTTTGGCAGTGTGTGAAACAGGAAGATAAGTGACAGCATTTCAGATACAAGAACCTAATGTACCACAGGACTGAAACCAAGCAATATTGATAAATACAGGGGAAAACAAATAGCTAGAGTGAAGACAAAAGTGCAAGAAGACAATATAATTTCTGTTGTAATTATTGTATTATTTCTACTTAATTAAAAAATAAATCGTTACTTTACTTTTAGAACTAAATGAAAATTTAGTGATGACACGTAAAGCATTTATCTGTTTTAAAGGGTAGGCATGCATAATAATACAGTTGCTGTCAAATAAAAGGCTTTCCAGAATCTCAAAAATTTCTAAATAGGCCTGCTCAAAAATTTGGGTGAGCATGCATCAATATGTAATCTCCAAGTAAAGTGGAGAGGTGGTGGTACACCTCAAAGCAGTATACATCTTTTTACTTTGTTTTAACTGTGAGGTTTTGAACTGGTGATTGTCTGAAGAGTAAAAAGCATACCTGTGAAAATTCATGAAGTGAAAGATAAAAAGAGGGAATCAGCTCCAGTAACATATTAAGTGATACCACTGGTTATTCTCCAACACCTTATAACTATGGCATGTTAAAAGTGCTTCTTTAAAAACAGTGAGTAAGCTGACCCATGTTGCTCTTACATATCTGCTGCATTGGCCAAGTTGTATAGACAAAAAACTGGTGTATGGATTTCTTTCTAAATTATTGTGTTCTTAGTACTGGACATATCTGCAAACACTTTCAACTTTATTGTTGTCTAAGGTACCAAGAACAGTTAGAATTTCTTTTACTTAGGCTATTTTGTATCTCAGTGCCAGACCCATTAATATTATCAGGTATATCACTAGAAGCCCTATAGAATTTTCCAGTCTTTCAAATGCTGCAGGATTTCCATCTGTCCAATGGACTTCTCTATTTACATTCTTGGATAAATAAAGGATTCCAGTCTATTTTCTTTAACAAAGGCCAGGAATCATTTGCTGTGCAATTGTTAGGCTCAACTGAAGTGTAACTAAAGCTTCTCCTCAAAGATCTATAACTACATGTTGTCTACCTATCATTCCCTGTATTATTTACTATTTTGTAGGTTTAACAGAGGCATTTCTTACACACAGATGGCTTGTTATCCTGGTATTAAGTGCCTTGTCAGTGCTAAAGTGATATATTAAATACTTTTCTGCTTGTTGGATGCTTTAATATACACATATTTCATGTTGATATTTCAAAACATCTCTCATCATACCTAGCAAATTCTCAAACAAATGTGGGGTTTCAGGTATATGAGTGACAACATAAACTTGTCATCTTTGGAAACAAATTATAAAGAAATCTTCTGAATAAAATATACAAAAGTATATGTGTTTTTGAATGAAATTTCCTATTCTCTAAGTTACAAGAACAGAAAATATGTAACAAGATGTAATTTGCTTTATATTAATTTACTTTATTTGCCTACACTTCTAGCAATAACATAACACAAGAGTACTAGAGCTTTGTATTTATTTGTCAATCTTTTCTCACAAAATAATTATCATTTGAAACCTCTTACACACTCAGAATAAATAAAATTATACACAGAAGAGCAGATCCATTAACTAAGTATCTATGAGAAAGTATCACATTTTGGCAAGCATTAAAAAAAGAAAAAACAAACAAATAATTATAGTTCACAGTTTCTCAATAGTCGTCTCCCTATATTTTCACTTCAGCCATGGAATTAATGAACAGAAAGAGAATGATAGATAAAACAAAACAAAAAAAAGATAGTACAAAATACTATTTATAAAAAGGTTATGAAAAAGATGATCATAAAACATATGCTTAATTTGTAGACTCTTTGGTGCAGTTAGAAAAGGGACAAAAGATTCTGGTACAGACTGCTTTCTCAAGAAGTGACTACACTTCTAAAGAAGTTTTGTATTTAAGAAAGTGACTAAAGATAGTTTTTCAATTATCACAGCTTTAAAAAAGGGGGGAAATTCAAGTCTTTATTGTACTGGATCTGGGTCTGATGGAGTTAATTCTCTTCACAGCAGACCATGGCTATTTTAAATTTATGACCAAAATGCTGTTGATGGCATACCAAAGTTTTAGCTATTGCTGAACAGTGACTGCACAGAGTCAAGGCCTTACTCTGCCCTTCAAAAAGTAGGCTGGAGGCAGGCAAGAAGCTGGGGAGGAACACAGCTGGGACAGCTGACTCCAACTGATATCTCACAGATATCTCAAAGAGATATCTCACAGCACATAACAGTCCCAGCTACAAACCCAAGGGGGACTGAGCAGGCGATTGGGTGGGGACTTGTCTGTCAGCTGGGATCAACCTACTACAATNATAAACCTACTACAATTAACATATAGGAAAAATAAAAATTTCACCAATACTCATATATATATATATATATATATATATGCTCTTTTAATAGAAATATGTGAGACTCATTTATGCTAACACAGGGTTCTGTCTACAACTCTCATTTGCAGCACTCATGATTGACCTGAACTGAATTTCTTTATTCTCTGAAGAATTTATGATTTTATAGGTAGTGTTGTCTCCTCTATTATTTTGTAGAACTTCCATTTTCTTAGATGTGTCATACTGAAATATATTCCCTTTCCCACATTACCTTTTATATAACTGTGTTGCCTAGAGGCCCTTGTCACAGTCTAAGTCC
>VWZG01002499.1:70380-113484 GCA_013396735.1 Grallaria varia | reverse complement strand
GGATGGATTGCCAGCCTCTCCCGTGCCTTGCAGAGCTTCGAGACGGCGCTGCGGCAGAACGTGACCATCAACGGGCAGCGCTGGGAGGAGGTCTCGGATGACTTCAAGCCTCTCTGCGGTACGGGCTGGGTTTCCGCTCCTTAGGGCGGGTTTGTTTTGGGTTCGGCGTGGTTTTGCCCGGAGAGAGGCAAGGGTCAAATTGAGTTCTGACTTGATGTAAGAAAGTAAAGATTCCCTATTAGGATAAGTGGGCGTTGGAAAAGGCTGCCCGGAGTAGTGTGTAGTCTCCAGCGCTGAAGGCTCCCAAAAACCGGCTGGAGGACAGTGTTCTGAGCAGCCTGGTTTGAGCTGGATGTTGGCCCCACTGTGAGCAGGAGGTTTCTGTGCCTACTGAGGGCCCTTCCAGCCTGAGTGTTGAGGGCATTGTCCAAGATAAATTCCTATCAAGAGTCTCTGAGAAATTCTCTGTTGCTGCTATTTAATATAAGCATTGAAAATTACTGCTGTATAATAATATATACACATACAGTGTGTTTATAATTATTGCTTTTTGAATAACAGTAGTGGAGATTCTTGGTAGTCTGGTGGCTAAAGAAAATTTCAGTGTGGTTCATTTGCTCTCCTGTATTGGTATGAGATGTTCTTTGCCTGCAACTTGATGCTTTTTACAGTTACATGAAGCTAAAAATACAGATACATTGTACTAACTATGGGGAAGGAGCTCATTGAACTAGTTTTTGGTCAGGAAGCTGTGGGAAAACCTGAGCTCTGAGCAACCTGATCTAGTTGAAGATGTCCCTGCTCATTGCAGGGAGCTTGGCCTAGATCACCATTAAAGGTCTCTTCCAACCCAAACTATTCTCTGATTCTATGAAGCTTCTGTAGTTGTAGTTCTAGAATAATAAAAGTCCAACTCCTTTGACTACATGGTCAAAAATGCACTGGTCTCATGATGCAAAATGCTAAACTGTGGTACTGTCATCTGCCTGCAGCTGGCATAAAGCAGTGTAAGGACTATATTGTGCTTTTTAATGTGCCTATCTCTGACCCAGTTTGAATCACCAAAAGATCTGACATTTTGTGCCTTCTGTGTTCATGTTGACCAGTGGCTCAAGTCTTTCCTGTCTATACTTAAATGATTTCATGGTGATCCTGAAACAAACAACTGAAACAAACCCACAAACTCTTAAAACCTTGATTTTGCCTTTCTGAGGTTTGCAACCGCCTGATTCTGTGCAGTGACCCAGAGGGGGTGCTCAAAATCCATTCTTTACACAAGATTGAAAACCTTGCATGACTTGCAAGTTGTACTCAACTAATTTGTGGGAACATTGAATTTAAATGCTCAGGCATTTGCAAAATTAGATTACAAAGTGAAAAAACAAGGCTATTGTCAATTTTTCAGATTTCCGCTGGGGGAGGAAAAATTACAGCGTATGCACGTGAAAGAATATAGAAATATGCACAACCTTTCAGTCACACAGAGCTAGAATATAAGATTGAGTAGTTAATTCTGAGTTCTTCTATAACTCTTAATTTTTTACGGTTTGTAATGATGATGTGTGATGGCAGTAAAGTGCAGGCATTTACTTGTCTAAATTTTGAGACCAATTTTAAAATAGTAACTTAGACTTTTAAAATTATTACATTTAATTTAAAATCTTGAAGTTAAGTCCCTTTAGGGGACTTTAGGAGAGTAACAGTAGTAAAATCAGCAGTTCACAGATGAAAATGTGTTCTAGGTATTTAGTCTGACATCTTATTGGAAAAAAGAGCTATGAAAGTTAGCTCCTACCACGTATTCTCCTGGGCCCCAGGTGTTGAAAGCAGGCGTGTTTGTTTTTTTTGCAAACGTGTTGTGAGTAGTAATTGTACATATTGTCAGGACGCAGAGTATTTCCAGGAAGTGTGTTTCATTAAGGTGTCATTGTATTTTGTCATGTTAAACTGCATAATTGTGCTCTATGTGGTTTAAAATCAGTCAGGCTTCAAATTACTGCTTGTACAGTTGGAGTTTACTTAATGCTTGTAAATTACACAGATAAACCATTTCTCTTGCTGCATCTTGCTCTGCTTTTCTTCAATTGAAAAACACTACCTCAAAAGACTGCTATTTCTTTTTAAGACTTTCTTCATAGATTCAGAGTTCATAGAGAAATACATTTTTATTTTTCCCCAGTTGTTTCCACCCTCCCTTCCCTCAGCTCATTTACTTCAAAATAACTGGCCAACATCAAGTTATGCTGCAATTTCTATATTGCCTAACAAGGAAATTCAAGATATATATTTGTCTGTTTGTCAATAATAATGCATGATATTTTATTTCTGATATAATTTTTTCCCTATAACTTCGTCTCAAATAAAAAAAAAATTGTAGGAGGATTCATACAATAACTTTATGTGTGTGTCATTTTCAGGTACCAGCCTTAAAATTCTTGAAGATCAGTTTGATGAACTAATAGTAGAGACAGGAAAAAGGCGTAAACAGTGGCCTAAAAAGATATTAATGCATGCTATCCAAACCATGAAGGCTGAGCAAGAGATGCTGGTGAGTAACCTAATATTTTCAGAAGAACTTTGCATATAGTAGCTGCTAACCATGTGGAACTTGAGGAAATAAATCATCCAATATTTAAGCTCCTTCCCATGGTTGCTTTTGGTTCTTTGTCATACCATTTTTTTTTTGCACTAATTGCTTCTTCAGTAAAATGAGGGTTAGTACTGAGCGTTGTGACTATGAGTGAATTCGGTCTGTGGAACAGTTCAGCTGAGTTACTTAAGCAGGTTGCTTCAGTCTGAGGACTCAAGATTTATGAGCCAGTATGCACCTATTTATCTTGTCACATGTTTTTGAAGTCCTTGCCCAAAGGCTGGTTGAAGTACTAAATGTTGCACTACGTACATACACCTGCAGTATATGGCTATTAAAAAGAATGTCTGTGACTTCCTAAGCACTTTCTTTAGTTAGTAACCACACTGAGTAAGTACTTCCAGAAAAGAAAGGAAAAAAGGCACTGTGGAATTATGAAGAGGTGCAGTAATTTCTGTCATTTTTTTGACACTGAGCCTAAAGTAATTACTGGCGTTAAACAACCCAGTCATGCCTTTGGTTGCTAGATTCCTTCCCTGCAGTTACCTTAGGCCTACCATTTGCTTACCGTCTGATTAATTAGGATTCTTTTGGCAAAAAAAGAACAAGAGGCAAACATTGGCACACGTGGCCCAGTGATACTGTGGAGTCTTCATCTCTGGGGAGATTCAGGCTCTGAACAAAATGCTCTAGTTGGCCCTACTTTCAATAGGGTGTTTAGAGGCCCTTTCCAACTTCAGTTATTCTATACTAAAGAAGATGGATGTTTTTAGAAAGTTATTTAAGAGCCTGCACTGCATTTCTGAGGACTAAAATTGACAAACATTAACTCTCTATGTTCGACAGGCAAAGATGATTTACAATAAGGAAAAGGGCATGGGTACATGTTTGTCTTAAACCTGAGATATTGTCTAACATATTGCCTTTTATGATCTCTCTGTTTTGTCATCATATCATGTATGTAAAACAAACAAACAAAATCAGCTAAAATAAAATAAGCTATTGCATAATGCCAAAATTTAACAAGGCCTTTTAACCTTTCTGCAAAAGGAAAGCTATGTGCTACCCTAGTCCCACAGTGGATTAGTTGTTTAGCATGCCTCTCATGCTACCTTTTGCTGATCTCTTCAACATTTAACCACGCTGCGACTAGATTATTTTAATTAAAAATGGCTGCAAAATATAGAAAGTTTAGTTTATCTCTGCTAGTATATACAGAAATGGAGAAAATTTAGTCTATCTCTGTAAATTTAAGTGTCTTTTTTTTTTTCTCTATCAGCTACTTCTGTGAAGGTACTAGTGATTTCTCCGCTTTTGGTTGAGGATGTTTGTGTTCTTTCTTGACCCCACCTGGCTCTGTGATGTATGTTTTCTGAGGCAAAAGAGCAACTGTGAGGACATGGTTTATCTGGAGAGAACGACTAATTTATTGTGGTGATCTCCTTATAATTGCCAAAGCAAGAGATCATCCTGTGGGTTTTCAGTCAATATGTTCTGTAGTGTTTGAGGCTAATGCAAGCAATGTTTGTTTCTCTGCTAAGAAGATGTGTGAACTGTGTAAAAATTTCTCTGGCAAAACTACAGGGAGGAATAATTAGCTTTTCTCCTACTTGCTTTTGCTTTAAGAAGGTTGATGGACAACTCCTGAACTGGAGAATACTAAATTGCAGGTGATATAACTTGTGTTCCCATGTTTTCACTTTGTTTTCTTCTTCTCTGTTAGTTCTAATTTCACCTTTAATATAGCTAAATATTGTTGGTATTCATTTACTATGTTTACTTCATGCCTTAGTAAACTGCTGTCAAGTCAAGACACAGTTTCTGAAGCACGATGTTCTTACTTTTGCATAAGTAATTGCAGGGCCAGAATGAAGTCATTTAGGTAGTTTTCTTTTTCTTAGCTTTTTGTCTTAATGTACCCTTTGTTGGAGTTTGTGTCTCTGTGAAAGCACACTGGTTTTGTGAATGGCTCCTTAGAAGCCAGAGCAGCTCGTTCCTCAGTTGTGCAGCAGGTGGCAATGCTTCTTCTCAAATGCTTGGATTTCAGTTCTCGTGCTTTAATAATTAGAATTTTGCAAACTAAAGCAGAGTCTGGAGTTCTGTTTACGGTGAATGTAGCTGTGTTAACCAGAGTACTATTGTCAGTAACTGAACCTCTAATATATTCTTGATCTAAATAATTTCATCACTGTCTCCACTGTTCTGACTGCTTTGTGTATATTAGGTATCTGTTAAACCAAGAAGGTGTTTCAGATTTTTTTTGTTTTTTTAAAATATGCAGAAGCTCTACAAACCTGTGGTAACACCAGAAGAGATAAGATCTCAACCTTCTCAAGGTAAAGATTTTGTGGGGAGGGCAGCCGTACTGAGGAAACACTGCTTACTTACTGGCTAGCTGTAAATGTTGAAGGAGTTTTCTTTCTTTAAACTTGTTTAAAATTATTGACTGTTTAAATAATTCACTAAAATAGCTAGAAGCTTGTCATTAATGAATGTACTGCTGCCTCAGTTTTATTGTGTCCATTTCTCTTGTTGTAAGTGCAGTCTGCAGTTGGACACTGTACTTACAGGCAAAAGCGGGCCACTCTGTGTGTGTGTATTGGGTAGAAATTGCCACAGTAGGTTTCCTTCTTTCCTCCATTGGTGGAGGCCAGATGGAGAACTAGGTGGATCACTGACATTATACTTAGGCCATTCTTATGTTCCTTTTGTGTGAATACTAGAAATGCTTCAATCTCTCTTCCTAATCAGTCAGTTTCTTGAAATTGAATTGAAAGCTGTTGTGTAGTGATGGCAGTGTTGACTCTCCTAACTTGCAAAGCAGGACACAGATTTTATCCTGCCCATATCACTTGTAAGGCTTGATAAATTCACAGGACTGCTAACAACCCCATAAGTTTGCTGCATGCTTTTGAAAGATGTCTTGTACAAACTCCTTGGAACAAGGTGGTGGATTTCGCAGTGGGCGATTGGGATATGCTTTCTTGAGGCTGGCCTTTAGAAATGGAAAGTTTTGTTTTACCTGTTATTAAGTATGGAAAGATGACAGAATTTACCAGTGCAATTTTAAATTGAAAAGCTTGGTTACAGAATCCTAACTACGAATTACTGCAGAAGATGTAAAGCTGGTGTAACAAGCAGTGATACTAAAAGGTTGAGAAGCTGAGCTTAGTCTTCCACTTCTCACCCTGCTGATCTGACTTCATCCTAAGGGTTTCCCCTTTGTAAATGGGAGACAATGCTTCCAGAAATGCCAGCCTGTGCAGCACAGCCAGCTAGTAGGAGCAATAAAGAGTGTCAATTCATACCTGCGTTCCTTTTGGTTTCTAGGGTCCAGATCTATGCCTTTCTGATGTAAATCAACTACTTCTTGAAAGTTACAGTTTGCACTATGGTCTTGTCTTTTTAGGTTTGGTAACAGCGAAGTTGTAGCAAAGATAGCATAGAGTTTGTGCTGAATTTTATTATTAGGCAGTCTTTGGCAAATTTATATATCCCAGTTTAGCAAGTACAGCAGCCAGAAAACAAAAATGTTTAGATTACTCAATACCTTTCGTTTCCTTTTTTCATTTCCCTATGTTTTGGAAAGCCTTGAGCACTGAGGAATATAATGCCATCTATCTCAAGCTGAACTCCTGCAGGCAAAATTCATTTAACTGTGTGCCTGTCTTTCTGTATAATAACCCAAAGAATTATTTCTACTTAACTTCTTTCTTGCCATTTCATAGCGTCACCAGTCTTCTTATCCCAACACTCTACTGTAAGAATGCTGCATTACGGATATGTCCTTCTTTTAGGCAATGTCCATCCATAGGCCTCTGTGGTGTGGTTTAAGAGGCTGCTGTTGGACTGTTTATTTTTCTAAAATCTGAATAGTGGTACATTTTAGTGTTCATGTTCATGTGTGGATCATGTGTTCCTAAATCATGTCTGATCAGCACATTGGACATGTTGACAGTTTAACAAACACTGTCCCTTGCTCCTTACCACCTTTCAGCAGGGAGTCACCATAGTCCTGTACTGGAATACAGTGACTGACAATTTATCTCCAGCAGCAATAGAGAGATTGACTTCAGAGCAGAATGCTTTGTTTAACCCTGATAGGGTTTAGGGGTGTGCACATCTTCTAACACTGTGTCCTACTACAGACACTAAAGCACTACAGAAAACTAATAGGGAGGTGAGGCTGCTTAGTTCCCAGAGGCATGCTAGTCTGCTCATTTTAAATTATGTGGATGGTGGGGAACATGCAAAATAGTTTTATAATAGCTTAGAGTTTAACTCTTGAATACAAAAGAATTATTGTGTTGATGATCTTGTCTTATTGCTACTGCAATCAAACATACACTGTATTCTTCCCCCTGTTCTGCACCTGCTGCCTGCTTCAGTGTTCCTGAAAGCTTCTTTTTCTTTCTTTCATAATTAGCACAGCAGAATTAATGCATTTCACATTGTTTATGCTTGGTTCTTTTTGATGTCAGTGCTTGATAAGTTAAGCCAGAAGAAAAAAAGTAGCCTCTATTGTAAAAGTCTACTTGCTGGAGACACAAGATTATTTATTTCCCCTCCTTAAAATGGATTTCCTTCATCTCATTTTCTCCACAGTTGTGTTTATTCTCCTTCTTTTGAGTGGTTTTTGTCAAATGTAATGTGAGCCTGAAAGTTTTGAAAACAAATCTTTTTGTGTAATTATTTATTCCTTTACAACTGTTCTCTTCATTTATGTCAAATACTGGCTTTGTGTCTCATGTTTTGCATAAGCTGTAGGTTTTCTAGGGAAGAACTCTGTGGCTTGCTATACTTGAGACTCCTAGACACTACTGCATTTTGAGTGATAAAGAATAATACTGATAAGATAAACCCTACCAGTTGTCATCCTCAGTGCTATAATGGAAGTCATGTGCTGCAGGTTTAAGTTTTACACAGGGACTCTACGACTTTTCTGTCTAATTGCTGAGGGAGGGAGTTACGTTTCAGAAGGTGATTCGGACTTTATCTTTTTCTGTAGATGCTTACATCGCAGATCTGAAGCAGGTGGCAGAAATGGTATCCAAACAGGTCAGCGAAGCAATGAAGGTGAGATCCCTGTGCACTCCAAGAGGACATGTTTTTATTTTCTTGATCTGATAATATGTCACAGAACAGGCTTTCTAACTCATCTTTGTTTTAATTTTGTACAAAAAAGCCTCTGTGTGTACTTCTGAAGCAGGTACAACTGCTGAAGTTGTCTATAAAGTATTGTCTGGCACATGGTAGTAAGGAAAATTAGCCTGTGGCTCTAGGAAGTACTTTTTACAGTGATTTTGGAACCTGCAGCATCTGAAAAATAAAACATCTTTTGAAGACCTGTATGACATCATATAGAGTGTGACCTGTTTAGACATCAGCTGTGGTATGCCTGTGATACTTACTTAGCTTAGAGATGTCATGAGGGAACACTTAAACTTGGCATACTCTTTGCATAGCTTCTGAGCACAGGCTCTCATCACCAGTGGGGTGGTAGCTCTGCATTCCCAACCACTGCCCTCTGTCCTAAGGACCATCTCTGCAGACGCAGAAACTTTTGTGCCTGTCAGAATCTAATTAACCTACATAATTCATTGTAACTGTTACTTTTCCCAAGTAACTTGAGATACTTGGATTTGCTTTTGCAGTCTGTTCCAGCACTCACAGAAAGAGCAGAAGGTTTTTCCCAAGCATTAACTTGGCAACCAACCTTGGAGCTCTGCAAGCTGAGGCAAGAAATCTTTGCTGGTTGCAAGGCAAAGGAGGAAAATCGTGTCCAAAATTTTATACCACCAGGAGATGCCACACCAACAGACACTGACCTCAGTAAAAATTATGTTTTGCTAAAAAGAAGAAAAGCTGCAGATTCACCAGAAAGAAGGCGCTACCCGCTTCGGCGGAGAAAGATTACTCACAGTGCATGAATTTCTCATTTTGTATTTTCATATTGGAATCTCAGTTGTATTCTTGTTCTGTGTGCTCCATCTTTTTTCTTAAAACTCATCTCCCCTCGGCGCTGTACATGGGAGCTTCCTTAATTCGTCCTTGTTCCTTTTAAATATTTGTATTTTTACTGTCATGATGATGGTATATGAAAGCCTGTGCATACCGGTAGCATCCAATATCCAGCAAGTGTATTTGCCATTTAACTCTCTTTTTTTGGTCTTATACTGCAGCACTTCCCTTGAGTTCTTGCACTTCTCAGAGTTCATGTGCATGCTTTATGTATGTGGGCAGTCTTTAGGAAACCACTGAATGCTCATTTTACATTCAGCATGTCTCTAAAGAGGCTGGAGAATGTCTGTTCTCCTAATGCACCTTCATTAATTACTGAGTCAACCGGCTTTTATTTTAGTAAATGAATTCACACCGGAGCATATTGAAAACACCACATTTTTAGAAAATCCATGCACAAATGTGTCTTTGGTCTCTGCTATTCTGCCTTTCCTGAATGTAGGTTAGTTGGGCTTATTTATAGTTATGTTTGTTTAAACTTGGATTTTTAGTAATTGTATGTATTTACTTGCAGTTTGCTCTTCTGAACAGGAGTTCAACCATTGATGTCTTAGGGTCCAATGTTTCATTTCATGTAATCCAGTTATGCAGTCTGGGAGTTTCCTGAACAATATTTCAACACATTACAGGATCTTGACTTGGATTGTGTATGCAATTCTGATGTTTGACTAAACTTTAAAGACCAGTACAGGCTACCAGTAAATGGTATTCAGTTGAGCTTGCTCACTTTTGTTTTCTTTACCCATTAGTACACAGAGGATTGCACAGTAGTACTACATTGAGCGTTGTGGCTTAACTATTCCTTTTTCTTGTGCTTGCAGTAAGTACTCGTGTCTAATATGTAACATTTCTTACACAGTAAATGAAGTTTAGATGCTTTATTAATGAAGTGTACTGTGGTAAGAGGATAGGTCCAACCTAATGTTTAAGAGACTGAAAATCCTCAAGAGAACGTGACAGATTTTAACATCATTTATTTTGTAAAGGTGAGCATCTCTACTGAGACTTTGTATATGTAGTCATATGTAAATATTTTGCCGTTGTTCTTGTGTATACAAATGTGTGTTTTTATACAAAGTAAATAAAATCAATTGAGGAAGATCAAAGTTTCAGATAATGTTGTCAGTTCTAATCCTGGAATAGATGGAGATTGAGCAGTAAGCATACTTCAGAAGACATCTGAGTTAAATTTTGGCTTGAGTAACTGAAGTAGTTCTATTTACTGGCTTTGAACTCACAACTGTTATTAATCTCAGGGCTACAAAGCATTTAACATAAGAGAGGACAGGATGTGAGAGGGACTGGAGCTGCAAAGCTGTGGAACGTGTGACTGAGGCGGCTTTTCACAACTTGCTATTTTAGTTGCTTTGAGTGCCCATACTCTGTGCGGCATTGAAAATCCCCACCGTGGCTTTCTTCACCAAGATCCACTGGTACTCTTTGAGTGTTCCCAGCTAAAGTGAGCCCTGCAAGATTTTGCATGGCTACCATTACAGTATTTGAACATTTTCTCCATTAACAGGGAGATTCTCTGCTCTTTTCTGTGAGTCATAGGTAAGTACAGAAAACAGGTGCATCTCTTTTAAGGGGTCTCATCAAATATGGCTGAGGCAGGGCAAATGCCTTAGAAAATAAGGAGAGAGAGCACTGTGGATTAAGACTTAATAGGTGAATTAATGGATTTGTGCTACAGTGTGTGTTCATGTTTAGAGATTGCAGGATAGTTGGTCTGCACAGGATTTGAAATAAGTGGGAATGAATGCCCCAAGCTAGGGCAGTAAGGGTTTGTTCTATGGCCCTTGCTTCAACTGCACCTGAGTGGAAACACAAAATGCATCTGGAAATACTGGCCAAATGAGTAGTGTAAAGACAGATAAACCAATCAAGAGTCTTAAGTGCATCATATAAACTATGAATTTAAAGATCTGATGGCTAGTTTTGACCAAGCAGCACTTGTAAATGTCAGAGGACCTTCCTTTAAATGCAAGTTCTGTGATGAGCTAAACTCAACACTTGAATCTTCAGGTGGTCTTCAAATGGTTATTAAAAGTTTCTACAGCCAGTGGTAACATACAACTAGCCATGCCTGGGATCTGTTCTTCCTACTGGCGGAAATACATAAAACACTTCATTTTTTCCCATTCCAGTAGTCTTTTGTCCTTCAGTTAACTTTTCATAGGAATTGGCAGTGTTGTGCAAGACGAGTCTAATCAGGCCTCTACTGAAATGTCACAACATCCAAACTTCTTTATTTTTAACTTGGGACGAATCGGTATTGCATCAAGAAATGTCTGGTAGTTTTTCTTTATATAGCCTTTGCATTTTGTAAGACAGCTCAATGGTGATGGATACTTGGCAACGTTTGCAAACTGAGTTTGAATTTCTCTGCCTTTTGGGGTGAGACAGCACATCTTGCTGATTGTTTGTACTGGCTGCGAGGTGCTTATTGCTCGTGAGGCTGGGCCATCCCCACCAGAGAAAAACTTGCAAATTGGAGCAGTATCTACACGCACTTTTGCTGTGTATAGTTTCTGAACAAAGGGGATTACAAACGATGCAGGGAAGCTGCTCTTCCATCCGTCTTCATGTGAACACTAATGGCACTCTGAGACCCAGTTGTGGTATGTGCCGTTTTCCAGAAGAGCTGCACTGTGTTAAACTGTGATCAGTAACTCCAGTCTGCGTGTGTGTAGGCTGCTTCACTGCAGACAAAAATCACTGATCAAGTAC
This sequence comes from Grallaria varia, assembly GCA_013396735.1. Lineage (NCBI taxonomy): Eukaryota > Metazoa > Chordata > Aves > Passeriformes > Formicariidae > Grallaria > Grallaria varia. Next base: position 102,143 of record VWZG01002499.1, on the reverse strand, counting down.
TACTATAAAATGTGAACTCAGCTGACTAGGCTGCTTTCTGGGCTTGTTTTCTCTCCTGCACTGAAGCTCTCTGCCTTTACTGCTGCACTACCTGGAATTACTGTGTAGGCATTTCTACAGATGTACCAGAGATAGCTTTAATACTAAGTAGAAACATGTTCCCACAAGCAAATTTTGACTTGTCATTTCCTTTGCCATTTGTTCTGAACAAAACCAGACTATTCGGGCTCAAGGGTACTGTCCCCTGGCTTGTCCCGTACTTGTGGTGTCCTGGAAACCTTCCTCTGCAGCTGCTGGGAGTTATTCAATGAAGTATGTATTTATTCAGTACTGAGCTGCTCAGGACTTCATGCTGTCAGGTAGCCTGCTTATGCAGGTGCCATTCATGGCAGCATTGCTCCTGGAGCAGCCTGAGAGCTTCATGTAGGGTCAGTTCAAAGTCCCTCTGTGAAATTGGCTTTTTTTCCCCACAGATCACACTGAAGGGCTGTTGAGGTGTTTTGTCTGCGTAGTTCATAGGGTTTATTGCAAAAGACTATACCTGTTCCCTGAGCTTAGGAAAATACCAGTTTATAGTCCTGTTAATTTCAATTGTGCTTAAGCTACAAAGGCAGCAAGAGCTCAGTCGCTTTTTTTTTTTAAAGCAACTGTCTCAACTAAGTGCTCACGACTGCACTCCTTTTATTTAACTGCATGAGGTGTTGTTAATGCAAAATTGGACTGTTTCACTGTTTCAAAGAAGCAGTTGAAAGCAATTTACCCTCTCACTGCCTGGTGGCTAGGACTGCCTTCCAGGGGATGCTGGTTTGGATCCCCTCAGCTGGAGAATGGTACTGAACCCGTACCTTCTGCTGCATCCATGAGCACCTGCTCCATGAACACCCTGCTCTCGGCATCTTAGATGACAGAGGAAGGGAGAAAGAAGTAACACTGCTTTTAAAGAAACCAGGGAACATCCTGTAAGGTGCGTGGCAGACCCATCGCAGTCTGGGGATGTGGCTGAGGTCAGGGTGTTTTGGCAAGGGTGCCCATTCCAGTTGTGGTCCCCATGAATGTAAGGGTGGGAAAGACCTTTGGGTCTCTGGGATTGGAGGAGCTCTGAGAAAGTGCAAAAGCAGAGTTGTGGGGAGCTTGGAAGATGGAGACACGAGCTGCTTTGAGGTGTAACAACTGGGGAGAAGTGCTTCCTATTGGGGAAGTCATGCTCAGGTCTTTCAGTCATCCTGATGATCCCAGAGCCTACAGGAAAACCTGTTTCAGTGCGCAGACTTTGGTTTGGCTCCTGAACTCCTGGGCAGCACAGTTCTCTCATCTTCAGCATGAACTGTTAGCCAGATCTTCCTGAAAGGATAGTCTATATTTACTCACTTTTCAAACTTTGTAACCTCATCTTCGTCTAAGCTAGATGACTCAGGCTTCTGAGGAAACCAGAAAAATAGGGAAGTATCTGATTTATTAAGATACCTGGGGCTTTATGACTGGCTGCCCTGCACTTTGGGGGCATGTACCCTCCTTGTATGGCCCTGTGAGCAGAGCACAGACAGGAGGGCACATTAATTACAAACACTTCTGCAGTACACCAAGGAATTTGTTGAAGTACCTGTCAGTGCAAACACCCCCTTTCAGAGCAGAAGGCCAAGCTACCGGTGCAATTAAAATGCAAGGAAGGTGTCCGGAGGGGTAAAAGAAACATTGTTCAGTCTGTTAAAACACTCCCGACAGAATGGTGGAACAGAGAGATTTTTGTCTGCAGCAACTGTGTTTTCAGCCGTCCTTGTCTGGCTTCGCCTTTACAAGAAGTCCGTGGCATTTCCTTATTATTTAAAGGAACAGGGCGAGTAGCGAAAGTGAAAATCTCTTTATCCCAGCATGGATGCCGTGTCCTCACGCCCATAACCCCGGGCTGAGCCGGCTGTCCCATATCTGCAGCTCCCTTCGCTTTGGAGAGCCGATGTCGCAGGAGCGCGGCGGGCAGGAGCGCTCGGAGGTGAGCCGGGAGCGGGACACACGGCGGGGCACGGCCGGCTCCCGGGGGGGCAGCCTGACAGCCGGGAGGAAATCTGGGCAGAGGAGAAGCTGCGGGGAGTTTATCTCTGCAGGCGAAAGAGCCAGCCGGGCCGCCCGGAGAGGCGTCGAGCCCAGCCGGCCCCCGGCGCTGGGGCTCTCCGGGGGATTTACAGGCAGCTCCTGCCCGGCAGCGACGTGTCCCGGGGGTGCGGGCTTTCCCCCGGCTCCCGGGGGCTGAGCGGCCCCGGGGGGACGGGCGCTGTTGCCGGCCCGGGGGACGCGGCGCGGGGGTGAGAGGTGCGGGCGGGGCCGTGCGGGCTCTGCGGGCGGTGCGGGGGCTCGCGGTGGCGGCGCGGGGCGCGGCGGGCGCCATGTGACGGCCATGCGGGCGGCGGGGCGGCAGCTCCGCCCCGGGGCCGGGGGGTGCCCGCTGCCAGGTGCCGGGGCGGTGCGTCCCCTGCCCTGTCCCGCCCCGGCCCGCCCTGCCCTTCTGCTTACTCCCGTCACTGCCCTCCCTTCTCCGCCACCCCCCGCGGGCCGGGGGAGCCCTGCGGGCGGCTCCGCGGCGGTGGGATGTCGTGCGCCGTCCCNCGGGGGGCAGCCAGCAGGTAAGGGTCGGGCGGGCACGTGGGCGTGAGTCACGCCGGGCAGCGCCGCCCCGGGGGTGCCCGCTGCCCCCCGGGCATCGGCGCCTCCAGGTGGGAGAGCGGGCGAAGGGCCGGCGGGGCGCGGCAAAGGGAGCTGGGCTGCCCCGCCGGCTGCGGGGGCAGAGGGAGCCCGGCTTTTCTCCGCGCTGCCCGCACCTCCGCCCCGCCGGCCGCGCTGGGGCGAAGCAGGTGTCGAGCGCTGCGCGCCGAGCAGAGCGGCAGCGCTGCTCCCCGCTCGGGTGATGGGGGTACCCAGGTTGCCTCATCGGCGGTAGCGCCAGCGCCCGCGGGGCTCTGCCCAGGCAGCCCTGCCGGCTTCCATCCCTCCGCCTCAGGTGCCACCCGTGCGGTGGGGCAGGGGGATGCTCTGCCCTTTGCAGCAACTGTGGGATCAGCGGGAGCCGGAGGTCGGTGCTGTGAACGTCAGAGAATGTGCTCGTTCTCAGATACAGTTGCACGCCCGAATTAGGGCATCTCCACATGCACCTTAAAAGTGAGTAAAGTGTTTCTGGCTGATGTCTTCCAGAGTCATGAAGAAGATGACAGGAAGGTAAGGAGGAGAGAAAAAAATCGAGTTGCTGCCCAGAGGAGCCGGAAGAAGCAAACTCAGAAAGCAGATAAACTTCACGAGGTGAATGGGTATTTGGTGTTTTGCAAAGCACGGCTTGGGTACCAGGTGCAGGGCTTTACGGTAAATGGGAACTCTTAAGCAGGCGCGGGTCTGTCTTCATGCGAACCCAGCTCAAAGAGCTGTGGGTGTGAGGCAGAGACAGGTGTGCTGTGGGATGCCTGGTCAGGAACTCCTAGACACTGATGCTCCTGTTGGACAGTGCAGCTCTGCCATTGGTGACACTGCCAGGAAGAGAGATGTGGTCCTGCCCTTGCCTCAGCCTCCCTCTTTTGCTCTTCCTGTGACCACCCAATGAATGGAATCACAGGCCTTCTCTGGGCTGGAACAAATCCGTTTTCTTCTGGGTTAGTGTTAAGCTTGCCCTGGTTTGATATGGCAGTGGATAAATCATTGCTGTCTTACAAGGAAGAAGGTGATGGAGGAGGAGGGGACCATGTGATAGCAGTGCTGACTCGAATCAGTTCCATAACTATGGTGCCAGCACTGCCACTAAGCAACATGGTCCCCAGAAGTACCCAGTTGAAAAGGCTTCTTGAGAACTTCAAAACCTGCAAGTGTGAGAGCTTGACTCAGTTAGCTGTGTTGGGATGTTTTAAAAAAAAAAAAAGAATAACTGATTCTTCTAGAAACACTTAATATAGTGTAGCATAGCTTTCTTATGTCCCCAGTGCAAACACTGGAGGACAGGAATCCCCTTTCTCTGGTTTTGGATGTTGCCTCATGCAACAATGCTTTTGTTGTAGCCAGGTAAGTGTCAGCTTTTAGTTAAGTGTCAGTTTTGCTGCTGCAGTTGTGATTGAGTCAGTTGTTCATCTCTGAAAGGTCATTACAGGCTTTTTGTCTTTCTCAGTGTGGAAAGATATACCAGCAATCATCAGAGACCAAGAGGGACAATGCGGGGAGTTTTGGGTTTGGTTTTTCCCTGATCTCCTCTGAGTCAGCACCTGAGAAAGCCAGGTGCAGAGTACTTCTGAAAAGGGGTAACCCCTGGCTTTTGTGGAATCATTTCTGGGCCCTTTGCCATCCTGCAGCCTCTCTAATGTTCCTCCTGAGCATCTTCCTTATGCTGGGAATCTTCATTCTCAGGCACACAGGTTTTCCAGGTGCTGGCAGATCTAGCTGAATAGGCATTCATTCTTGGGAAGAAGAGTTTGATAGTCTCACCCCTGAAAATGGGACAGAGCAATGGGAGAGTAACACATTCCAAAACCCACCCTCACGGGGTTTGGAGCAACAAGAGATAAGCAGAGCCAGAATCAGAGTTGGACAACCAGGCTGGAGTATGGCTACAATAATGTGTTAGGAGCACTGTGCCTGTTTTACTCTGTGTGTGAGAGGTGATGGAAGGGTGTGAGGGAAGGCAAGGAATCCAAAGTTCTGCAGCAAAGGGTAGCAGAGACAGTGCCAGGCTGCCCAGAGGAACAATGCATGTGAGGCTCTCCCAGCTGCCTGAGAAACAAGTCTTTTAAGGAATGTGTAGGCTTTGAAGTTTGCTCTGAAGCTTTCCCTGGGAGGTGAGATTGAGTGGGTGAGTGTTGAGCCTTGGGTCAGCAGTGAGACACCTGCAGGTTTTTAGTGGGCCGGCTCTGAAGCTCTAGGTCTCTTCTCTTTGGGATGGGAAGGCTTAGCAGCAGGAACCCTTGAGACACACCGTTATCAAAAAATGTGGCACGGGAGTCTTGCATCCATCACAGATGTAGGCTGCAGACCAACCTAAAACTCCCCTGCAGTCAGCAGCAGCTTATTTATTGCCAGCTTATTTGTTTAGCTCAAAAGGAGCTCAGGTCAGGGATAACCAAGGGAGTGGTCAGGCCTTCTGGTGACAAAGTGAGTCTGGCAACAAGCTGGCATGATGCTCCCCTCCTCCCGCTCTGGAGTTCTCGGACATCTGAACGGGTGACTACAAGCTGGGGCCAGCCTGAAGGAGAGCAGTGAACACTTTGTGGTAGATGTGCATCTCAGCTGGCTCTGGGGTAAATGGCTTTTTCCTGCACTTCTCTGGGGCAGGGGCTGCTGTTTTCTCACCAGCAGTGTTAGGCACCGGGTTTTCCCAGCACCCCTCTGCAGTCAGTGCTTTCATTTTCTCTGATGTGACAGTGCAGAGTCCGGCTCAGCCTTTCCCAGAAGAGGCAGCCCAGGGCTGGAAGAGGCCACCATGGGGACACAGCCACCCATGCCTGCAGCCCTGGGCTGCTGGGGGCTTCCTGAGGGTCAGCAGCACCTCCTGGTCTTCAGGGCCACCAAGAGAATCAGAGTGGTCATGGCACTGGTCATAAAGCACTTGCTCTGTTAGAGCACCCAGGCTGCGTCTGTCTTTCCTTGGCATTTTGCGTGCTGTAGTGAGAAACCACACAGTTTTTCTACAGTTATGTGAATACACTCAAGGTGGAAGCACTGAAATAAATGTTTTGACTATGAGTAAGTTGTGTGTGTTTTTTTCTTTCCCTTCCTTCCAGGAATATGAGTCTCTTGAGCAAGAAAATACCTCCTTGAAAAGAGAAATTGGAAAGCTAACGGATGAAATGAAACACTTGAGTGAAGTGCTGAAGGATCATGAAAAGATCTGTCCACTATTGCACTGCACCATGAACTTTGTGGCCGTACCACGGCCCGATGCACTTGCCAGCTGCCTGCCAAGATGAGTGCTCTCCTCCATCATCTTTAAACGTGATGTGTGAAAGTGCCATTTACAGGAGTTTTGTAGAACTGCCTACTTATGGTGCGAGACTTCCATCTAAGAGGGTGGACTTGACCATGCAGCTCTTCTCCATGTTGAAGTGTTATAGTCTTCTGAATCTCAGGATAATAACAGTAGGAAAAAAGACAATCTTATCGGTAGACTTCTTATTTGGTAGAATCTCAAGTCATGATTTTGCACTCAGAAATGTCAAAGTGTGGTGCAGCCCACTATCAAGTGACGGAATGTAGATGGGGAAAAGTGCTGACCTCGGACTGGGATGCCTTTCTCCCACACCACTGTCCACTGCCAGTAACCCTTTGTAACTTGTCGTCCATGTATATCATGTTCTGGCTGCTGGTTTTTCTCTCTCTAAACAGGTTTGGTTAATAAAAGCAGTCTCCCATCTTTATCATGTTCTCCACCTTCTTCAATAATCGATGTCTTTATAACATCTCTACTGTTTCCTTGCTGGTCAGATCCAAAGTCTAATACTAATCTTCCCATGAGTTGCTCTATTATTTGCTTGTCACCTCTTTATTACTTCCTCTTTTGAAGTGTGTGTAACAAAAGACTTTTCTTAGTCTGCATTTCTTTAATATCTCAAATCAGCCCTGCTGACATTAGTTCTTGGAGTGTTTTATATCCCAAAACATGGCTTGGCCAGTTTCTAATGATGATTGTCTGCTCTGTGTGGAAGAAAAGCAAACAGAGCTAGCTGTTTTTTACACATTATTTTAAAAAGCAGATTTTAAAATTTACTGCTTTAATGCACCCACTGGAAATGAACAAAAATCTTTAGCCTTCCTTCATCTTGCTTATTGCTACTGGAAAACTATATCCATGGATAGAACAAATTGAATTCAGTAAGCATTTTGTTCTGTGTCCACACTGAATGTGTTTGATTAGCGTTCGCAAGAAAAAATTACGTTTTCTTTCAATTTTTCTTATTTTACAAAAAGGGAGTATGGTGACAAAGTTATGGAGAAATGTGCAGAAAAATGTGTTTACTTTCTCTGAAGATTTGTGTTAGTGCCAAGTTCTAGAAATGTGAATGCTGTAGCCTGGGATCCAGCAAAGAGTGTTTTTCTCACAGTATTTTCCAGTCAAACAGCACCTTTAGATAATAAAAAGCTCCACCCCTTTGCCAACTCTCTCACTTCAGCATTTGGATTTTTTTTCAGTTCAGCTCATGGGATTAATTCCTCCCCTTGCCAGGATCACAGTATTTATCAGCAGAATATGATCTGAAGTGTCTAAATTTATTTTTTTTTCTTTTTTAAGCTGTAGTAGAATGGTGTGTTGCTGATCACTGCCAAGATAGAACTGGGGAAACCAGGTAGTCAACTCTGTCTTCCAAAGGGCTGCCTTGTGTCATTGTCTTAGGCTAGAAACTCTCAATAATAGGCGTGAGCTGTTGACCTCTTTAAATTTTTCATTAGGTTGCTCCCAAGAGCACGCTTAAGAAAGGAAGCTATCTTGAGCATCTTCATCCACACATCCACATTCCTTCAGGCCCTGGACCCCACTGTGTAATTTGGACAGAGTAGAGATGTAATGGAGAAGGAGTAGCATAGTGGAAATACTCACTCTGGGAAAATTCATTATAGCTTAGGATGGAGGGAGAAGGAGAATGTCTCACTTCTCATAACCAGGTATGTGCAACTGAACTGAGACTGGAAAGTATCTAGTTGAGGTCAGGACTGGTACAAAAGCATGGCCTCTTACAGAGAGCCCTCTGGACCCTAAAAGATCAACCATCTAATCCAAGATAGTCCATCCCAGCAGAAACCTGAAAAGATTTTTGTCCTATAGATGCTTGCTTCTAGAATTAGAGACCTAGTTCCCTGTATAAAATTCTCCTCTGCACATATTTATTATTCTATACATCTGTCTAGAAACTGACTCCAGCTTGTCATTTGGCATATCCAGGTTCTACTGCACATTCCTTATCATTCTTGTTCTTGCTCTGCGATAAAATTTTAGTCCACAGTTTCTGCATTGGAGTTTATTGGTTTGTTAATGTATAATGTCTATTCAGAGTGTACAGGGGAAGACAGCTGAATTCACAGAAGTGTGTGATGGCAACAGCAACCCTAGTCCAAGATTACGTTGCTCTTCCTTGGAAGCTCTGGGAGTCCTGCGGGTCCCTCGCTGACCCCGGTTTCACATAACCACAGGATATGGCTCCAGACTGTGTATCATGTCCATTAGTAATAGCAGGCTTGGAACCTTCCAGAGTCTGGACTGCTTCTTTCTCCCTCATTTCTTGCATCACTTTTTTTCCCAAGAAATATTTCCAGAGGGCCTTTTGCATCATTCTTCTGTTTAATAGATTAACCAAGGCATCTCGCCAATCAGTATGCTGTATGACTTATGTTCAAAGGCAGCTGGGATCCTCAAGTAAAAGAAGTGAGCAAAATGAGTGTCCCAAGGCAAATAATTCCTACATTCTGACATATTTGTAGAAATAATACCATAGCTGAATCATGAGTCAAAAAGGACAATGAACTGTTTAAACAAATACTTATGTATCCCTAAGTAATTGATACACATCTGTACTGATTGCACTCTTTGCAGGAGCTGTTCATAAGAATATTGATTTACAGGAAGGCTCAAAACAGAAAGTATGTTCTAGAGCCTGGGATAATTGTTACATGAATAGGGAACCAGAAAGGAGAACAGAAAGGAAAAGGCCCATTTGTTAAGGAAGCAACAGAGAGTTTTTTTCAAATCCTAACCTCTCCTTTTGCAGCAGAGTATTACACCATCACAAAAAATATTTCCTACCTATATATGGCTAAAATACCACTGGACATACTCTACCTTCAAACAGCTTCCAGTCAGTTTCACTTGTTCCCCACAAAAATATGGTCTGTACCACATTCACATGATTTTCAGAATCAGCTATATAGGGAAGACCTTTTATATGTTCAGATTGTGGTTCGTGTGAGGCATAATGTGAATTAGTCTTGTTTGTGGATGCCCAACGTAGATGAGGGCTGCTAAGAAAGCTGGATTTTCCTTCCTAGGCTCACAAGGAAGGTTACAGTTTTTCTAAATTCAATTACTGCGGATTTCTTTTTCGTATTTTCTGTGACTTTAATGAAGAGGTAAAACGCTTAGTGCAAATATACGTACAGATAAAAGCATTCATTCCAAGAGCAGACTGGGTCCAATTCAGTGATTTGACTATTCATTTCCTTTGGTTGTTGTTGGGTTGGATTTAAAATGATTATATTTTCAAAAGGTAATTTTAGCCTTCAAGGCGAAAACCATCAACAGAAAGACAAAGTCAAGCTTCCCAAAATTGTTCATGTGACTATAACAGTAATCAATTGTTATACACTAAGAGAGCTTATTAGAAAGTCTTGCTCCTTCCCAATGGTATTTTACATTTATGGCTGTAAACATTTGTAAGTGTCTTCAAGTACTCCTTTGTAATCTTGCCAAAAATACATATTTTTAAAAACAGTTCCTTAAACAGCCTATTCTACAGACTTTCTATTCTTTTCCCTGGTACCAGCTACTATCATTTAGTGCTCTTTCTACAGTGCCTCTTGACCTCATCTGCATTTGCTATTTGCAGTAGCCTTTGTATTCTCTCACCATTTTATTTCAAATGCCACGTTTTTTTCCCTCCTTCCTGTTTCTTTCTGTTCCTACATAGCTTGGTGACAACACCACTTCATGGAATAGTATTAGAAGGTGAAGGGTAATCTGTGGGAGCATATAGAAATTGCACTCCACTGGTATACCTTGGATATGATTAAAGGTTTTTTTGTGTGGCTTGTTTAGTCACTTGAATATTAAGGAAGGTGCCTGTGCAGTCTTTTAAAATGTACTTAAAAGTGACATAACCTTTACTCTAGCCCATAAAACCCATACTATTTCCTGTCCATAGATGAATGCTTTGCTGCATGGCATTTGGGGTTTCCATACGTGAATCAGTCTAGAATTTCTGTCTCAGTGAAAGTGATAGATAAAACAACCATTTAAAAAAAAAATCCCTTCTCTCTTCTTCCCATCAGAACAGTGATATAATTCCTGTTACAGGAAGGAAGCATGTCCGATAAGCAGGAGAAGTGGTGGGTTCATTTACTGTTACAAAGACTAGTGTTATTTTCTTTATAGGAGGGTAGGAATTTTCTGTTTGTAAACACTGGGTTACTGTCAAGTGGTCACTGTAGAAACATCTTACATGTACAGACAGCATGTGGTGTGGGCACACATCCATAAGGGAGTGAAAGAATTTGAATTAATTCTTTGCAGAAATGTGGAATGTACCTTGATTTCACTGGAAGTAGAAACAGTCCTGCAACGGCCTCAGAGGACTTGCAGCACTATGCTTACTCATTGGGTAATATTTAACTCAAAAACAGCTCCAGGTTAACTGGAAGTGGGTAATTCCTAATAAAGAAACCATAGTAACAGTCATTCATGGGACTGCATGCTCCATTTCCGGCATTCATCCAGGCTTTTTTTTCCTAGATGGCCCCTATGGAAAAAATCCATAATGGTAGAGTAGGAATTTTTTCTCACTGTGAAATTTTTAAACCATGACATCTAATGCAATGGCTTGACTATTCTGAAAATAGCTGGCATAGCTTTTGCAAATATCCTGTCCTCTACTAGCTATGTATTTGGTCTGCTGTCAGAGTGTCATTATAGTTGTCTTTAGAAGTGGATAAGCTAAACCACAAAGGTCTTGGCAGAGAATGAAAATATTCACCGAATGACTACCATGCTTCAGTGTCACAGTGTATCTCGAAGCAGTTTCTTCATGAAGCCAAATAGAGAATTACAAAGGTAATAGGTGTGTTTGCTTTAAATCTGCAGTGGAAGAGCTTTTCTTGTATGTTTTTAATAAGTTCTATATAGTGCTAGTAGAATTTGCTGCACCCATCTGGATGCAGTCCCATTAAGTCTACCACAGACCATTCTTCTCGCAACTCAGTATGGATAGATGCCTCCAATTGTTTGGAAGGGCTATCTTCTTTAACTGTCCCCTAATGAGATTGTTGTTATATTTTCATTATTCTAAATTATAAAAATATCAAAATTCTTGAAATTGTAAGAAAGAATTATAAGGAATCTCTCCTGGGGTAAGCAGACTATTAAGATTTGTCTTCCCATTGCAACGTAAATCTTAAGAATACTAATTTGTTTTCTGTCTTAGGTAAATAATTGAGGATAAGGAGTAAGCAATGAGACTCTGCTTAAATATTTGATGCAATGCTACACAAGATACAATTGCTTCAGTAGGAGACGTTTTGCAAGAACTGAAAAATAACCATAGAACTAGCTGAAGGAAAATGGCAAAAGTTATTTTGAAAAGACAGCTATCAGGGTAACAAATTGTTTGTTAGTGGAGGTTCTCAAGGGCTGATCACAGACACCACTTGTTCAGTATCTCTGGTAAAGACTTCGAATACAAAGGAACCATTAATACAGAAGATGATTGAAATACAATGCAAATGAGACTGCATGACCTTGCAGAAGAGAATATACATGCCATTAATCATAGAATTATAGAGTCACAGAACAGCCCATGCTGGAAGGAACCTCGAAGGGTCATCTGGTCCAGCCATTTGCAGGAAAGGGAGCCTATATGAAATTATCTAGCATCCTGCCATGATGCAAATCATACAGCCAAGTGAAGAACTGTTAACAAGAATTTCTGGCACAAGGTGGAAACTCATCAATTGGAAGTGCCAACGGAATGAATAAGGAAAAGGGTGTTAGTACCTGATGCTGAGGCACCAATGTAGTGTTATTTGTGTATTTGCATTCTTGAAGAGAGAAAGATCCATGAAATGATGCAAGGACCTGGCAAAACCTCATCTGAAACACTGCATAGGTTTCTGCTCAACCGTGATAAAGAAAGATGAACCAAAACCAGTACAGGTACATAAAAAGGCTACTGGGAAGATCAGAGGAACGAGGAGTCTGTTTTTTTGGGACTTTGTTTTAGACAAAGTCTGAGGAGTGGTGGGGTCGCTGTCTATGCAATTACAGCAGAATAAAGAGCATGTAAGGGAAAGAGTTATCATAGAGAAGAAATAGTGTTAGCAGAACAATGAATAGGTAGAATTTGTACATAATTTCAAGATATATATGTGAAGAAGTTTCCACCTGTCAGAAGAAAGATGTTCAGGAATAGCCTTCCAGCAGAAATGAGGGATGTGAGCAATTTTGTAGGTAGGCATGTATGTATGCAACCCACTTAATGTGGAGATGAAGCTTGTGTATTTCATGTAAGACTGAGTACACTGGAGATCCAAAATATTTCCTCCTTTCCCATTCTCTTTGAAGAAGGCTTACAACTGAATTTTAAAAGCAAGCAGGTCTTAAAACAAACAAAGCAATACCCTGAGATTCCAGAATGTCACGTCATTATCCAGAAGCTCATTTTGACAGGAGAGCTAACACAGATGTAAGGTTTTGTCAGTGGCAGAGTCTCTTCAATTACATCCAGATAAGAAAAGGGCACTAAAAAAAGGGAATTTTCTTTTCTAAATGGCTACCATTGAACCATGATATATTCCCAACCAAAAAAAAAAAAAATTAGAAAACCGTTCAGAGAAACAGAAACAAAATCTAACAGGAATTTGGGGGATTTCCCAAGCTGTTTAGTTGTTTATTTTAAAAGCTGATGTACTCCAACTTTGTAAATATGCATCTTACAGAGAATTGCAGGCCATTTTTATTTCTCTTACATCCCATTTCATTGATTAAATATATAAACAGGATGTCTTTAAGAGCAGAAAGTTTTAAAACAGGATTTGATACTAAGCAAGAGCTCTGTTAGTTCCCTTTTAGCTATTTGAGTTTCATCTTTGCTTATCAGAGCTGTTTTAGGGTACAGTAATTTCCAAGAGCACTATTAGGTTACGAGGTAAATAATCTCTGGAGATGAATATTTTTTTGCTTTCTTTTTTACTGTAAATGACAATAGTACATAAGAGAGAAATTTCCCTTGTAAATTCTGGTCATCCCATTTGTTTGCTAAGTTCCAGTACGGACTCAGGACCTATTCTCTCAGTGCACTGAGAGGTTATGCACCCTTGCTCATGCCTTTCTAGGGGTAGGTGATCCACCAGCTTCGTTTAAGGACTTGATTAATAGCCAGGTGCAAAAAAATTCGAGTCTTTTTGATCACAGAGGTGAGGAAATTTCTGAGTACAACTTGTGTGTTGTTTATATAAGAACAGAAGTCCTGATTTCCAGGTGAATTAAACATTGAGGGAGCCTGGCTTCATGTGAACCTTTGTCCTGCTGGTACTTCCACACTTCTTCTATCTGGAGTCCCAGATAACTCGTGGAGTTTTGAACGGTCGGTGAGGTCAACGCACACAGAGCAGTCTGCAGCAGGAACAGGTTCTTCCTGTGCATACAATTCATGTGAGGAATACAAAGGGGAGTATGGGAGGTTGAGGGCTGTAATATAAAGCTGCATGATTAGTCAGGTTTTTTATGAGAAATGCTAAGTGGCAGTTACGTGTGAGCACATGTGTATTTTTACTATTGTGTTCAAAAATGGTATAATTAAAGCATTTTCCCCATGAATTATTAGATTATTATATTTTTGTGTAATCCTGATTGATATTTTGCAGAACCCAAAATATTCCACTTAATTAATATGTAAAGTAATTCCTAGAGCTTTCACTAATTAATTTTCCATCATTATTTGTTTGTATTTCTTTTCCGTACATTTCCAACTACAAATTCAGGAAACAACATACGTTTATAGATAATTACTTTGATTCCAAGTTGTATATTTTATAATGGTTGGGAAAATGCAATTATTTTACTTTTTAAATACCAGCTATATACATACAAAAGAAAAAACAGATAATGTGCTTTCAATTTCACTTTTATGTCAATATTTGACATCAGATGCATGTGGAGAGACTCTTAGCTGTCATATTCTTGGTTTGCTCTCAAATACTTGAAGAATATATTATGACAAATGTTAACACATGGATATTAAAATGTTGCACAATTTCTTAATAAAAGTCCGATTGCACGTCTGCTATTTGTTTCATAACTAAACAGTGGTGCTTCAAGAGCCGTGATTCAGCTACTGAATGAATATTAAAAATACCAGTGAGTGGGAAAGAAATAATCTACCCCAAGTCAACATGCAGTCTCTACTTTTTTTTTCTTAGAAACATTCCCATTTCCCTAACAGTAATGATTTTTTTTAATGTTATACATTTTCAACTCCTGTTTAATGAGCAAATGTTCTTCATTTAGGTCCATCATGCTTTGCAAGGTACATTACTGCTGGTCATCTATCTATCTATCTATCTATCTATCTATCTATCTATCTATCTATCTATCTATCTATCTATCTATCTATCTATCTATCTATCTATCTATCTGTCTGGTGAAATATCTCTTCCCAGCACCATCTGCCTATTTTACTTACTAATACAAGTTCTTCAAGAGGGAGGATTTGTTGCACTGAGTAGCAATTCAGGGGAATGCTCCAGGACTTTCCTGGTCTTTCCACACCCTGATACACCTGAACTCCTCTGCTATTACTCATGTTCTCATGCAATAACAACGGCTGTGGGAACATCGGGCTATATCATGTTGCCTGGAATGGTCGGTTCTGTGTTTCACAGATTGAGGCTTCCTAATAATTCAGTGATGCTTTCTGAAGCCTCTTATCTTTTTATCAGCCATGTTCCCTGCCTGTGACAGCTGATCCCCTGTACACTGCACTTGTATTCTCACTTATCTTCCCTTTAAGAATACATAGTGTCTGATGATGCTTGGCTCAGATTGAGATATTTCTACTGTAATAGTTCGGTGTGGTTTTGTTTCCACCTTACTGAAACATTTTCTTAACTAGAACAGAATCATATCCGTCTTGTGCACATGTCTACTGCGTATTTCCTCAGTTTAACTCTGTTCTTGCTTGGAGCCACTTCACCTCCAGGTTCAGCAAGACCAGCCACGTGGTACCCGAGAGGCAGACCATGGAACATGGCATCTCATGCACAGCGATTACTGTGTGTTAAAGACGTGTCCTGTCCTGCAACACATTCAAGAAACTTGATAATTCCATATGATGACAGTATTGGCAGAACTCACTGCTCTGTTAAAGGAGCCTGGCCTGATTAATACAAGAGAAGAAAAACCGCTTTGTGGTTCCCTTTTGTTGTTTAGCAGACAGATTCCTGCATTATAGTTGTTCTCTCTAAAATGGTTTTATAGAATGCTATGTTTGCCAGCACAATATTAAACAGTCCCCAGATACTGTTTAAACTCACTTGTCATGTTTTCTGCACTATACCTCACTTTGTAATTGCTGTCTCCTGTTGCCAATAATTCACGCCCTCCAGAAAGCCCTGTTTAAGTCTGAGTAATAAAATACTGAGAAATTAATATTCAGTTGATGACAGATCATTTAATGCAACTCTTGACAAAACTCTCCAGTGTCTAGGAAATTGGCAGAATATGGTTGATGGCTGCTTTCTGATGTCATTCAATTAGCAACCAATGGTTAGTTCTCTAAAGTTATTCTCTGGAGTTTAATGGTGCAGACTTCTTTTCAATCTTCAGTCCTCTCAAGGACTTGTATGAGGTGAGTTTAATTCATGTGTATTTGGCATGAAAGTGGATCTTCTTAGACTGCAAAACAAGACTTGCATTACTGTTTCAGCACTGCAGTTAGAAATTTTGAATATTTTCATTTAATTGTGTACAGATACTCACAGTGAGAGCAAAAGAGTTTTGTGTGCATGGAGACATATTCAGGCTCTAAAGTTGCATGTTGCAATCTAGATTTTCTCAAAATTACATGGGTTGCAAACAGCTGCATCTGTTGTGAAGCTCTTGTATGATTTGCCTTACTGGTTTCAAAGTAGGGGTCCTAAGAACTTAACTAATAAAATAAAACATCGCACCTGCTTCTTTCCCTCCACCCCACCTTTATGCCATCCTGGCAATACAAAGGAATTTTAAAATGAGTGTGGATGACAGGTATTTTACAAGTTGATTTCAGTAGGGGTGTTTGTGTGGGTACATTTCAGCTGAGTAAGAGCACTGGTAAATGGTTTCTGGTAATTTTAGCAGTGACAGTTTTTACTGTATGGATGTCACTCTGCTCCTCTTTCACACTGATTACTAGAACTGACAGAAGGGACCACACCTCTGCTTAACCTACTTTGGTTCTCACTCAAATGCCTTGGTTGCTTTGAAGGGCCACTGATGCTTTAATGTCAGCCATCACAATATGCTTCCTTGTGGTTTATTACTGATGGAGTCAAAAAGTGAGAAATTTTGGGTTTAAACTTGTGAGAAGTGCCAGAGTGAAACCTGCTCCTCCCCAGCCACAGAGTCAGTGGGATTTGTCATCAGGGAATGCCTTTCTGCGAGGGTTTCAACCAAGATGCTCAGCTTCTACTCAGAGTGGGGAGAGAGGAGGGTGAAGGAGCGTAGACTTCAGACATCCAGAGGGAAAAATAAGCCTTTGCTGTCTCTGAAAACTACCTACGCTAGATTTTCATGCCTTGTTAGAACTATTTGAGTTTATTTTGGGGGTATATGGAAGTAATATGTAAAAGCGTTAATAGCAATAATTTGCATGAGAGAGAAGGTGCACTTACAGTTTTCAGGGGGGCAATACCGCTTGAAGCAGATTTTAGCCTCTCACTCCCAGCCTTTCCCCCTATTGCTGTCCTCCCCGTGTTGCCAGCACAATGTTGATAGGCTGCATAATAAACCTGGTCAGAGAACTGTAGATGGCTGAAAAGTAACCTTGCATGAAAAGAGAGCTTTTTTTGAAGGATAGTTGCCTGATTCTGTTTGCAGAATGACTTGACAAACAGCAGGAATGGCACAGCCAAAAGTGGGGAACTTGACATGAGAGAAAGACTGAAGTAAAAGCAGGGGAACGCCTTGAATGCTGTGCTTGCTACTGAGCACTTTGTGTTGTGAATCCCATGACCCTCATTTGGCATCCAGCATTTGTATACATAAACTGGACACATCATCCATCATTTGATAGCTGCATAAATATCTCAGCTGGCTTGTTAATTTGGTTCAGTGACAGCTGAACTCTTGGACACTAACAGGGGGTTGCGATGCTATCACTCATTTCCTGAACTGACCTCTTTCACACAGATCACAGAATCACAGAATATTCTGAGTTGGAAGGGACCCACAAGGATCACCAAGTCCAATCCCTGGCCCTGTGCAGGACACACCAGGAGTCACAAGTTGTGCCTGAGAGTGCTGTCTAAAGGCTTCTTGAAGTCTGTCAGGCTTGGTGCTGTGACCATTTCCCTAGCGAGCCTGTTCCAGTGCCCAGCCACCCTCTGAGTGAAAAACTTTTGCCTTATCTCCAGCTTAAACCTCCCCAGATTCAGTTTCCTGCCATTTCCTTGAGTCCTGTCACTGATCACCACAGAGATGAGATCAGTCCTGCCCCTCCGCTTCCTCTCATGATGATTTTGAAGACTTGTTGTGAGGTCTCTCTTCAGTCTCCATTTCTCAAAGCTGATCTAGCTGCTTACTCAGAGCTATGTTCTTAACGGTCACAGTTTCTCTGGAACTTTTTTGATTTAGTTGTAACAAGCTGAAAAAATTCCTTTCCTTCTCCATGTTCTTTTGGGAATCAACAAGGTAGAGAAATTGCTGGAAGAATTCATGACTGATTTTGAAGTTTTCCTGTGATTAGAAAGATGACTTTAATTATGTATGTGGAGATATTCTTTAAGGTATTATCTTCTTGGATATGTTGGGAATCTCTGGATGCCACACCTGGCTTTGTTTTCAAAGGAATTCATGATTTCAAGAGAAGGCATTAAGTGATAAACCACTTCTATCTTAATACTTGCTGAAGAAGTACTGGCTTGATAGTAAGAAATTACCCCTTTAAATTGTTTTCAGCATTTTAAAACCCTAAACTAGCCTGTGCAGTAGTGTAAGCAGAATCTGCACAATGCATTCGGATCCCATGAATTGGGCAGGATAGGTAGTCCATTTATATGCCACTGCAGAAAGGTTTTCCAGGCCCAATAAAATGAAATTTGGAACCAAGTGCTTCTAGTAGTTTCCTCATATAGGTTTTATTACAGAAGAAGTTGCATAATGTACAGTGGAAAAATCATGTCTTAGACAGCGTCTGATGTACTGAACAGTGTGCCCAAGCAATGAGTCAGGACTCTCAGGTGAGATGTGAGTCTATGACATGCAGGAATACATTCCACATGATTCCCTTGGGAGCTGCAAAACATTAAAAGTTTTCTCAGGCACTCAGAATACTAAGTGTTTTTAGAGAATCATGTGTACTTTCCCCTACATACCCCATATTTCAGTTCTCTCCAAATAATCATTCAAAAAATAAAATCAATTAGCTAGTATAAATTCCTTTAAGGCTTGCCCTCTATAGTGTTGTCTTCGGGTTTGGAACAACCACATGAAAAGTGGTGCCCGGGGAATCCTTCAGAGTTTGCACTAACTTGCTGCCTTGGGGGACAAGGCTGTCGGTGGTCAGCCCCCGAATGTGTGTCTTTCTTGCTGAGTAGGCATGATCAGTGCTGTCTAGGATTTGTGTATGTCTCTAAGAGGACTCCAAGCATTGACTGAAAAGCAGTGAGTGAAATGCTGGCTATGGACTGGACAAGTAGCTTTAAAAGTAAAATACCACAAGCCTTAAGATAAAGCTGTTTAAAAGAGAAATTGCGTTTGATATGAAATACGTTCTGCTTCCAACTGAGAAAGAATGATTTGGGGTAATGTTTTCCATTTAACCACTGTGCTAGTGAATTTACATGTCTGCTTGTAAGAAGCAGTTGCACGTTCCTTTGGTCGTCATCTCAAAGGCAATGTGTCTTAAGTTGTGGGGGGCTGTTCCTGTCAAGATGACCTTAGAGATGTTTGTTACCGCCTACTTGCCAGAAGTTGCCAGTTCTATAGCAGAATCAGCAGGCCAGATTATTGTTTACCTGTAATCAAACTATTCCTTGAGCTGCCTCCCAATCTTTGTACTAAAGTGGCTACAGAGAGCTTATGTGACTTGTTACGCATACTCTCTTCTGAGTTGCTTATTTTCTTAAATCACTGTGCATGTTTGCTCTCTGAGGGCACTTATAAACCCAAGAGCAAGTGTATGCGGTACAGTGCATTGCACAAGCAATGAACAACCTCTGCGTGGGAAGCAGTGCAGATGAATTGACAGGGTGGGATAGTCAGCCTTGCTGAGCGGCAGAGTTAGCTATTCAGGTTCTTGTTTTTCAGGGCTACATTGAAACAGTGATGACAAGGAAACTGCACGAGTGTGCAGTGCTTCCAGTTACGTGACTTCGGTGAGACCAGTGTTTGCTACGATGGCCATCCCACCTGGGGGATTTGAGTTAGTGCTCTGAGGACATAACGTCAAAGGTGTGTTAGCTCAGGGTTCTTCCAGACTTGTCTGCAACGCTGACCCACTGCTTCCGTTCAGTGTGTGCGCACAGCAAAGCTGCGTAGCTATGATTTGAGATGCTTGGAATCTTACCCAAGTAGTGGAATAGGCTCAATGGCAGACTTTTCTCTGCCTGTCACCCCTGTCATCTTCATGCTCCACTCTTGTGAAAGCGGCTTGGCGGGCTATACCTGAAAGCCTTCAGAAAATCCCAGTGACCATATTCTGTTAGTCATGAACTGCAGTCTATAAATTGCAGGCAGGGACTCTCCATCCAGATAACCAGCAGGGTCAGAATTTTCATTTACTGGATCTGGGCTCGCTGAACCGAGGGGAAGTCCCCCGCGCATGCCATAGTGCGGCGCGGGTTCGGCATGCCTGGAAGTTACACGGCGGGACGCGCAGCTCCTGTGCCTGCGCTCCCCGGGTCCACGCTGACACCCACCCGCTCCCACGGGCGTGGGCTGGGCGGGATCCGGCCAACACCCGCCTCTGGATGCCCAGCCAGAGCCCTCGGGGAGGCACAGCCCGGGGCGGGGAGGCGAGCGGGCGGGTAGCACCGCACCCCACGCCGGCGCTCCCCTCGGGTCCTGCGGACACGGGAGGATGCTGGAGGGCCGGCAGTCCCCTCCACTCGGCTCCCGCGTCCCGCCGGGAGGTGGCCGTGCCCGCCGTGTCCCCAAGCCATGCCCGCCGTGTCCCCAAGCCGGGTCCGCAGTGTCCCCTGGCGGCGGCGCGCCCGCCCGGCCCGGCGGCAGCAGAAAGTGAAAGGCTTTCGGTTCGAGGCCGGAGTTTCGGGGTTGCGGAGGAGAACTCGACACGGATCCCGCGCTGCATCCGAAACAGCGTGGCCAGCGGGGCGAGGGAGGCGATGCTGCCCCTGTCCCCTGAGACCCCAGCAGGAGCTCTGCGTCCAGCTCTGGGGTCTCCAGCACAGGAGGGACATGGACCTATTGGAGCGAGTCCAGAGGAGGCGATTAGAGGGATGGAGCACCTCTCCTACGAGGAAAGTCTGAGAGAATTGAGTTTGTTCAGCCCGGAAAAGAGTCGGCTCAGGGGTGACCTACTTGCAGCCTTTTGGTACCTGAAGGGAAACTGCATGAAAGATGGAGAGGCTTTTTACAGGAGTTTGTGGTGACAGGACAAGGGGGAATGTGTTCACACTAAGAGGGTAGGTTTAGTTAAGATTTTAGGAGGAAGTTCTTTGCTGTGAGGGTGGTGAGGCACTGGAACAGGTTGTCCAGAGAAGTGGATGCCCCATCCCTGAAAGTGTTCAAGGCCAGGTCGGATGGGGCTTTGAGCAACCTGGTCTAGCAGAGGGTGTCCCTCCTTGTCCATGGCAGAGGGATTGGAATTAGATGATCTTTAAGGTCCCTTCCAGCCTAAGCCATTCTGTGATTCTATGATCCAGGCCCCTCTTCTGGCGAAGCACCGAGGGAAAGCTTCAGGCCAGGCCCTGGCCCTACAGGCCAACCCACCCTGACCTGCCAGCGGACAGTCGCCCTGCCAACAAGGGGGCTCGGAATGTCCTTGAGCTGCTGTAAGGCAACCTGCGGGGGGATTTCGGCCAAAGTAACCAAGTTTTTATATTGGATAAAAATAGAAAGCGTATAAACCACTTTCCAGCCTACCCATCTCAGCCTGACTTTTGGGAACATGTTGAGCTTTAATGATCTGTTTCTGATGATTCTGCCCAGCCTGCCGCAAGCAGCCAAAACGAACACTGTTACGAGAGAATAATCCTCATTCCAACAGAAATTCCAGCAGCCTTGGTGTGGCTAGACTGAGTATCTGTTTAATGTTGGCTTACCATTAAAGAGCCAAACTCTGTACAGCGAATTTCATGCAATGCTGTTTCACATTAACTAAAATACTAGAATTGCATTCAGATGATGCAAGACAGACTTATATTTTAGCGCCAGAAATATGTAAAGGTCTCGCAGAAGCCATGCATAATAACTACATCTTTTTGGCGCCAGCACTTGTGCTTGTCATTTGCTGACACAGTGCTGAGTTATTCTAAGAAGCAAAACACGTAATGTTTCAAAGAATCATGCTTGTTGTTTGGAGGATGGGAGAGGAAGCGGAAGGGCTAGTTACACTTGGATATTAATGTTAATGTGCTGTCCTATCTTTAGTCAGTGGGGGAGTAGGATTGGAGGTGCTGTGAGTAAAGTACACTTGAAAGCTTGTTTCACTTCTGCTTGGTGTTGCCTACTATGCAGCGAGCAAGTATCTGGTTACTGTCTTTGAGCTGTTCATGCGAGCTGATCTGGCGATGATTTGATTGAGAAACACATACTGGAAATACCACATTTCATAGAAGGAGACTGTGAATAGAAACCCTACGTTTGGACTCTATCTTCTTTCTCACTATCCTTACTAGAAATGATCTAGCCCACAGTTTTGTGATTCAGTGTTGTGCTGCTCATAGCATGCTCACCGTTCGTGTTGAAGCAGTGGAAGTACTGCGCATACGTGCGAGTTAAAAGGTCTCCATATGAACTGGGTGTTTCTGGGTTTGAGTGATCAAATTATGTACAAGAAGCATTTATTAGAGGACTAGTAGAAGACCAGATTGCAAGCACTGAATTTTGCCTTTTGTCATATCTCTTGAAATCAGGCAACAATTTAATTTGTGCTGAAATCTGTCTTGCTGGGGGCAGAAACCTTCGTAATTCATGATGTCTGTGAAAAGAAATAATTCTAGATTATGCTCTTTCCATCTAATTGTCCACAGACCCTAATACTTTCTTTCATTATCTTCCAGTGTATGGTGACTGTTTTCCTTAAAGAAGTCGAGAGAGGTACAAGAAACTGTGTTCATCCACAGACTGTGTTTTCTGACCTACGATTTATCAGAAATGAGGGTTCTTCAGGGAAGTCTCTCAGAATCATCTTCCGGGAATCTTAATTTCTGAGGGAGGCGTGAAATAATTTTTCTCTTTTTGTTCTTATGTTCCTCTTATGTTTTTGTCTGCAGATTATATTGCTGTTTACGTCTGTTCCTATTTAAAAAGCAGACGATTATAGTTTCTTCTGCCTTAAATAGTCTCATAGGTTTTTGGCACAATTTCCCATCTTTACCAGCTCAGGATTGTAGGACATAAACTCCAGAACCAAACTTCAATTTCTTGAGTCATTCCATCTAATAAGCATTCCTGGCATGTCCCTGCAGGGGGTGTTGGCAATCATTTGTCTTGTTTTTCATTCTGGTAAAATAATGTTCTGTGTTTTCCTCTATTAAGTAAATGAAGATTCATGACAGTAGAGTCAAAGAGAATCCTCTTGCCTCTCTTTATGAAGAAATGTCTGCTTCTGAGATTTTTATGGAAAATTAATTCAGATTTTTAGGGACTGGGAAAATGAAGAACCATTGTAGGAGAAGATCAGGTTCAAGATCATTTAAGGAACCCGAAGGTGCACAGGTCCATGGGACCTGATGAGATGCATCTGCACACCCTAAAGGAAATGGCGAAGGAAGCAGCTTATACTTGAGAAGTCCTGGCCAGTTCAGTGAAGTTCCCACTGATCTAGAAAAGGGGAAACATAAGCCTCATTTTTAAAAAGGTTAAAAAGTGAAGAACCAGGGGACTACAGCCCAGTCAGTGTGACCTCTGTGCCTGACAAGATCATCTAACAGATCCTCCTGGAAGCTGTGCTAAAGGACATGGAAGATAAGGTGATTTGCAATAGCCAACATGGCTTCACTGAGGGCAAATTTGGTTGCCTTCTACAATGGAGTTACAGTGGTGATGGATAAGGAAAGAGCAACTGATGTCATCTACATGGACTTGTGCAAGGCATTTGATGCTCTTCCACATGACATCCTTTTCACTAAATTGGAGAGATACGGATTTTATGAATGCATCACTCAGTGGATAAGGAATTACCTCGAGGGCTGCACTCAAACCAGTGCTATCCATGGCTTGATGTCCAAGTGGAGATGAGTGGCATTCCTCAGGGATCATTGCTGTGACTGGCGCTGCTTAACACCTTTGTCAGCAACATGGACAGTGGGGTCAAGTGCACCCTCAGCAAGTTTGCTGATGACACCAAGCTGTGGGGTGCAGTTTACACACTGGAGGGAAGGGATGTCACCCAGAGGGACCTTGACAGGCTCGAAAGGTGGGCCCATGCAAACCTCAGGGAGTTCAACAAAGCCAAGGGCAAGGTTCTGTCCCTGGGTCAAGGCAACCCCAAGCATCAATACAGGATGGGGGGGATGAATGGATTGAGAGCAGCCCTGAGGAGAAAGATTAGTGAGAACTGGTGGACAAGAATCTCAACACAATCCAGCAATGAGCTCTTGCAACCCAGAAAGCCAACTGTATACTGGGCTGCATCAAAAGCAGCGTGGACAGTGTGTTGATGGTGGTGATTGTCCCACTATATTCTGCTCTTGCGAGACCCCATGTGGGGTGCTGGATTCAGGTCTGGGATGCCCAGCACAAAAAGGATATGGACCTGTTGGAGTGAGTCCAGAGGAAGTCACAAAGATGGTTCAAGGGCTGGAGCACCTATCCTATGAAGACAGGCTAAGGGAGTTGAGGTTGTTCAGCTGGGAGAAGAAAAGGTACTGGGGAGACCTTGGTGCACACTCCAGCGCCTAAAGGGACCTACAAGAGAGCTGGAGAGGGACTTTGTACAAGGGTAGGTAGTGATAGAATAAGGGGCTTTAAACTTGAGTACTGTGTTCAGTTTTGGGCCACTCACTTCAAAAAGCACATTGAGGTTCTGGAGTGTGTACAGAGAAGGGCAAGAAGGCCCACAAAGGGTCTAGAAAACATGCCTTATGTGGAACAGTTGAGAGAACTAGGTTTGTTTAGTCTAGAGAAGAGGAGGCTCAGGAGAAAATCTCATTGCTCTCTACAACTAACTGAAAGGAGGTGTAGTGAGGGGGAGCTGGTCTCTTCTGCCATGCCTACAGTGAGAGGACAAGAGGAAATGGCCTTATACCAAGGCAGGGGACATTCAGATTAGATACTAGGTGAAAAAAGTCACTGTTAGGGTGGTCAGGCATGGGAATATGTTGCCTAGGGAGGTGGTGGAGTCACCATCCCTGGAAGTGTTCAAGAGGCATCTTGATCTGGCACTGGGTGATGTGGTTTAGTGGTTTAGGAGTTACAGTGATAGTGCTGGGTGGACAGCTGGAATGGATATCTTGAAGGTCACTTATGACCGTAATAATTCTATGAGTCTATGAAAGAAGATAGGATTAGATTAGATACTAGGAAGAAATTCTTTAGTGAGAGGGTGGTGAAACACTGGAACAGATTGTCCAGAGAAGTGGTGGATACCCCATCCCTGGAAGTGTTCAAGGTCAGGTTGAATGGGACTTTGAGCAATCTGGTCTAGTGGAAGGTATCCCTGCCCAGGGCATGGGGGTTGGAACTAGATGGTCTTTAAGACCCCTTCCAACCCAAACCATACTATGATTCCATGAACCAACTGTTCACTGATCAAAATCTATGATTTTTGGCTCTCTAGCTGTGTGTAACCATCTGAAAACTAACAGTCAAGTGAAAGTTTCTGAAATGCATTAGCAAGAAAATTACACCTTCCTCTAGGTGATGAACTAAACCATGGACGCTGGAATTAAAGTCCAGATTGGTCAGAATTTGTTTGAAAGGCTGAAGAGCATAATTTTGCTTTGGTTTGTTTCTTAACAGATTGATGAAAGATGAGGTAATAGAAAGCTTTCTGTCTGGTCTAAGGCTTAAGAAGCTGAGTTGTAGCTCAGTGGGCTGCTTGCTCCTTGCAAAGCCTTACATTACAGGGATTTGTTTACCCATGTCCAGTGGGAACAGTTATGTAGTGGTTAGAGTTTACTGAAAGCTAAAACTGGTGTTGTAAAACAATAGCAGTAGGGTTTTTACTGCCAAGAATTTGAAACAGACTCTTTTGCTCATTACTTTTTTTTTTCCAAGGGACTTTTTTTTTTTTTTTTTTAATTTAAAAATAAAACAGTTTTCACTCTCAGTAATGAAATGTTTCACTGAGTGAGAATGTGTGGGACACTATAGATCTCCCAGCAAGTTTCACGGGCTGGGCTTCCCATCTGTTTAAAATGGGAAAACCACCTTGTGATCAACCTCCCTAGTCCTCATTCATAAATCAGGAATTGAAAGAATTCTTTGTACCATGTCTATTTTTTTTCTAGACAGGATTCCAGCACTTCAAAGATGGTCCATTACTTTGTAATTGTCCGCTGGTGGCATAAGAAAGCCACAAATTCATGTGTGGTTTCAAAGCAGTGTTTATTACAATGCAGACTGAGACAAGTTTAACAATGACTTATATCATGGTGTAAGTTTCTTATTGTGTGTAAATTACTCCTGAAAGAGGAGTATGGGATAAAAAGCAGTAACTGGAGCTAATTCAGCGCTCAGCGAGCAAGTAAAACAAGTGTACTGGAGACACTTAAGAAGAGGAAGTGAGGGAAGATAACTTACGTCTTTGGAGAAAACTATTAAATCTTATACACTTGTTATTTATCCACGTCACCACGGGCTGGGCATTAGGGGCTCTGGGAGTAATTGCTGTTTGCAACGCCCTCGGCCTCTCTGCAGGAGCTGCGGAGCGCCCGCTGAGGGCGGCACCGCTGGGCAATGCGGCTGGGTTTGAAGGGCCCGGCTGCGCACCGGGCTGAGCCGGCAGCCTCGGGAGCTGCAGGGAAGGGAATGGTCCGAGAGATGCGCTGCCGACCTGTGCTTTGAGTAGGGAGGCGGGAGCCGGAGCGGGAGGGGAGGCTACCATGGGGCTGGGGCTGAAAACAGCCGCAGAGGGGAAACTCTGGTTTTCTCACTTCTCTTGCCCTTTACTGTAACACTTCCAAGTTCTGCTTATCCAGAAAGACAGAATGCAAAAGAAATGCTTTATTTCCCTCTCGGCCTTCAACTTTCTCTGCCAGAAGTTTTTGCTTAAAACCGTAGCTTACCTGGTGAGGAAGTGAGATGTGTACAACTGAGAACTCGAAAAGAAAAATTTAAAACCCACTGTCACAATGCTTGTTACTGAGGCTGCTACTGCCATGGATAGTGTTGCTTTTTTTTTGTTTGTTTCCATAAGGCAGATAATACTGTATTCATTTTATAAACTTTTACGTGTTGAATTTGTGCAGGTCACTTTGCTCAGCACCTATCTGTGAACAGTTTATATAATCTGTAAATTGATTCTTGCCTTACATACTCTGAAGAATAACCACCGAAGTCAATGATTTACTTCTCTCGGACACCAGCATTATAGTTCGTCCCACTGCTAAATTTGACCCACACAGTTTTTGGCGATGCATATGCCTACCGTGCTTCTGAATTTAGCTCGCTGCACTCTTACTAAGTTAAAGTCTGGAAGGGACAAAAAGAGACCTCCCTCTGAAATTTAATCCAGATCACACATGTGGTACAGAACAAGAACCACAGAGTCCTCTGCCAGGCCTAGATCTTATAAAATCTAAATGCACCAATAATCACTGAGGTTATTTTTAAATATTTAACATGACTCTCTAAGGCACACACACATTTAACATCTGTATCTTTTTAAAGTGTTATTTATTCTAATATATCACAGCTCTGGCAGTAATTTTGTGTTAATTGCTCAGAACAGTCTGAACTTTTGGGGGTTATAAATTCAAGCATGACATGTACTGTGGGTTTGTTGTTTTTTTTTTTTTTTCCAAATGTACATATACTGAATAGCCAACTAACCTGACATCATTGGTTGCTCAGGATGGTTGGTGATTGTTCATTTCACTCCACAAGTGTGGATTTATTACCATGAGTCATAGAAGTAGAATTACCTTTTCATGAGGTTGGAGTGATCTGTCTTTCCATTTAAGATGCTACTATGGTAATGTTGATCATGTTACTAGGGTGACATAAAAACATTAACTGAGTGTTTTACACAGAATTCATTTTAAAGGAAACTGGGCATTAACTTCTGTTCCCTTACTAATGCATATGCTTATCCATACTTAGAAATACTCTTTAGTGCTTGAATTTTAGTCCAAGCACTAAAACACCTTAGTGGCGCTTAAATCCCCAAAAGGATTTAAGACATAATTCCAACTCTCGGCTGCCTAAACCTAAATTTCTGTTTAGCTGCCCCTGCAAAAACATCAGGATTCACCACTTGCATTTTCATTCCATGTGGTTGCACAGACCCATAACTCTAGTAATGTGCTCGGAGTGGGAATCTGCCTGCCTGTCCAACCATCAGGACCTAATGTGGCATTCATTCCAAGCACACACACACATTTCATGGAACTGTAGAATGGTTTGGGTTGGAAGGAACCTTAAATACCACCTAGTTCCAACCTCCTGCCATGGGCAGGGACATCTTTCACTGGACCAGGTTACTGAAGGCCTCAGCCAACCTGGCCTTGAACACTACCAGGTAGGGGCATGGAGCTATGCCACGGGAACTCTGTGTTTATTTAGAAGGCTTGCTTAAAAAATTCACACTCTAATGGTTCTTTTGCAATGACTGTGTAGACAGCACATGGCAGACTGTGGGCTATGGATGCTAAAATCTCTCTTTAAAATTCAAAGTTCTTTATCAACATTAGCAGGGGTTTTTGAATTTTTTTTTTTGGAAGGATGTCTTGTCCAGCCCTTGCATTCATATCCTTCTTTCATTTGCAGCACAGGAGTAGTATGCTAATGCTTTACTACTTAAGGAGCAGTCTGGAATGCCAGACATAACTGGACAGGCTCTCAGTAGCTAGGACACTGATTAAATGTCTGTGAGCAGCAGAACTGGAGGCTTGGCAAAGAGAGTAGGATCCTATAGTGCATTCAGTGTCCATGAATATTCAGAGTGAAGGGGTTAGTTAGGAAATAATTTAATTTTTTCTGCTTTTGCCCGTGACAGGTCGACTTTCATAGAGAATCTGATTTTCAGGGCATAATAATTGCATTGCTGTTTCTGGGCTAGGAGCATCCAGAATGGTTTTTTCTGTGCCTTACAAAATTGTTACACAACTGTTCCAACAATCACAAATGCTGGTGGGGCATTGTGCAAGCAATTTGGATCATGGGACAGTTAAATGCATTTTAAAGTGCCTGAAAAAAACCACACCAACCTCCAAACATCTTTAAATGGTGGCACTATATTTTTGTGAAGAGATGGAAAATGGCCCTTTGTCTGTGTTCTATGTCCTTCTTCTCTGGTGCACTTATTGTGGCCCACGGAAAGTGCATTGGGTTTGTGTGGCCAGGTTTTGGTAACATTTCCTTCTTTTGAATAAGTATTTGTGCAATTTAATATTTGCTTTAGCTTCCTGTAGAATACTTTCCCTTCTCTTTAAGGGAACTATTTTGCTGCGTGTTATAAGCCAGTTTTGTAACATTCTGTTCTTTTGAGTACAGAGTTCTAGAAAGATGGAAAGTGTCAGTGCACAGAAAGAGGGTCAAAAATGTGCTAAAGAAGCTCAGATAAAAGTAACAACAGATAAACATAAAAGAGAGTGCTTCATGCTGTTTTTTCTATGTGCAGAGGGGCATGGTATTACTTGAAATGTGGGTAATGTTTTTAAAAAAGCAATCCTTCTTTTGTTATTAATTTAAGGATTTTTTTCTTTGAACCTAATATTGGTAAATCCTTCAGAACCAGCACTGATAACTGGTTTCACAGTCACCCTTTCCTCTGTCTATTGGTAGTTTTGCTGCCAAAGGGGAAATGTGGTATGGCCAAGCCCAGACTTTCAAAAATCCTGTTTAAAAAAGACTGCCTGATGCACAAACAAAGAAGAACATTTGTATCTAAACATGAAATGTGAACAGTCTGTTGCATTGAATGTAAATTTATTTTCTCTTGTTTTCTGACCTTAATATACAAAAGTAGTACTTCTAAGGCTTTTCGTAGAATCACAAGGAGTAAGGATCTTGCATCATCACATGTACTTCAGATCTATGGCTTGGAGGACGTGTGATAAAACCACAGGGATCAGCTACCAACGTGGGAGTTACAAGCCCTGTGTGACTCAGTTTTAATGGCTGTAGTAGATTAAAATAAGCGGGAGAGTTCTCACCTGTCATCAGAGGGGTGCGTTTATCCTCACCAGGTGAGAAAGGACCCCAGTTTTCAGACAATGAAAGGTAGTTGCATTCCATTCAGTGGAGAGACTATTGTACACTTACTTTTTCCCAATTAATTTTATCTTGTTCTGATCTCAATTCCTAACCAAGCAATTGTCAATCAATTGAGAATTATGACTGCAGTTGTGGCTTTGATAGTGGCATCCAAGGCACTGATACTCTTCTGTCACAGAAAAGTGTGTCTTCGGGGTCTCAGGGAAAACTCTGACTGAATTATTTTTGTTCTACTTGTGGGTAATTCTGCATATAAAATAAATCATTTGGAGTCAGGAAAATTTGCCAAATCTGTATTTCCCACCCAGGTTTGAAAATAGCCTGTAACTCTACTGTAACCCAGATAACCAAAGTTATATTTTTTTTACTCAGAGGATTTTTTTCTTTTAATGTATATTTGATTCATAGATTGTTTACACTCATGGTGTCACTATTGCTGTCAAAAATAAAAGGTAAAACAGACAAACAAAACAAAAACACTCAAACTCCAACAAACAAAGGAACAAAATCATTAAAAAAAAAAACAACCCTAAACCATTTCAAAACTAAACAAAAAGACTGAACGTAACTCAAAACACTGAATGTATTCCTGGGTTTGAGTGGAGTACCATTTATTACAGGTGTTTTGGATGATTTCACTCAACTGTAAGTGGTAATCACATGGCAGTAAAATTTATCCTTCTGTTCAGTAGCTTTCTAGAGAGTCAGTTTATGAATCTTCACAAGACTTTTTCAAAAGACTTGATGTTCAAAAGTAAGAGATGAAAGCATGGCAGAAAGAATGGAATCAATTGTTATCCCTGTCTTATAGACTGAGGTATTTAGTCATGGGGTAATTTCTGTGTTTAAGTCACACATCATGGTGGGAATTAAAGTCTGTTAATTAGATGTGTACCTGTGTAAAGACTCCTTAATGACATAGAAAATCTTGGAGTAGCCAACAGGCTCGAAAAGTTCCAAATGAGACTGAGGACGATGAAGATCCTATTGCAGGGGACATTTGGGAGATGGCACTTAAGGTAGAAGCCTGTCAGAGGCAAACTGAGGGACTAGGGGCTAAAGGAACTGAAATGAATATTAATCAGATGTATCAGTAATAATTAACCCGTTAGAAAGTCTAGTGCCAACTGATGATCAGCATACAAAGGGAACAATCAGAGAGCTGAGAAGCAGAAGAAATAGAGGTCATTCCCCAGTCAGAACCCTCTTCAGGACAGGGCAAAGGGAAGGAAACAAGCAGAGGATCTGTCAGAAACTGAAGTGATGGTGAGTGGAATTTTAAAGAAGAATCAGCACTAACCAACAGAGTTTTCACCAAAAGGGTCAAAAAAAAAAATTGTAACTCTGCCTTAATCTTTCTTGGTGACTGAGGGCTGGAATATGGCAAATGTGTCACCAATCTTTATGGAGAGTTCCAGGGGAATCCAAGGAACTATAGGCCAGTAATCTGAGCAGGTGAATTAATGGGAGTTAAGATAAAGGAACTATGAATGGGTAGGTACCTAGACAAATAAAGTCTACTTGAAGGGAATCAGAATGGATTCTGTGAAATTAAATTCAAGCTTACGGACACATCTGGAGTTCCTGGAAAGCACTGACAGACACATGGTTTAGGGAGATTCAGTTGGTATATTTTATGATACCTCAAAGGGATTTCAGTAAATTCCCTGAACAAAGATTTTTTTAAAAGTAACTGAATAGCTTTGAATAGAGAAAATGCATATACATGCATAAAGACTTGAGTAAGAGGTAGAAAAGAGAGTAGGAGTAAGTGATGAACTCCAGTGGAGTTCCACAGGAACTTTTACTGGGACCTGCAGAGCTCAACATCTCCGTAAATGATCTGGTAAGAAGTTGAGTAGTGCAGCAAGAATGTTGATGATAGTACAAAATTATTCAGGATAGGCAGGAGAAAGGCAGTTTCAGAAGATCAACAGGGAGAGTTTGTATTTACAGTCTGGAAATTAAAATGCCAGATAAAATTCAATGTAATTAAATGCAAGGTAGTGCATATCGATCCTGGCATCCTATATAAAATGTTGGGTTGGAGTTTACCATTGCTACTCAGGAAGGAGCTTTTGGGATTTTGGTAATTAGTGGCATTGCATCAGACCTCATGCTTGGCAGTCACCAAAGTGCAAACCTCATTTCTGGAGTTATTAGGAAAGGGAGAGGGAACATCAAGATCCATCTGTATTAACATATGGCTGTAACTCACCATGAACACTACATGTAGTTATGGTCACTTTGTCTTAAACCACTGAATAAGCCACAATTTTCCCAGAAA